>JAVRXN010000003.1:48573143-49035643 GCA_033556935.1 Timema podura
CCTGTAATGACTTTAATTTTTTGAGAAACATTATATCTATTTCTAGGCCATTAGTTCCCAATCGGTGGGGGGAGGGGGGTCGCATCACACGTGAAGCACTTTCAAGGAGAGCCGTGGAACAATGTTAGGAAATAACTTTAGAAAATCATCTAAGAATTGAAGACGTTTACTATAAATCCCTTTTCCAAATTTATAAAGTTATTGTTTTTCTTGCAGTATTGGCTACCCTGCCTACCAATAGTGAGTCACCAGACATAACTAAGATCATAGTGCGCATGCACGTGTTTATTTTCAAGCGTGCAAGCCACCGATTCACTCCAAATTCCCCTTTCCAACATCCTCTCGGCTACCATTGCGATCATTACAGTGCCACCAACCATCATATTTATTTTCAGTATTTTTTAAAATCTCTTTTTTTTTATCGTATGGAATAATACGATGACCATTTTTTTTTTGGAGAAAATAAAGGACAGATCAGAAATTGTTTTATGATTTAAAAAAAAGTCACGTTTATGTATTTCACTAAAACTAAAACGCTTTATAACATTTATTTTACATTAATTCCTGTCGTCAGCCCTAATAATTGTAGAATGTAATAAATACGTGCCTAGCCAAAGTATAACAAGGAAACATAATCCCTTTTATGACTAACCAACAAAACTGTGTCAACTAGCTCAATCGCTGTTATTGAAAGTGATAACAGAGTGAGTTAAGCATTTTATACAATCATATTATTACATTAAAAAAATAATAATTTTGATACTTGATACAGCAAGCAATGTTGCCAGGGTTGTCAAAAATTGGAAATATGATGTTGAATGGAGAATAGCGTGTGGCGGTGAAATGACTGTTTCATGTTTCCATGGGCGGTGTACAGCGCTATTAGCTATTTACCATCTACCATTATACCACGGGGCCGGCAATCACTATGTGGTCTGTGTTAAAATGATTTTTGTATCAAATAAGGAAGGGACTAGAAAATAAAACTTTTTTAATATTTTTTTTTAGCAAATATTCCGAAAAATAGAAGGGGAAAGGTGGTAATTAGATGATCTACCAAGGGGTGGGCGGAGGAAGGGCGTCATCTGAAAACGGCAGTTAGCTGATACATTTCATGTGAAGCGGCGCTGAAATTGAGTTAATTTCACATTTTCATTAAAAAAAATCAAAATGTAAGGTTTTTAATATTATAGAGGCATTTTAATAGCTTTCCCCATTATTTTGGAGTGAACTTTATTTTGAAATAACAAAATACTTCTTCGAATAACTCGAGAAGTCTTCTACGATAAGCGGCCCCCTTAAAGTTCAGTAGCTCGGTGTGTGGGGCTGTTATATTTTACTCGGTCATTAGCTCAGCGGACTGAAAGTCCTATTCTTCAACCGTACAGGTGGGCATGCGGACTAAAAGTTGGGCTCATTTAGTCTGATTATCTCGAGATGTTGAGGTCAGGATTCGTATCTCGTACAAATGTACTGAGATTTTTTTTCCCTTAAATGAGTTCTCACTTTCCCTCCATGCAAATGCGGGTACATTTCCTCTAAATTGAATCTTCCTCATCTCTAACACATTAACGTACTTAGTACCCAGATCATTAGTAAGACGCATTGCTAAAACAATAAATATATGTTGTTAAAACTGTCGAACATCCAACCACCGCGGTTGCTGGAAACCAAATGTTTGCATTACAAACGTATCGTGACGTTGACTCAAATTTATTTCGAAATATTTTTGTTTTCCACGAGCAACTTAATTGGTGTCGAGGGAAAATAAACTAATGATTTTTTTTAATTCCAAACAAATCATGTTTGGACATATCGCTAGTAGATAAAGGTTGAAGGTTACGTTGAAGGTCATATATATTCTGGCCGCCGTACTGATGCGCCTGTGCCGTCCAGGGAGATTAACAAAGATGTAGGTTCCTATAGACATGGGCGATGTCTCCGGACTTAATTCAGTGGATAGACTTGTACTTAAACAATTACGTCAACTACCATGACATAATCAAAGTATGGGCAGTAGAACGGTGGTGATCAGAGGTGAAAAGAGATCGGTATCCACCCTGGAAATGTTTGGATCCCTAAAATGGGAGGGAAGGGGGTCAACATAAACGTGGGTGACCTGGTGGTCCAGGGCTAAGGTGTCGGATTTCTGTGCTGGGGGTCCGGCGTTCAATCCTCGGTCCCGGCACAGGTTTATCTGATTGCCAAACCCTTCCTTCACCTCTGACAAGACGTGTATTAACCACAACTTGTGAATGTGTGGAATGCCAGGCCTCCACCGTGGTTCGGATCCCACGTTAAACTGTAGGTCCTCCATTTAATCTCACAATCACCCTACCATCACACATTAGCGTAGGTGCGTATAAACTAAACGGGTAGTAAGACGCGGGGCTAATAATAATAATAATAATAATAATAATAATAATAATAATAATAATAATAATAATAATAATAATAATAATAATAATAATAATAATAATAATAATAATAAACATAAACGTGTGGGGTTTTTTTTACTTTCTCTCGACTTCTTAAGGAAGTATTGTGATCTTTAAAAAAAATTTAATTCGAGATGTTGATGAGTGTCGACGTTACATGACACCTGAAACCGAAAAAGTGGTATTCGCGTTGCCTTCTGATTGTGTTCGTATCCCGGTCTAGAACGAAACCATTAATCTACCTATCGGGCTAAGACTTGGCATCTAAGGTTTAAATAATATCTCCCGTGGAGGTTTTGGAATTAGATATCTAACTCTTTAAATTATTTATTTTATTTATTAGCACCGCATCTTACTACCCGTTAGGGTTATACGCCTATGTACTAATTGCATCAATGGTTTAGAAATTAGGAAAGTTTAATTTAGATGAAGTGCACCCGCATTTGCGTGGAAGAATAGTGGAAAACTACCCTCAGTGCACACGACCATAAACTAATGTTTTGATTAAAATTTAAATGTAGGCACTTTTAAACATTACAAAAAAATGCCGCATCTCTCTTTTTTCCGTGAAAATGACATACAGGATAATTCACATGAGTAGATATCTCCAATTTTGATAACATCTCCGCAAATCTTTGAGATACAAAACAATTTACTATTGCAAAGTTGTTGGATCATTAACGATAAAAATACTTTTATTTGAAATATATTTTTATAAAATCAATATTTTCCAAGGTATAAGTAAATATAATATTATGTCTTAAACGGAGGTCTGTACAAAGGGGAGTCAATCGTAATGCTCTCTGGTGAACAGTGATGTTGCTTTTTTTTTTTTTCAATTTTGTTTCAACAATGTGTTATAACATTCATGTTCCTAGTGAAATGTGGTGACCTCTTATTTATTATGTTTTTGAAACAATGTACAGTACATTATTTCATTTCGTATATCTTATGAATTTTAAGCAAATGTATCCATTTTTAGGGAAATAATCTAAATTACAAATCAAGGAAATGTCACATTGTTGCTGACTACATTACAGACCAAGGAAATGACACATTGTTGCTGACTACATCACAGACTAAGGAAATGTCACATTGTTGTTGACTACATCACAGACCAAGGAAATATCACATTGTTGCTGACTACATTACAGACTAAGGAAATGTCACATTGTTGCTGACTACATCACAGACCAAGGACATGTCACATTGTTGCTGACTACATCATAGACCAAGGAAATGTAACATTGTTGCTAAATCACAGACCAAGGAAATGTCACATTGTTACTGACTACATCACAGACCAAGGAAATGTCGCATTGTTGCTGACTACATCACAGACCAAGGAAATGTCGCATTGTTGCTGACTACATCACAGACCAAGAAAATGTCACATTGTTGTTACACCACAGACCAAGGAGATGTTGCATTGTTGTTGACCACATCACAGACAAGGAGATGTTTTATTGTTGATAACCAAATCACAGACAAGGAAATGTAGCATTGTTACTGACCGCATCTCAGACAAGAAGAAGTTGCATTGTTACTGACAGCATCACAGATAAGGAGAAGTTGCATTGTTACTGACTGCATCACAGGTAAGGAGAAGTTGCATTGTTACTGACCGCATCACAGACAAGCAGATGTTGCTTTGTTGCTGACCGCATCTCAGACAAGGAAATATTGAATTATTGTTGACCAAATCACAGGCAAAGAAATGTTGCATTGTTACTGACCGCATCGCAATCAACGAGATGTTGCTTTGTTGCTGACCACATCACAGACAAGGTTATTGACCTTGGAAGGATGACAAGACGTGATGTGAATTCACAAGTAGACGTACCTTGCTGTTGAGATAAATAATATTAAATAGAAATAACTTATATCCTTTACACGTTCTTGTAATAGATAGCAAGAGAATGGCCATCCTGTAAAAGAGGTTTAATAGCGATGAGTTTGTTTCTGGACGGTGTTTATTTATAATATATATTTATTTTAGGTATGTTATGTGCATCTTCTGAATCGACTGACGTATTAGCGCACGACTAAAGGAATTAACTTAAAAATCTAGAGCAGACAAAACATCCCGTTTCCCGGCCATTAATTTGTCACTGTGACAAGGGAGGCCTCAATTTCTCTAGTAATAAATCTTTCGGACCATGCCATGAGGTTCAAATCCCGGCCAGATGTTCTGAGGTGAGCTTTTTCCTTAAGTGGCTTCCCATTCTCTCTCGACGCAAATATGGATACATTTATTTTACATTATACCTTCCTCATCACTACTCCATTAACGTAATTAAATGGGGATAGACCCACCTCGGTGGCCATACGGTCTAAGGCGTCAATCTCGTAATAGACTAGACTACCGAAGACGGAACCATCGGGTTTAGAATACCGGTCGGGTGTAGTGAGGATTTTTTACCTGAATGGTTTTAAACTTTCTTTCCGCGCGGGAATGAAGGTACATTTCCTCTAAATTCAAGCTTACTCATCCCAATCATAATAGTGTAATTAGTACCAATGCGTACAAACCGAACGGGTAGTAAGTAATACACGGAACCTAAAAAATTAATCTCTATCCTCAGTTTTATCCGCTATCTTGACTTGTATCCAATTTATTAATATGCCAGCAGATATTCTCGTATCTTCGCACAGCTCCAGCTGTTACCTGAGCTCACAAACGGTCGCGGGTGCGAGGTACACGCAATCATACGGTAATAAACCAAGACAATCATGGTCCAATATTTACACTAGCACAAGCAAACAATAACAACCAGCAGCAGACGAGATACTTCAGCTCTAGCTGGGCCAGCACCACTCACTGGCAAGAATACTGGCGTTTTACCCACCACTCAATGACAAGGGTACTGGCATTTTACCCACCACTCACTGACAAGGGTACTGGCATTTTACCCACCACTCACTGACAAGGGTACTGGCATTTTACCCACCACTCAATGACAAGGGTACTGGCATTTTACCCACCACTTACTGACAAGGTTACTGGCATATTACCGTTGCCCCACCGGTGGGAACACGGACTTCATGTCAAACTTATCAAGTATGTTTTACCGATGATGAGAAGGTAGAGGTTTGAATCCCGGCTGATTAACAGAACAAGCACATTCGCAACAACCGTGCTGGAATGAAAGCAACAGAGCTTTGACCTGTTATCGGCTTCTCTAGCCACTCAGATACGAGAGAGAACCACACCAGTAAAAATGTGTACAGTACTTACATTTGAAGGACTAGAGCAAAGGTTCGCAAAGTGCAGCCCATGGGCCATCTGCGGCCCACGACTCTCTTCTTGTTTCTGTTTTGTTTCATATTTTGTTCGCAGGATTTGAACCCCAGCATCCCCAGAGAGTATAAAATCAAACCAGACGAGTTTTACTCCCTAAACCACGTGCCCACCGATGCGGGATTTATTTTATTTTTAAAACCCCGTTCTGGTATTAATAGTTAAAAATATAATTCGTGACTTTTGTTTGCCACCTTAGCTCAGTCGGTAGCGTGTCTGCCTGCTGAGCTGAGGGTGTCTGGTTCAATTCCCGACATGGCTGAATAATTTATCATTGGGGAAATAGGGGGCTTACTCTTTAAGATTGATGAATTAACGGCAAGATGGCTGGGTGTTGTGTCTGTTCTAGATTTAAGTTAATCCATACAGTTGGTTTAGAAAGTGCACGTTAAAAACTTCAGATAAAAATAATAACAAATGTGATTTTTTTTAACGCAGCGTCTTTCTAACCGTTTGGGATATGCTAGTGTACTAATGGATTTAGGGATTAGGAAGGTTATATTTAGAAGAGGAGGTGTACCCGAATTTGCTTGGAGGGAGAGTGTAAAAACTATTTAGGAAAAACTACCATCAGTACACCTGACCTTTATTTGAACCTTGATCTCCTCGTTTTCGGTAGTCTAATCTACTGCTAGAGTAGCGCGTTAGACCACGTGGCCACCGAAGTGGGTAGTGTGAATTTGAAATATAGCCTACATATATATATGTACCTTCAAATATATATATATCCTTTATCCTTTCTGACTTCACGCTCATGTAAATGTGGGTACATTTACTTTATATTCTCCCTCCTTCATTCCTGACCAGTACTGTAAATATTCGGTTAGCCTGGTTGGGTAGTAATAAAGCTCAGTAAAAATAAATAAGTACTATAAACATTTACTTGATCTAAATATTATGTTTGCGTCATTGCATGGCATATTGTCCACCACATTTGCTCAGCTCTTTCAAGTATAAACTTTGGGAACCCCTGGACAAGTGGGGAAAGAGAGGGCACATTAGCGCGTGAGCTCTTATTGAACCTAAAGATGTTGTTTTATTTTATCCCTCCCTCCGTCCCTCCCGAATCTGAGCCATGAAACGTTTAACATCCCCCGCACCTCATATCTTCCTTCCTCCTGGGTCCTGAAAGCTCAAGAGTCAAGGGGAAAGTACGGAATTAGCTACGGGCGGTCGGCCCAAACGAGGGTACGCCTACCGACCCTACTTTTCAAGGTCATTCGACCATCAGAATTTTATCTTACAGTTTTAGCAAGTGTATAATTATAGGCTATAAATAGTGATTCAATAATTTCAAATCAACACAGTTCACCAGTTAAAAGGGGTTAACCTTGCTATTTTATGCTTTTTATACGCCATTCACGACCTAAGTTTACTTGGATGACAGCTCAAAAAGTAACTAAAAAATAGTCCCTAAAATATCACTACGCCAACAGCTGATATCTGCCACTGTCACTTGGGACAGCTGTTATGAAAACATATGGTTATGTAGAGTAATGTGATAGTTTAACACAGTAATTTAGGCCAATATTATGCCTCAAAGAATTTTGAAATTAAAATTTTTGAATGACTTGGTGATCTGTAACTTCTCTTCTTTTTTTCTCCTGGGAACTCATTATCAAAAAAACACACACAAATCTATCCACAAATAAAAAGAACCCCTTATAAAATTTCGTGAGATTAAAGTTAGATTAAACTTATATTTAAGTTT
The DNA here is from genome assembly GCA_033556935.1 of Timema podura. Taxonomy (NCBI): domain Eukaryota; kingdom Metazoa; phylum Arthropoda; class Insecta; order Phasmatodea; family Timematidae; genus Timema; species Timema podura. Next base: position 48,580,594 of record JAVRXN010000003.1, read on the forward strand.
GATAAAAGATAAAAGTTTAAAGTTAGATTAAAATTAGATTAAAGTAAGATTAAAATTAACCAAATTAGGCCTAATATGTATTCGAACTAAAGAGAAAATATCTGTATACACAAAGTTATTCTTAAAATAATTAGTAATATGATCTAGGATTAAGTTTTTTTACGTTAATACAGAAGCCCAATAATTAAAATAAAAGGTAATTTAACTTAGTTATAAATTATTATAAGTTAGAGTAAGGCGTGGACCTAACAAACTAGAGACTTAATTTAAAGTTAAAAATATAATAAACGCGCACAGTAATAAATTCTATGAAATATATTTAAATTAAACAAAGTCTTAATATTTATTTGAGGTCGTCCACAAAGCTTATTTATCCTTCTATTCAAGTTAAAATAATTATTATTCCGAGCACTTTCACAAATGTCTAACAAATATGACTTTAAAATGGCGACCAACGAATATTAGCCATGTGGTTGATGATGACGCGGACAAGTTGTTTAAAATGGTGTATCCTCGCAGCAGACGATTATATTTTATTCAGTTAAATATTTCTAAAAACAATAAACTAATAATAAAATAGTTAATCATATATCAAATAAATTACAAATATTTTATCTTTACCAAGTAAATACGATGCCTTTATTAAAAGGTATTAATGCATGCACTATAATACACATCATAGATAACATTCCAAAACAAAGAATAGGTACTTTTAATATATGTTTAAAATATTGTTTCGAATTGGGTAAAAAGAAATTGTTAAAAGTAATGAAATAATGTGAGAAAACTTAAGTTTAAATTATTTTAAATGTAAAATATAACATGTAATTAAAAAACTTAACATTCATAACAAAACAGTGTTCTTTTACAAGTGTTGGTAACCTAAAACCTAAACATATGATTTTTGAACTGTCATCCAGGTAAAGACCTATCGTGAATGAATTATACTTACCATTGTTAAAGTAAACTTATTAATGTGTGAGGCTGAAATTTAGTACAACTAGACATTCATATGAGGGGTACACAATGAAATATTTATAATATTCCTTTCCTTTTAGTATAGTGCTGGCCAAAAGTCGTGAGACCTATAACAGGTCAGCACTGAAAAGTACACACGTACCCTACAAATACGTATAATTACATGAGAAAATAAGATGAACAATCATAGCTAAATGATACATAGGCTACTGATGAATGGTTACCCAAAAAAAAAAGACAAAATAATAAATAATTTGGGAGTAGTAAAAGTAGATTTAAAAAGCAGTGACTATAAGCAAACAAATAAAGCAGAAAATGTACATTTAAATATTTGAGACAGAACCTCTATTGCAGGGTTCTTCAACCCACAACCCACGGGACACTTGCGGCCCACCGTAATATTTTTTGCTGCTCATGAAATATATAAAATTATTTCAAAAGTAAAAGATGACAAATACAAATGTATATTTTACATAGTAAAATAATAAAATGAATATATATTTTTTAAGTTATTTTGTAAACTATTTTGGATCTATACGCGAAGAAAATATTATATTTTTGTACAATTCTATCTTGAGCCGGCAAATGACTAGTTTAGTAGACAAGAAGGGAAAGAGTACTATTTTGGGAGTGTTCGGACATAGTCGGAAGTGTTTGGACACAGTCGGGAGTATTAGAACATATTCGGGAATGTTCGAACACAGTCGGGAATGTTCGAACACAGTCGGGAATGTTCGAACATAGTCGGGAGTGTTCGTGTTCGCTCGTCACTGGTGAGACACTCGGGAATCCAAAAGAAAAACAATACATTGTGTTAAATCCTAATATTGTCGGTACAGTATTGTGAGCTAACAAGAGAAAGAAATGTTGGCCCTTGAACCTTTAAAGTTGAAGACCTCCGTTCCACAGCGTAAATTAGTGATAAGGGAGTTCCTTAAATAACTCTCTGAGTTTAGCTTTTCTTCTGTGATAAAAGTTGAACTCGACAAATCTAGAATTAGTGCTATGGATATAGCGGCTTATTGGGCTCACCTTGTAAGAGCTATTGAAACAAAATTATTTTGGATTACGAAATGCCCGAGAATGGATATGAACACCTACATGATCAAGGGCAAATTTACAAGAAATATTGCTATTGTGAATATTAAAAACAAAATGGGCATCACAATAAAGTTTATGCGAGTAGAGAGTTTGGAGCCCTAAGTTGGTTTCGAATTCTGTCATAATCATAATAAATCTGGTTAGTAAAGAATTTATCATAGAACGCAGCGACAAATTTTCTTTGGGTGTTTTCCAACCTAAGAAAGTCAGTTAAGGTAAATTTAATATTAATAATATTATAAATATTTCATTGTGTATATCTCATATGAATGTCTAGTTGTAATAAGTATCTGCACTATACATTAATAACTTTACCTTTAACAATGGCACATTAAAAGTATAAGATATCGAGTTCGACCCCTTATAAATGATGAAATGTAATGATTTGAAATGGCCTTGAAGAGTACCCGTGCTCTCTTTGATGTGGTAAAACAGTGTAATCTTACTCTTCACTTATTGAAGACAAATGTAGTCTTTATTAAACTCTTCGTAAATATTGTATGGAAAACAAAAATTGGTCACAACACACTGGTATAGGAGCGTAGAATGGATCTTTGTGAATAGAATGATGTCATTTAATAGGAGGGTCACAACACACTGTTATAGGAGCGTAGAATGGATATTTGTGAATAGAATGATGTCATTTAATAGTCACAACACACTGGTATAGGAGTGTAGAATGGATCTTTGTGAATAGAATGATGTCATTTAATAGTCACAACACACTGGTATAGGAGCGTAGAATGGATCTTTGTGAATAGAATGATGTCATTTAATAGGAGGGTCACAACACACTGTTATAGGAGTGTAGAATGGATCTTTGTGAATAGAATGATGTCACTTAATAGGAGGGTCACAACACACTGGTATAGGAGCGTAGAATGGATATTTGTGAATAGAATGGTGTCATTTAATAGGAGGGTCACAACACACTTTTACAGGAGCGTAGAATGGATCTTTGTGAATAGAATGGTGTCATTTAATAGGAGGGTCACAACACACTGTTATAGGAGCGTAGAATGGATCTTTGTGAATAGAATGATGTCATTTAATAGGAGGGTCACAACACACTGTTATAGGAGCGTAGAATGGATCTTTGTGAATAGAATGATGTCATTTAATAGGAGGGTCACAACACACTTTTACAGGAGCGTAGAATGGATCTTTGTGAATAGAATGGTGTCATTTAATAGGAGGGTCACAACACACTGTTATAGGAGCGTAGAATGGATCTTTGTGAATAGAATGATGTCATTTAATAGGAGGGTCACAACACACATTGTATTGTCATTTGTATTCTGCGCCTACCCTGTTTGTTCTCCTACTGCTGGACAGCTTCCCCAGGAATGTATAAACTCCCTCACTTAATGGAGATTAGGAATTTCTAAACGACTTTTCTTGCACCTTAAGACGTCACTCTTGCAATAAAATTGACTGACAATGACGGGGAGGCTAGGGTTCAAGTCCCGGTCAAGCGTACACGAGGTATTTTTTCCTTAAATAGTTTTCCACTCTCCCACCATGCAAATACGTCTCTAACGCATTAGTGTAGTTAGTACATGCGAACAGGTAGTGAGACGCGTTGACCAAAAAAAAAAAGTACCTTCTCACCCTCACTCCCCTCACACCCCTCTCTCCTCTCACCAAAATAAATCTCTGTGTGCACCAATGGACTCAGTTGTATGTGTGGCCTTGATTATCCAGGCGCCTTTCCTCTTCTCGCCTCCGTTAGCCGTGGTTTGGCGGGTGCCGGTTCCGCTTGTGCTAAGAATGTCAACTTGTGCCAACAAATGAATATGTCAGGATCCCACACACGTCGTAGGGGGATTATCGAGCGTGTCCACTGGTGCTAGAAAGGGGGAGACTTGAATTCCGTGTCAAAACTTTATTGACAGTGACCCAAACCCACACAGAATTACAAGCTAACTAAACAAGAGAGATTTTTTTGGGTGATTTGGAAGCTATCTTGCATTTTAACTTGACGCACCTAAGCGCTCTAGAAAAAGAGGGAAGATGAAAGTTCACCTTACGACTCCTGTTTATTTTTTATAGTACTTCCTCTCTTCCTCGCACGAGTATAAACACCCGCGCTATTATTATTATTATTATTATTATTACTATTATTATCATCATCATCATCATCATCATCATCGCGTGACAGAAAGTTGCTGACTGGTAATAAGACAGCCACCGACATACAGTGAACAAAGTTGTTTTTTTACTTTCTCTCTATCTTACAGGTAGAGAAAGTATGGTGATCGTCAAAAAAATCGAACTCGAGATTTTGATGAATTTTGACGTTTCATGACTTCCTGAATCCGAAAAAGTGGTTTTTGAATTTCCGTCTGTCTGTCTGTCTGTCTGTCTGTACCTCCAACTAGAGCCTAAACTATTTTATCGATTGAGCTGAAACTTGATATCTAGGGTTTTCATAGGGTTGCCCCGAGGGATTTTTGGAATTGGATATCTACCCCTAAAATTAAGGGTAGTTTACTGAAGGGAAAAAAAAGAAAAAGTGGATTTTCTCAAAATCGGCTCTAACGATTTTTATTAAATTTCATTTATGAACATTAATAAATATTCCAAACAAAATGGCTGCTCTCAGTATTTCGGCTAAATCGCTTTAAGGGCTCCGGTCTGATGCGTAAATTAACATTTTGTATAATAGCTCCGAAACTATTTGAGATATGAAATTACTTAGCATTACAAATATGTATATATATTTATAATACAAATATTTTATTCGAAACATATTTTTATAAAATCAATAATTTTCATTCTATACGCAATTATATATATATTTTTTAACTTTTTGGACATTAAAGCTTAAGTATTGCGATCGTAAAAAAAACTAACCTGAAATGTTGATGGATTTCGACGTCTCATGACCCCCCAAACCCTAAAAAATAGTCTTTGCAATGCCATCTGTCTGTGTGTCTATTAAAACTTAAAATTAAGGGTAGTTTACTGAAGGGCAAAAAGAGAAAAAGTCGATTTTCTCAAAATCGGCTCCAACGATTTTGATTAAATTTCATTTATAAACATTAATAAATATTCCAAACAAAATGGATACCCTCAATATTTCGGCAAAATGGTTTTAAGGGCTCCGGTCTGATGCGTCAATTAACATTTTTTTAAATAGCTCCGAAACTATTTGAGATATGAAATTACTTAGCAATACAAATATGTATATATATTTATAATACAGATATTTTATCCGAAACATATTTTTATAAAATCAATAACTTTCAATCTATACGCAATTATATGAATTTTTTAACTTTTTGGACATTAAAGTTTAAGTATTGCGACCGTAAAAAAAAAACTAACCTGAAATGTTGATGGATGTCGACGTCTCATGACCCCCCGAACCCTAAAAAATAGTCTTTGCAATGCCGTCTGTCTGTGTGCCTATAAAAACTTAAAATTAAGGGTAGTTTACTGAAGGGCGAAAAGAGAAAAATTTGGTTTTCTCAAAATCTGCTCAAACGATTTTGATTAAAATTCGTATCTAGGCGTTGATTAAGATTATAAATAAACTGGCTATTTTCATTTTTCTATGAAAATGATTTTTAGGGTACTTTAAAGAAGCGTTAATTTCCGTATCTCCACAACTATTGGAGAAACTAAACAACTTATCATTGCAAAATTGTAGGACTATTAGAAATAAAAAACTTTTATTTGACATATATTTTTATAAAAGCAACAGTTTCTGAGATATTTGCAAATATATTAATACAATTTTGTGAACTTTAGTTTTAAACATATACTACTTAAGTCTTAACGCAATAATTCTCCAATGCCATAGAGTAATTAAATATAAGTATCTAAAAAAGTATGTTATTTTTCTTTAAATCTCTTAGGAGAAATGTTTGCATAGCAATGATTTATCTCCATTTTAGACTCAATAGTCAATATTTACATTTTTTATTGGTCAAAATGTATAAATGAATAATTAAATATCAATGAGATGACTTGAAGATCTGCAACACCTTATAAAATGTTAAAACTTTAACCAGAATCGAAATTTTAATACGAAGTGTTGACCCTTGTGGAAGACATTAAACTGTTTGAAAAGTTCTAAGGTGGACAAAGATGCGCCTCTTTTCTCATTGATTCTATATCATTGTATATTATTTTATGCGTGTTCTTATGTGGAGTGGTGATGATACAATGTACATTATTCTGTTCAGAAATCTTACGAGTTTATAGAAAGAGAGAGAAAGTCTGTGCGGTGTTCCGTACCATTTATTTAATCATCTCTCTTCGTTACTAGTTTTTCTCCTGTAGTATCTTCTCTGGCTAAAGAACTCAATCTTGAGTACCTTGTCTGCTCAAAATTGAAAACTAAATTTAACTCATATTCCTCCTTCCATATTACCGTCAAAGAAGATGATTTTCCCATGGTGATATTTGGCAATCTGGCTGTCTCATTACACCTTACTATGGGAAGTTGCTGCCAGAGCAGATAATCTGTGAGGAGTCTCCCTGTGTGCCTGCCCCTGTAAACGCTGCTGTTGCATCTGACCTTGGCTCTCAAGAGGATTCAACTCAAACCCCACTCGTGACCATCGATGGAGGTCTGGAGGCTACCTCCCAACACATCTTCCAGTGAATAATAGTGATATATTATTATATTATCAAAATGTTTGGAGTCTACATACCAAAAGCAAGGAAATTATTTTCAAATGTTTGTTCTAGTGAATTCTTTATTATTTGTTTGGTTGAAACTTGGCTCTCTAGTGAGTTTGTTAATGAAAATTACTTTCCCCCTAACTATAATGTTTATAGATCCGATAGGTTATATGATGAAGCTACTGTCTCAAGGGGTGGTGGTGTTCTCATTTCTGTCATTGATACTATTTCTGGTGTGGTCAGGAGAACTGACCTAGAGAATAATATGGAATGTGTCTGGATTGAGATCCCAACATTTAATCGCCAAAAACTGTTAATTGGGAACATATATCTTGCCCCCCAAATAACAGTCGAAGCATTTAACAATTACTTAACATTTCTTGAAGGTGTTTTGGCCAACTACCCTTATAGAATAATATTACTTGGTGATTTTAACTGCCCCAAAATTGATTGGAAATGTCATCATGCTCAGAGAATTTCGCATTTCGTATTTCTACATTAAATTAAAAGCTACTCAACGTCTTGCTTCGACTAACATATTAGGATTAGAACAACTTAACGAAGCTGATAATGACACTAACCTCCTTGACCTTGTTTTTGATAATTTTCACCACCCCTTAGTAACTCAAAGCTCTCATTCATGAGTGAATATTGATTTAGCTCATCCGCCCTTATTGATTTCACTTGATGTACCATTACTACTAAAATTAATGACATCCCTAATACATATATCGACTATGTACGTGGTGATTACCTTAATCTTTACAATGACCTGGCCACTGCTGATTGGTCTTGTGTTTATTATACTATGGATATTAATTTGGCTGTAGATAATTTTAACAACTTAGTCTAAAGGAAAATCAAAACGCATATTCCTCAAATTACTATTCTTAATTCATTCAAATATCCGAAATGGTTTTCTTCTACTCTTAAATATTATATTAGGGAAAAAAAACAATTTTTTCAAAAAGTTTAAACTAACAAATAATAGTGTATTCTATTCGCATTTTTCTCACTTTCGTAAATTAGTTAAAACTACTTTGATTATAGACAGAGCCAATTGGATGAACTCAATAGAAAATAGTATTAAATAAAAACCTAAAGAATTTTGGAAATTTGTTAAAAATAATCGTGTGAATAAAGTTTTCTCATCTAACCTAGAAATTAATGGCAAGATTATAGCGGATCCTTAATTAATTGCTAATGAGTTTGGGACCTACTTTCATTCCGTTTATAATTCAGCCTTTCCTGTCTTACCCTGCCCCGTTATTGAAACTAGTTCGCCCTTGTATCCATGCCACATTACACCCTTGGATGTTGCTAGTGCTATAAAAAATATTGAGTTCTTCTAGATGTGCCGAGATAGATGGAATTCCAAGTTTTATTGTTAAAGGCTGTGCCAGCATTTTCAGCCCTTTTGTTACCCTATATCTTTAACATTAGCCTGTCAAATGAAACTTTTCCTCTTGCATGGAAACAATTTGTTGTCATACCTATTTATATTATTATTATTATTATTAGCACCGCGTCTTACTACCCGTTCGGGTTATACGCACTTACGCTAATGTGTAATGGTAGGGTGATTGTGAGATGAAATGGAGGACCTACAGTTTAGCGTGGAATCCGAACCACGGTGGAGGCCTGGCATTCCTCACATTCACAAGTTGTGATTAATACACATCTTGTCAGAGGTGAAGGAAGAGTTTGGTAATCAGATAAATCTGTGCCGGGACCGAGGATTGAACCCCGGTCGCCAGCTCAGAAGTCCGACACCTTACCCCTTGACCACCAGGTCACCACCTATTTATAAAAAAGGGGTAAAAATGTTTGTAATTATAGACCAATTTCTCTCTTAAGCACTTTCTCCAAAGTATTTGAAAAAATTATACATGAGCATACTTTCCACCAACTTAAAAATAAACTTTCAGATAATCACCATGGCTTTATAAAAAATAAATCTACTGTCACTAATTTAGTAGAATTTCTTGGACATGTTGCCCCTCAAGTCTCTGCCCAAGGTCAGGTTGATGCTATTTATTTTGACCAATGTAAGGCATTTGACTTATGACAGCATAGTATTATTCTCTCTAAACTTGGTAATTTTGGACTTTCTCACTAATATGTAAATTGGTTCAGCAGTTATTTGCATGAAAGATCATTCACTATTAAAATTGATTCTCACACCTCAAATACATTTTTAGCACCCTGTGGCATATCACAGGGTTCTAATTTAGGTCCTCTTCTCTTTAATGTGTTTATTGATGACATTGGAAATATTTGAGCTCATCTAGTTATTTACTCTTTGCTGATGATGTAAAATTATTTAAAACTATCAAATCAATTACAGATTGTAGATATTTACAAAATTATGTAAATGGTATTCTACAATGGTCTTTGGAAAATGTAATGTCTATTAATAAATATAAGACCAAATCTATATCTTTTACTAGGAAAACATAATCCTTTCTTTTTTACTTATAAATTGGGCAGTGAAAATATAGATCGCACCCTTTATATTAATAATCTTGGTGTTCTCCTGGATAACTATCATGTTCGCACCCTTCATATTAATAATCTTGGTGTTCTCCTGGATAACTATCATGTTGAACATGTAATTTCCCATTCATTGAAATTACTTGGACTTATTATTATTATTATTATTATTATTATTATTATTATTATTATTATTATTATTATTATTATTATTATTATTATTATTATTATTATTATTATTATTATTATTATTATTAGCACCGCGTCTTACTACCCGTTCGGGTTATACGCACTTACGCTAATGTGTAATGGTAGGGTGATTGTGAGATGAAATGGAGGACTTACAGTTTAAAGTGGAATCCGAACCACGGTGGAGGCCTGGCATTCCTCACATTCACAATTGGACTTATTAAATTTATTAGTTGATCGTTTAAGAAAGTTGACTCTTTTTTATGTCTGTACTACGACTTGGTTAGATCTAAGTTAGAATATGCTACTGTTGCTTGGAATTCCATTATCTTAACTGACTCTCTTAGATTGTAAAACGTTCAAAGAAAATTTGTCGCTGCGTGCTATGATAAATTCTTTAGTAACCGAATTTATTATGATTATGACAGAATTTGAAACCTCTTAAGGCTCCAAACTCTCTTCTCGCGTAGACTTTATTGTGATGCCCTTTTTGTTTTTAATATTTTCAACAACAAAATTTCTTGCAAATTTACCCTTGATCACCGTTCATATCCCTTTTCGGGCTTCTCGTAATCCAAAATTATTTTTTCTCAATAGCTCTTATAAGGTAAGTCCTATAGGTCGTTGTATCCATAGCGCCAATTCTAGATTTGTCTAATTCGACTTATATCATAAAAGAAAAGCTAAACTCAGAGAGTTATATAAGGAAATCCCATATCAATAATTTATCATGTAGAGGTTCTGCCTATAATATTTAAATTTACAATATTCTGATCTATTTTTTGCATATTTTTACTGCTTTTAATTACTCTTTAGTTATTTGTTATTAATGCTATTTTATTATTATCATTCTTAATTATTTTTTTCGTAACTATTCATCAGTATATACCATTATTTAGCCATTTTTGTTTATCATATTTTCTCGTGTAAATATATGTATTTGTATGGTACTTGTGTACTTTTCAGTGCTGGCCTGTTATAGGTCTTACGACTGTTGGCCAGCACTAAAATAAAGGAAATTGAAATAATAATTATTATTATTTAGCACCGCGTGTTACTACCCGTACGGATCAAACGCATAAGTACTAATTACGTTAATGGGTTAGGAAATGGAAAGGTTGAATTTAGAGGAAGTGAACCCAAATTTGCATGGAGGTAGAGTGGAAAACCATTTAGGAAAGCCCACCCCAATTCACCCGAGCGAGATTCGAGCATCAATCTCCCCGTACTCGGTAGTCTAGCTCAACACGAAACTAGCGCGTTAGCTAAATACGCCACAGAGGCGAGTCTCACTCTGTTATTTGAAGCTTTACAAAATTCACTTTCAATTCAAAATTATATTTTTCTTGGTTTCCCATTAAATATAGCCCCTATACATTTGTTTCAACGGACTTTTTAATCTACATCCTGGCAGGAAGATTCCTACTGGATATTTTCGTGAGAAAATTTAATTGAATGAGCTGTAGACGATTTTAAAAATAACCTTTAAAAACTATTCAAGATAAAAAATAATAGCTGTGAGACTATGTAGCCAGCTCCCCAAGTCCCAGAGCTAAGACTGACCTCTGTGTGACCTGTAGCCAGCTCCCTAAGTCCCCTAGCTACGAATTACTTCTGTGTGACCTGTAGCCAGCTCCCCAAGTCCCAGAGCTAAGACTGACTTTTGTGTAACCTGTAGCCAGCTCCCCAAGTCCCCTAGCTACGAATTACTTTTGTGTGACCTGTAGCCAGCTCCCCAAGTCCCAGAGCTAAGACTGACTTTTGTGTAACCTGTAGCCAGCTCCCCAAGTCCCAGAGCTAAGACTGACTTTTGTGTAACCTGTAGCCAGCTCCCTAAGTCCCCTAGCTACGACTGACCTCTGTGTGACTTGTAACCAGCTCCCCAAGTCCCAGAGCTACGACTGACCTCTGTGTGACTTGTAGCCAGCTCCCCAAGTCCCAGAGCTACGACTGACCTCTGTGTGACTTGTAGCCAGCTCCCCAAGTCCCAGAGCTACGACTAACCTCTGTGTGACTTGTAGCCAGCTCCCCAAGTCCCAGAGCTACGACTGACCTCTGTGTGACTTGTAACCAGCTCCCCAAGTCCCAGAGCTAAGACTGACTTTTGTGTAACCTGTAGCCAGCTCCCCAAGTCCCAGAGCTATGATTGACCTCTGTGTGACCTGTAGCTAGGTCCCTAAGTCCCAGAGCTACGACTGACTTCTGTGTGACCTGTAGCTAAGTCCCTGTATCCCAGAATTCCGACTGACCTCTGTGTGACCTGTAGCTAAGTCCCTATTTCCCAGAATTCCGACTGACCTCTGTGTGACCTGTAGCTAGGTTCCTGTCTCAGAGCTACGAGTGACCTCTGTGTGACCCTGACGAGAGACACGTGACGACACCTCAATGTGTGTCATGATGTGTGTGCTACGAGGAGAAGCCTGTTAGGACGTCGTTAAACTCCCACGACGCTCGTTATACGGCCTAAGTCACAGCCGGCGCCGGAGAGTTTGGTTTCATTAAAACAATTTAGTCAGGGGATCGGGGGAGAGGGTATGAAATGTACAACCTGCCTTCTTCAAAGGATGCTAGTAGAGGGCGGAGAAGTTGTCTTGACCCATTTAGGACTGTGGTACTCCTAGCAGGCCTTCCTTGATCGATGTCCTAAGGCAGCGTTGTTCAAACTGTGCTCCGCGGAAACCTTGGCCTCCGACACGGTCATCTCAGGCTCCGTGAGGCAATTATACAATAATATTCATTTGCGTTTCACGTTATAAAAGACCACAAATAAAAATGATTGCCACCCGCTTCAGTGGCCGCACAGCTTAAGGCGCTACTCTCGCAGTAGACTAGATTGCCGATGACGGGGTTATTGAGGTTCAAATCTCGGTCAGATGTACTGAGTGTGATTTTTTCCAATAATGGTTCCCCACTCTCTCTCTCTCTCTCCACGCAAATACGGGTACATTTCCTCTAAATATAACCTTCTTCACCCCAAAAACCATTAGCCTAGTTAGTAAATAAGCGTATAAACTGGACGGGTAGTAAGACGCGGTGCTAAAATAATTAATATATTCGAGTTGAATTAAACTTTTTTATCTATATCGTACCGCAATTTATGATGGCAAGGAAAGTGGTTAGTGGATATCTCATAGTGGGCCGTATGTTGTGTAGGTCTACTATAGATACCTTCCTAATCCTGGACTCATAGATTAAGTCGTTAAATGATCCTTGCGTTTAAACGCGTGAGCCTTTTTTTTTTTTTAATCTCAAGTTAAAAGAGAATTGCGTTTTCCCTTGACGGACAAGGTTGTAAGAGCCAATAAACCAGACGCTGGGATGGGGTCAGGCAGGGCACGTAGTCCAATTTGACCTCAGGCTGTGTAATGAAACGTTCAGGGTGGCCCCACAGGGGGTATTTACCCTGCTCTCCTGCGACTAGTCCAGCACACAGGTGTGGTTAGTGTACACTTCACTCTAATTACTATTGTACTGGATTGGCTTCGACAGGGAAAGTACCTGATTAAGATTTTCGTTCTCCAAGTAAGGTCATATTACCTGCTTTGGTGGCCACATGATCTAAGGCGTTGCTCTCGTGTTAGACTATACTGCCGATAACTTAGAGATCGGGGTTTGAATCCCGGCCAAGTGAACTGAGGGTGATTCTTTCCAAAATGGTTTTCCACTCTACCTCCACGCAAATGCAGGTACACTTCCTCTAAATTCACTCTATTTCATTCTTAACGCACTAGGGTAGTTAATAAATATGCTTATAACCTGAACAGGTAGTAGGATGTGGCGACAAAATAAAACGGAATTGAGTGTTGTGCCTGTTCTAGATTTAAGTTAGTCTGTAAGTTATATAGTGACATGATCACTCGGTTCAGAAACACCTCAAATTATTTATGAAAAAAATAAAACTCTTGTTTCTTGAATATCTTGCTTTAATCCCAGCAAGTACCCCACTATTATTTTATCATCATTCCTACCTCTAACACGAGGACTCTAAACGACATAACCACAAGTTGAGATGAGGAGGGTATCTTAGAATAAATGCACCAGAGATAGCTAGGATAAGGGATGGGAAAACCATAGGGATGAATCTAATGTGGAGACTCACCCCCTAGTATACTCTACCAAATTCAAACCTCAACCTCCACCGTCATCAGAAATTCAATCTGTAGCGAGCTTGACGACTTAAACCACGTTGTCGTGCCTACACTTTGGAAGCCATTTTTGTGACGTGGGATCGTGACGTTCCAGATACCGGCCTATCGTTCTTTCGCGTCACTACTCTGGATGTCAATATTATAATGATGATGTCGATGTTATTATTATCAAGCTAAAAGTTGAATCAATTATTGTGTGGTCTTAATGAAGTATTTACTTAACGTCATTACTGCACTAAACAAGGTGATCACGTGTTACTATTTCACTTCATAGGGAACTGTGATGACTAATATTTGACTTGGTCCAGATTGACCTCAGATTGAGCCCTGCGCGGAATATTTACGGTCCCGAATAAGATTCGGTGAATTAAATGAAAAATATGTTTTCTCTTGACGGCGATTACTAAGCAAGTGACGACACCTGAGTTTGCCTAAAGATTTGTTTACGAAGACTTGGCTTCTAAAACATTATCTGATAAACGGGATGCAGTCGGCTTTAGTCCCTTCTCCCTTGCCTTCTGAGAAGATTTCACCTGGGTGGCTGAACAGAGACAGAAGGATGTATCACCACGTAGACATTTACTGCTAAAGATAGTGTTAAGGGAATTTTGAATATTACCGTATTAGATCTGATCTGATTATCTCTATTAATTTATCAAAGAGATGTATAAAATATAATCATTACAGTTTGATCAACGACGCGATGGAGGTGAGGTTTCCTAATGAAGAAAAACTAAGGTACAGGAGAAGGCGCAAAACGAAAATATAAATCAATGAACACAGAAGATTAGAAGTTAAATTAAGAAAGCCGCAATCACTCTCACGCAATTTGAACTTCTTTGAGGGAAACTTTAAGCCTCTCCCCCACAATCCCCTCAATTCCTCCCAAACAAGCGACAAGGTCAGGAGGATCCTGGGGGTGATATATAGAAGTAGTAACGTCCACAAACAAACCCGACAATTTATTGGGGACTCGAGCGTTGCTCCGTTCTTTGACCGGAAGTGAGGCAAGGGTGGACACTGACATCCGGCTGGGTAGTGAGAGCCAAACCTACTAGGCAGAGGTTCACGTACCATCCTCGATCAATGTTGGCATGAGGGCAAAGGCATCGTTCTCGGTGGTCGGGGTTTGCATCCCGTCCGGGTATAGTGAGGGGTAGGTTTAAAAAAAAATTATTTCCCACGTTCTACTTGTCTCTATCCCTTCCAGCCTGCTTCCCTTGGAGCTCTTCTTATCTCTATGCTGTGTAATGCCATTCCAGTCTGCTTCCCTTGGAGCTCTTCTTATCTCTATGATGTGTAACGCCCTTCCTGCCTGCTTCCCTTGGAGCTCTTCTTGTCTCTATGCTGTGTAACGCCCTTCCAACCTGCTTCACTTGGAGCTCTTCTTATCTCTATGATGTGTAATGCCATTCAAGCCTGCTTCCCTTGGAGTTCTTCTTGTCTCTATGTTGTGTACCGAACGCCCTTCCAACCTGCTTCCCTTGGAGTTCTTCTTGTCTCTATGTTGTGTAACGAACGCCCTTCCAACCTGCTTCCCTTGGAGCTCTTCTTGTCTCTATGTTGTGTAACGAACGCCCTTCCAACCTGCTTCCCTTGGAGCTCTTCTTATCTCTATTATGTGTAACACCCTTCCAGCCTGCTTCCCTTGGAGTTCTTCTTGTCTCTATGATGTGTAACGTCCTTCCAGCCTGCTTCCCTTGGAGCTCTTCTTGTCTCTATGCTGTGTAACGTCCTTCCAGCCTGCTTCCCTTGGAGTTCTTCTTGTCTCTAGTATGTGTAACGCCCTTCCAACCTGCTTCCCTTGGAGTTCTTCTTGTCTCTATGATGTGTAACGTCCTTCCAGCCTGCTTCCCTTGGAGTTCTTCTTGTCTCTATGTTGTGTACCGAACGCCCTTCCAGCCTGCTTCCCTTGGAGTTCTTCTTGTCTCTATTATGTGAAACGCCCTTCCAGCCTGCTTACCAAGGATGCCTCCTTCTCACCAAACTGAGCCTCTCAGGCTGCTATTGTTGCTCCCATCACTCGTGGCCAACCAGCAGCTTTCAGACCACCAAATAAATCAACACTACTACCGACGCTAAGATAAGCTTCCGGGAGATTAGCAAAGAAGATGCTCAAGATTCCCCAATCCCTCCTGGAAACTACACTGGATATTATCTCTGAGGGAACTACATGGTTACTATTGAGGAGCAATGTTCTCATTCTCTCGTTTTCGTGTGATCGATATATCCTCAGATTTAAGATGCAACGCTGGTTAGTCAATGTTGCCAGTGACTCCATCTTACCCCAGCACACCACCTTCAGATATAAAGGAGAACGAGGAGATTTGGCAACAGCTAACTGAGAGAGAGCAAGCGTAAAGCTTTTCTCCCGTAGCTCCCTCAACAGGGATATTGGGTGTAGCTTCTCCTTGCCTGGAACTCTTTGTTGCGCCATCTCCCCACGAGTACTCCACAACAACTAAATTATTACTTGCGCCCTCCCGATAAGAATGGCAAGAATTAGGTCATGTTTTTAACATCTATACGCTCTTAAGATTTATATTTGGATTTCAAGTTGAAATGAATCCAATAATTTCCCTTTGGATTTGATGTTGACACTTTTCCTTGGGGATAAAGTCAGACATAAAACAAATGAATACTATATTCAGTGTACGTGCATTATATTTATAGAAGATAACCGTTGTTCACTTAGTTTAAGACGTCATTCGCGCAATAAATGTAAAAAAAAAAAATACTTACGTTGCTCATCCTAGGGTCAAAGAATGTTCTGTACCTAAAAATTAATTCGTTAAATTTAGTCCAAACATTTGGCAGTAATCGTGGACAACACATACAAACAGACTAAAATGCCAAACGGTCTGCCCGGTCAATGATTTAAATAATTATACAAACCCTCATCGACGAATAAAAGCAGTTTGATGTCTTAAATAAAGACATTATATCAAAAGAGCATTTACGTTTTAATTCAAGGGTCCCGGAGACTGTCCCCGTGCTCTGAAATAGCTCAAATTATAACTAAGTGTTTTAGATATTTATTTATTTTCCATCAATTTCTGCCAGCTAAGTTGTTTCTTGAGCTGTATTCATCAAAACTGTGACGGTTTGAAACTTTAACTTGGTCGATCTATAGAGCTTCATGTAATGATTTAAGACTACAAAAGTAAATTTCCGGAAAAATAAGATAATGTTATTACTTAATGGGAGAATTTTTATATATATATATATATATATATATATATATATATATATTAGTGAATTCCTGTTCTGGGTTCTGGATGGTGTTCTTGTGCTCAAATTAACCTTATGAGTGTATCTTTAATAAATAATAGCTACCATGGATGTGTCCAAATATGGATAGGCAAAATCATTATTATTAATACTGTGTGGGACTGCTGCTACCACTGTATAGTTAGTCAACTCATCTAACATGAATACTGTGCGGAACTGCTGTTACCCCTTTATAGTTAGTCAACTCATCTAACATGAATACTGTGCGGAACTGCTGTTACCCCTTTATAGTTAGTCAACTCATCTAACATGAATACTGTGCGGAACTGCTGTTACCCCTTTATAGTTAGTCAACTCATCTAACATGAATACTGTGCGGAACTGCTGTTACCCCTTTATAGATAGTCAACTAATCTAACATGAATACTGTGCGGAACTGCTGTTACCCCTTTATAGATAGTCAACTAATCTAACATGAATACTGTGCGGGACTGCTGTTACCCTTGTATAGTTAGTCAACACCATTAACATGAATACTGTGCGGGACTGTTAAGTACAGGGACCAGAGTGTACCTAGTCAATAAACTGAGGAGGACGTTACATGGTAATAACCTTCTCTCGGCGGTAAATCTTCTTAATTTTATAATGTGAAAAAGTTACTCTTACGGAACATTGAACCCCTCCCTCCTTTTACCAACCCCCACTCCTCGTGGTATGACGTGCGGTTGTTTTAATTCCTCCTCCCCCCATACCCCGATCATTCTTCGAGTTCCTGTCATTTACCGGTGTTTATGACGTCATAAAGATGGTTGCTATCACGTGTTTTAAAAGCCAATCAAGTTTATCACCGTATCAAGGTCCCGGTTCGATGCTAGGAAGACAACAAACCTCGTAGTTAATGTTATTGGGTGGGTTGGTTTGGGTTCTGTAACTGCCAGGAAAGGGGTGGGGTGATGAAGGTTGGGTCACACCACCCACCACACCTTATGTCCGCTACAATTTAATCCAGCTGGTCAATCAAGATTTAGCCCGTCGTGTCCATCAATTTTTAATCTATCTTTCCCTTAAAGATTTAATCCATTGTAACATTCAATAATTAATCCATCGTATCAATAACTATTTAATACGTTTGTGTTCGTCAAGTTTTAATCCGTCAAAACCTTCCATTTCCTCTGTTTGTCCTTTTACATGTCCTATCATTATTTACAAATTTATTTTTTATCCATTTGTGTTTTTTTTATGTTTCCTCTTTTAGAAAGTTGCATTGCGCGTTCCACACGTCCTTCCTGATGAGTTCCGATAGGATGAAACCTTGGTCGGGAGATTAGGCAGTAACAAACCATCTTAAAGAGGCAGCCATTACTTCTTTGTCCGGTGTCAGCGATGTAAAGTGTAAGCTGTGTTCTTCTGTTCATTGTAAAATCCATCTTGTGCTCGTTTCTTCTGTATGTTTCTATCCAACTTTCCTGTTTCTTCTTCTAAGTATAGTAAAACCTTTAAAATGTCATGTTTTAATTCTTAGTGTTTAGTCTTGGTTTTAGTCTTAATTCTTAATATTTTATTAGTGTTTTCTTCAAGTTTCAATGCTTCATGTTAGTAACGATTTAATCCGTTGTGTCTATCAAGTTTTAATCTTACATGACCTTTGTAACTTAATACGCATGTCCATAACGTTAAGTCTGTCATGTTTTTTTTATTATTCATGTATATATAATGGTTTAATCCGCTGTGCCTATAATTATTTAATCTGTTGTGCCTTTAACTATATATTCTGTGATGTGTATAATATTTTATTCTGTATCATCAGTATGTTTTGACAGCAGTGGCAGTTGAGTGTCAGTTCTGTGCAGAGCGGAAACTGTCAGTACTACATCTTGACATCCGACTGTTGTGGTTGGTGAAATGAAGCTGCCACTGGATGGACAGGTAGTGTCTGTCAGGACATGCGGTGAGGCTGTTTGTCAGCCTTGGGACGTACTATGTAAATTTCACTTCGTCCTTGACTAAACCTTCATTTTCTTACGAATGGACACCTTTTAGAAAATACAAGCAAGATCTATTGTTTAGGTAATAATGATAACATTTTACTATATTATTGTTATTTCATATATATTGATAGTAGCTACCAAAAGTGACAACACTACAGATAACGTGACTTGAAGTATGAATATATGAAAGTGGATCTATCAACTTTTTCTAACCGTCAGATATATCCATCCGTAGCAATTCTGGTCTGAAGTAAATAAATGCAGTCATATTAAGGCTATTTGTGAGTACTATTACCACGCAACTCCACATGCCTTGGTCACGTGTCTTGTCAGTGATATTACAAACTAAAAGTTTCCAGTATTGTAACAGCGGTACTTCAAGACACAAAGTGGTGGAGCCAATATCAGCGCTCGCGATTGGGTCGGCGTATGGTTATTAGATAGTCACCCAACATCTCACTAAGCCGAAACTACCTGCTATTCGGTTGCCAGCTAGTATTCCATTCAACCGACACAACCTGCAATTCGGTTACTAGCTATTATTCCATCTAACTAAAACAACCTGCCATTCGGTTACTAGCTAGTTTTCCATTCAACCGAAACAACCTGTTATTCGATTACCAGCTAGTATTCCGTTCAACCGAAACAAACTGATATTCGGATATCAGCTAGTATTCCATTCAACCGAAATAACCAGCTAGTATTCCATTCAACCGAAACAACCTGCTATTCGGTTACCAGCTAGTATTCCGTTCAACCGAAACAACCTGCTATTCAGATACCAGCTGGTTTTCCATTCAACCGAAATAACCTGCTATTCGGTTACCAGCTAGTATTCCGTTCAACCAAAACAACCTGCTATTCGGATACCAGCTGGTATTGCGTTCAACCGAAACAACCTGCTATTCGGATACCAGCTGGTATTCCATTCAACTAAAAACAACCTGCTATTCGGTTACCAGCTAGTATTCCGTTCAACCGAAACAACCTGCTATTCGGATACCAGCTAGTATTCCGTTCAACCGAAACAACCTGTTATTCGGATACCAGCTGGTATTCCACTCAACTGAAACAACCTGCTATTCGGTTACCAGCTAGTATTCCGTTCAACCAAAACAACCTGCTATTCGGATACCAGCTGGTATTGCGTTCAACCGAAACAACCTGCTATTCGGATACCAGCTGGTATTCCATTCAACTAAAACAACCTGCTATTCGGTTACCAGCTAGTATTCCGTTCAACCGAAACAACCTGCTATTCGGTTACCAGCTAGTATTCCGTTCAACCGAAACAACCTGCTATTCGGATACCAGCTAGTATTCCGTTCAACCGAAACAACCTGTTATTCGGATACCAGCTGGTATTCCATTCAACTAAAACAACCTGCTATTCGGTTACCAGCTAGTATTCCGTTCAACCGAAACAACCTGCTATTCGGATACCAGCTAGTATTCCGTTCAACCGAAACAACCTGTTATTCGGATACCAGCTGGTATTCCACTCAACTGAAACAACCTGCTATTCGGATACCAGCTGGTATTCCGTTCAACCGAAACAACCTGTTATTCGGTTGCCAGCTAGTATTCCATTCAACCGAAACAACCTGCTATTCGGATACCAGCTAGTATTCCGTTCAACCGAAACAACCTGCTATTCGGATACCAGCTGGTATTCCACTCAACTGAAACAACCTGCCATTCGGATACTAGCTAGTATTCCATTCAACTGAAACCACCTGCCATTCGGATACTAGCCAGTATTCCATTCAACCGAAACTATTCGGTTACTAGTTAGTTTTCCATTCAACCGAAACAACATGAAATTCAGATAATAGGTAGTCACCCATTCACCAAACTTTTTTTTCTCTTCTTTTGTCCCGTGTCCTTTTATTATCCGGTCTATCCGTAGTTTTTTCATTTTCGGGTTTGGAAAGAGGAAGATACAATTTAGTGGAACTGTACCCTAATTTGCGTGGAATGAGAGAGTTAAAGTATGTTTAAAGATTAAACCCCATGACGTTGTGTGTACTGTATTGATCAAAATTACACAGCTCATTCCCTAACGCTCTTGACCCACAGATTCAAGCAGAGTGCTTGTTCCCCAATCTGGTTTTCCATACTCTCTTGACCCGCCTCGGTGGCGTAGTTGGCTAACACGCTAGTCGTGTTGAGCTCTACTACCGAGGACGGGGAGATCAAGGTTCGAATCTCGGTCGGGTGAACTGGGGGTGGTTTTTCCTAAATTGTTTTACACTTTCCCTCCACGCAAATGCGGGTTCACTTCCTCTAAATTCAACCTTCCCAATTCCTATTCCATTAGCGTAATTAGTACTTAAGCGTATAATCCAAACGGGTAGTAAGACGCTGTGCTAAATAATAAACATACTCTCTCCAGGTGAATTTATGATCAATTCGCTCTTACTGTCCTGTTTACCTAAATTAGATAGTTTAGTCGCTTCTAGCCAACATATCGACACTAGTATTGTTATTTTTAAAATAGTAAAAATGTACAGTAAAACCCCGTTAGACCGAACCACGGTAGTCCGAAATTCCAGATAATCTGAACACTTTTCGGAAAATGGGGTAAGAAAATGAAGTAAAATAAAATATATTTTCTTGGTTAACAAGCTCAATCTTAAAAGAGAATTGTATAACAGTGATATCTGATAATAAATGTTTAATATTTACATGTTGTAGTCAATACAATGTGTTTTCCTGTAACTACAAATAATTACAGTACATACCACGTGTTGCACGTCACTTGAATACATGAACATTTGATTAAATTCATTCAACTGTAATTTAAAATTCGTGAAAATATTGTATCCCTGTATTCTCCCGGTTGATACGAACAACCTTCGGTCCCAATTAGTTCGGATTAACGAGGTTCTAATGTAGTTAGTTGAATTTTGAGAGAAAAATCATGTATTGCAACTTGTGGTATTATGTGGACACTCGCGGTATTAATTTGTTCACTACCCGCCTCGGTGGTGTAGTTGGCTAACGCGCTAGTCGTGTTGAGCCCGACCACCGAGGACGGGGAGATCGAGGTTCGAATCTCAGTCGGGTGAACTGGGGGTGGTTTTTCCTAAATGGTTTTCCACTCTCCCTCCACGCAAATGCGGGTTCACTTCCTCTAAGTTCAACCTTCCCAATTCCTAATCCATTAGCGTAATTAGTACTTAAGCGTATAATCCGAACGGGTAGTAAGACGCGGTGCTAAATAATAATTTGTTCATTGATTACACGACAAAAGATGTCAACAGACCTACACTTCCTGAATACGCGACGCCACCATCTGAGGGCATCTTGTTTGTTAGTCTCACGTGACACCGGTAGATGTCCTCCGGGTTTATTTTATCGACGATGTCCACCCTAACAAGAGCCGGACTGACACGTAACGAACAGACATTACGTGTGTGGGGGGGGGGGGGGGGGGGAGGGGGCAGGAGGACGATATCTTCACGCAAATCACCAAAACAACAAAATGGCGGGGAAGGAAAATAAAGAAAAGAGGAAATAGTCCTTTGGTAAAAATAATTGGTCCCTACTTTTGGCGGGCAGTCTATCTCTAAACGCGACATAGTGCACGATAAGGCTTGATTCACACGCTCGCCGAAAACAAGAGATTTGGGATCTTCTTTGAGAGTCGCAACAATTCATATACTTGCAGAGAGCCACGATTCTTTACTACACAAAGTAAAAAAATTACTACTGACAGTTTGTATAGAATAAACAGAACATAAAGATTGATGTTTTCATCAATCATTATATTTTCTAGTGAACAAATCACAATAGTACGTGAATGACACAAGCGCTTTCCATTTAACAGGTTATTTCAAATAATTTCACAACAGTAGACGCAGTCGTCTGTTGCATCTCCCTTTGTAGGCGCATGCGCACTCATTGAGCTGGCTGGTTTAAGTGCATGCGCACTGATCGAGTCGGTTAATTTAGGTGCATGCTCACTGATTGAATAGGTAGACTGAATAGAAATAGCTCAATAAAAGGGTAGGGTGTAATGAGGTGGACTGGATAGAACTAGCTCAAGATAGGGATAGGGTGTAATGAGGTGTACTGAATAGAACTAGCTCAAGATAAGGATAGGGTGTAATGAGGTGGACTGGACAGAACTAGCTCAAGATAAGGATAGTGTGTAATGAGGTGGACTGGATAGAACTAGCTCAAGATAGGGATAGGGTGTAATGAGGTGGACTGGATAAAACTAGCCAAAGATAGAAATAAGTGGCGTACTTTTGTAAATGGGGTAATGAACTTTCAAGTTCCTAATGTCATAGAGTACGTAAGTAAATAAGAACATGTTGATACTCTTATCCTATATTTTGGCGTGATTCATATTCTGAAATAACAAACCTCTTCTTAGATAACGCGGGATTTCTGGACTCATTCAACGCGTCTCAGCGCTCGGGCGGGTGGCCGGTCTTTTAAAGACAGTTTAAATAGCAAGGATTGCAAGTAACTGGATAATTTGTGCCAAGCTCCCTTGCATTAGGTAAGAGATTAAAGTCCTTGAATTTTGGTGGCTGTGTTTTCCATTTTTAAACTCAAGTGTATTAAGAACAGGGTATAAAATGTAGTTTCTGACTGTTATAAAAATTATTAGTACTACTTTCATCAATTCATACATCAAGTTATGTGATCTGAAACTGTCACTTTTTATCGATATTGCAAATATACTATTTATTAAATACCAGTATGTGATTACTAATCATATGAATCGTAGAATGGTTACAATGCTGAATGAAAAATAAATTGTACGAAGCACTGCACTGATTCTCTCAATCCTTTACATAAAAATGGAGAAATCTACTTAAAACTCGTAAGACATTGTTGTAGAAACATTATGGAGAAAAGACCATTGTAATTTAACCAAAGAGCATAAATTAAATAATCTAGACAAACTCGTACAGAAACATTGAGAAAAGAGGAACATCTCTGTCCTCCAAAGAGCATAAATTAAATAATATAGATTACACTCGTACAGAAACATTGAGAAAAGAGGAAAATCTCTGTCCTCAAAAAAACCGTAACAATCATTTCGCCCATTTCCAAGACCTCCATATAAATAATATATTTGCTTATATCTCTGAAACTATTGGTTTTATATTTCAAATAAAAGTATTTTTTTATGTTTGAAATTCCTACAACTTTACAATGATAAGTTATTTTGTGTATCAAAATTGGAGACATCCGCTTAAGTAAAGTACCTACCTTGTAAGTCATTTTCCCGTTAGTATCAATAATTGTTACATTTTGTTTGTTATGTTAAACAGTACCCATATATGAATTTTAACTAAAATCGTTGGAGCAGATTTTGAGAAAATCTATATTCTCTATTTTAACCCTTAAGTAAATTACCCTTAATTTTTAGGGTTGGATAGATAATTTCAAAAGCGCTTCTGGAGAACCTTATGAAAGCCCTAGATATCGAGTTTTAGCCCGATCGCTAAAATGGTTCTAACTCCAGGCCCAGACAGAAAGAAGTCATCACTAAAACCATCTTTTCTGTTTTAGGGGATCATGAAATGTCAACGTCCATCAAAATCTCGAATTCTATTATTTTTTGACTCTCACAATACTTTCTCTTTCTCCCCAAAGGGGTCGAGAGAAAGTAAAGATTTGTTTTTATTTTATAAAAAGGTTGTCCATACCGTGTTATTGCTGTTGATACAATAGTCCAGGATATTTCTTGTACTAAAGAAAGAAACTATAAGTACAGAAAGTACAACGAACTAACGTTCATAGTTCGGTAAACACCTTAACTAATAAACTGTTAACAAATGAATGAATCACGGTGTCTAATTTCATCACATTTCTCTCTGTGTACATTATGCCAAACTTGATGATCAACACGATTTCCGATCAATCCTCTCTAACCCTTCAAACTTTGTTTGACTACAACAATGGATGTATTCCAGGAAGTTGGCAGAATTTCCTGTCTGTCTTGCTCCCAGTCAAGCCAACTACCGAGACTACAATACCTTGTCTTTATGTCTAGCCCTAAGTTTGACATTTAACTGAATGAACCAAAAAACACCTTCCAGTTGACAGCCGGGAGCTTTTTGTACCGCTGCGCCGGAGAGAGAAAACTTTTGTTCCATTTTCAAAATGCCACCAGGTCAAGTGAGGGAGGTAGAAGAGGGAGGGGGTTAGTTAGAAGCGACATCCCCCCTCTATCCCTAGTTCTAAACTTTCCTTTTGTTGTAATCTGTTTGTCCTATAATTTCTGTATTTAACCCGTAATTATAAAAGTTTATTTGGGCATTTAATTTACTGTTAGACAACTTGAATATCGCGGAGGATATGCAATTTCCTAGCCAGCTAACTATTTCGTTTTATATTAATTAATAGTATAACATATTTCAATAATAGTAAACCAACAACCTGAAAGTTGTTACTAATGTATTTCACATCCATGAGAAGTTGCGCGCGCACTCAACCCTTCAGCTGGATAGTATTACTCGCCCAAATCATCTGGGAGGTGGAAAGTTCTGAAAGGGTGGAATTTTCCCGTCGCTTTCCTTACAATATTCTTACGAGTGAACGATAAAGAGCCTACAAATTTTGTTGAAATGGTGATCTATTAAATAAATAATAAAGACTGTGAGTACATTACCAAAATTCACCTACAAAATACAAAACAAATGTGTTTAAGTAACGAGTTTTTGAGTTTAAAATACGTTTCCAAATATATTTGCAATCACAAACCAACTGGAAATTTTACACATTGTACGTACTTACATCTTAATATGAGTTCAAATTTCAACCCTCTAATCCACCGAGCAATAAAATATATAGGTAGCCTAATCCTGCAACAATGTGCCTTGACAGGGAATGGAGTTAACGACAATAAATGAATGGCACGTGTTGTGGTTATTATTGGATCAAAGTGGGACGCGCTCTGTCATTTGTCACAGACTAACTGTCACAGCCAGCACTGCTCTCTAGCAACAGCAAGACAAACTAACCTTTCCCCCCTCTGGCTCTGAATAGGAGACGCTACTATTATTTAACTGTATTTTGTTGCGCTTTTAAAATTTGTCATGATTATAGTGGAGACGAAGCCATTCGAAACCCCCATGAGCCACTTAGAGTAAATAAACTTATTTTTAAATCTTAAATGCTTTATAACACTTAATTACTTATTCAATTGCATTAGGAGCTCAAAAGTTCATTGCTGCACTTACAAAAAACGCCACCTATATTGAACTATGTAATTCTATCAAATTCTCCTTCATTACACCCTATCCCTATATTGGACTAGTTCTATCCAGTCCACCTCATTACACCCTAACCCTATCTTGAGCCACTTCTATCCAGTCAACCACATCACACCCTATCTCTATCATTAGCTAGCTATAGCCAGTCCACCTCATTACATCTTTTCTCTTTCAGGTCCATTCTAATGCTATCCTTCCATCTACGTCTAGGTCTTCCCAATGGTCTCTTCCCATTGGGTTTACCAGTCAATACCCTGAACAAGGTTCTAGATTCTCCCATTCACACTGCATGTCCAGCCCACCGTAATTTACGAGACTTGATAATCATAATAATGTTATTGTGTTGAGTACAGGTTATGTAACTCATCATTATGTAACCTCCTCCACTCTTCAATATCCTAATCCCTTTTTGGATCAAATATCTTCTCAAGCACCTGATTTTCGAAAACTCTAAATTTATTTTCATCATGTAAAGTAAGAGACCACGTTTCACACACACATAGATAGCAACCTATGAAATTATTGTTTTGTATATTCTGAGTTTCACATTCCTTGATAGCAGGCGAGATATCAACAACTTACTGACCGAGTAATAGCATGCATTTCCCGACTGTATTCTTTTGTATTCTTCTTTATTCTTAAATGTTGTTCGCAGTAATCTCTAAATTATCGATCCCAATTTGTATTTTTTGTGTGATCATGATTTATAATTAGTATTTTCAGCGTTAACTTCTAAACCTATTTCCTTACTAGCCTCTAATAAAATGTCTGCATTTTTTGCAACAACTTCCTAGCTAGTGCCCAACAACAAAACTTAATCATCTTTCTATACTATTAGTTAGCTTCATTTACCATTTGATGTCAACCCTTCTCTACTCTCTTGCATTACCCTAATATCGTACTCTAAGGCTAGATTATAAAGTAATGGATAAAGTGCTTCTTCTTGTTTCTAGCCATTGTGTATCTTGAAAGTATCTAATAAATGACATTCAACCTATACCCTGCCATGCGTAACAGTCAAACATACCTTATTTAGCTTGACAAGTCTTTTGGGTATCCCAAATTTAACTTAAAATTCCATATAATTTATTTATTTTATCTAAAATCATAGGCCTTTTAAAATCCTATGGATAGCTGATCAACCGTCATGTTGTATTGCCACTTTTTTCTAATATTTGTCTAGTAGTAAAAATCTGATTCGTTGTTGATCTATTTCGTCGAAATCCACACTGATGATGCCCAACTATTTCGTCTGCATATGGCGTTAGTCTCATTAAAATTGTATTTGATAAAATGGTATCGCACATTGGTATTAGTGAGATACCTCTATAGTCATTACATACACTCAATTCCACCCCCCCTTTTTGAAAATGGGTGTTATAATACCTTATTTCCATTTTTGTGATAATATCTCATGGCTCCATATGTATCACAGCAATTTATGAATTTCTATTTACTAGCTTTACATCACTTCTCTTTATTAACTCTGCTGGAATTGAATCTATACCTGGTGATGTATGGTTCTTTAACTTACTAATAGCAAATACCTTATGAAACTAATACTGGACAATCCGCTACTTTTCGTGCTACAAACCGAAGGTGCTGCGCTCTAGCGGCCCGGTGTTGCGAATTGTCTGAGTTAACATAGACTGCAATGGTTAAATTATGTAAATGATTTAAAAATTATATTTTTCTGATAGAATTATAATTACTATCCCAAATAATATGGCTGGTAGTATCTGTGCGATATATAATTGTTACAATCACAGCATTTCAAACCGCTCTAAATCGTATTTTCGATTTCCAAGAGACATCACCACGTAGGTTGACTTTGTTTACATTTTTTATTACAAACTGTATTATTTTGTATGGTAGGTTGTGAACATTACTTTATGTTTTTATTTGTAAATTTTGTCACAAAGCCTTTATTATGTACAAAGATACTACATCATTAATTTCTTGACACACAGCTGTGCCACAGGTTGTACATGCCTGGTATAAGGCGTCTGACTCGCAGTAGACTGGTCTGCCGTTAATAGGGAGACTGGGATTTTAATCCCATTCTGAACTGTGGGTTGTTTTTCCTAATCAGTTCTTCAATCTTCCACCATGCATACAAATGCTGGTGTACTTCCTCTAAATTCAACATTTTTCACTGCCCGCCTCGGGGGTGTAGTTGTCTAACGCGCTTGTTTCGTGTTGAGCTAGACTGCCGAGGACAGGGAGTTGAGGTTCGAATCTTGGTTGGGGGAACTGGGTTTTTTTTCCTAAATGTTTTTTCCACTCTCCTCCCATGCAAATGCGGATCCACTTCCTCTAAATTCAACCTTACCAATTTCTAAACCATTACCTTAATTAGTACTTAAGCGTATAATACTAACGGGTAGTAAGACGCGTTGCCAAACTAAAAAAAAAAATCTCATTCCTAACATGTTGGCATACATAGTTTATAACAAATAACATAGAACAGGTAGTGAGATATGGTGAAATAATACAATTTAGTAAATTTTAAGGTAATAATGTCCTAAACTTGTGAAATTTAAATCCTCCCCAAAATTAAATTCTCCCTAAACCTATGAATCTATCTAAAATAAATTTAGTGATATATAAATTAACTAGCAAGGGGGTAAATCCCCTCTCACCACCCTTTAACTTAAGTCCACAAGTCTATACCAGACAGTTTTATAACGAAAATTAAGTTGTGTTGAATGCAAACCATTTTAGTGGAAAATTCATCTTTCCAGCTCTGCAAATTCAAAAATTCGCGAAGGTAGAAAAAAATATCAAAATCGCCCCTTTCAAATAAGTGTAGGGACTAATTCCCCCCTACCACCAATCATAACGATTCGTTAGTATGTATAGTAGTTTAAGTAGAGGAGAATATATATTTTTTTAAACTTCAACGGGCGCTACTAATAATTTTTCCAGGGGCCTGGGACTCAGTATAAGGCCCGGGTCTCTAAACCAAATAAAAATAAGGTCGATAAAATAGTTTACAAAATCTCACAAAATTTTGAACTGCTAGGTGGGAATAAATCCTCAAAAACTGCTCCTTTGCTAAAAACAAACAAAATTATACATGGGGTGGACAAATCAACGTTATTTGCACTTGTTTTAATAACTTTGTAAACTGCTATTGACGGTAAAACATTAATAGATTAAACTATTTTAATATAATGACTGATATTTATGTATCAAACTAGCCCTTTACAAATATATTCTGTTATAATTAACTTTTCATTTGTGGGATTTGAGTTTCGCTGTTAGTTTGCAACACAGCGCCGCTAGGTATCAGCATTCTAGTTCTTCGTACTTGCGCCTGTGCTATTACTATAGGACTGTCCAGTATTATTTTCATAAGGTATCTGCTAATAGCTTATTTGACTTCACTAATACTCGGCTCTGGGACTAATGGCTCATCAGTATGTATTTCGATACCCTCACCCAATTCGGATCCTTCATGAACATTCAAAATATGTCTGAAGTGTTCCTTACCATCTATTTAAAACCTCACTCGTATCTGCCATCAGGCTAACATTCTCACCTTTAAAAAAAAATTGGCCCTTGCCCACAGACAAGGAATACCCTAGACCCACAGCTTCCGGGTTAAAATGGTTGCGCTCAATGGGAGAGCTTGAGTCCTACAACACGGGTATCGCTAGCTGCAATCATGGAACATTTTAAACACAATTTCTCTAGAGAGAGGACACAAATATCAATCTCGAGTCAATAGGCCAGCTCCCACAAAGCTAGGTTCAGTTAGAGACCCAACCTCCTCTTCACCTATAATCCTACCTCTCAAAGAGCTTACGCAAACTGCACATTACTATTACAATGGCAACTTTATGATGATCATGTAAAAAGTGAGTCGTTTAACAACTTGCATTTTGGAAGTGCTTTTTGTCACTGAGACCCGCCTCGGTGGCGTAGTTGGCTAACGCGCTAGTCGTGTTGAGCTCGACCGCCGAGGACGGGGAGATCGAGGTTCGAATCTCGGTCGGGTGAACTGGGGGTGGTTTTTCCTAAATGGTTTTCCACTCTCCCTCCACGCAAATGCGGGTTCACTTCCTCTAAATTCAACCCTCCCAATTCCTAATCCATTAGCGTAATTAGTACTTAAGCTTATAACCCGAACGGGTAGTAAGACGCGGTGCTAAATAATAAATAAATAAAATTTGTCACTGAGCATTGACACTAGCGAACCCCAGTGTTGATCGACTCAACCTGGCTAAAGGACCACAGCGAAACTTCCGTAAGGCTGAAAATCTGGTATATTCTTGTCTGTATCTGATAACTTTTCCTATAGCCGTTATATACCTAAATAAAGTTCACTGATATGCTTATATTTGATATTTTGTTCTATCTCGCTAACTTTACCCTTTGAATAATCTATTTTTATTTCTGAACAAGGATCTTGCCTTCCTTTTTGCAATGCTAAATGTGCTTAAGCTCAATATAACACAAAGTTATTAATTATTACTAATAAACAGGAACTTTAAGTGTTTTTTTAAAAAGTACTATACTCTTAAATAAATTTTCCATACAAAGTAAATTGTTCAATTTTTGCGGTTGGCGTTCAAATTCAGCGCATGCGTGTTCGATTGAACGCTTACTCAATCATATGAATGTTTCCATATAATTACTTATCCATTAATCAACATCTTATGACGATTAAGTATATATAATGAGTTAAACAGTCTTTGAGATCACCAAGCTGTCTGTACCTTCCGTCCAGCTTTGGTTTGGTAAACACGTAGAGACGCCCCGAATACAGCCGAGGATATCCGAGCACAGCTGAGCCTATCCAAACTCATTCGAGGCTAACAGAGCATAAGCGAGTCCACCCGAACATAAACGAGGCTACCCGAACATAGTCGAGTTTAACCGAACATAAGCGAAGCTACCTGAACACAAGCAAGGTTCCTTCAGTTGTGGAATCCCTTTTATTGTTTAAATTATAACCACGTTATGGCGTCTTCGCAATTTAAATGGTATTAGCAAACTGAGTAAAACATAAATGTGACGACTTAAAATAGATTTTGAACGCACATCCAAATTACAAAACAAAAACCTTTTCAGACGTGACTTGCGAATATTGGCAACCCAGCTTTCCTTCAGTTACATACGGTTCCAGTATTGTAACCCCAGTGCCTTGGACGCCTGTAAAACAAATATGGATTTAAAACACAACAGAGGTTCGAACTACGGCCTTCTGAGTCAGACAGAGAGGAAGACAACATATGCAGTTTAGGCTCCTTGGGCAGGATGGCTGTGATATGAGGGTCGGACGTGTCCTTGTGAGGCATGAAAGGATATTTTCAGAAGGCGGATAAGCCATAAAGAAAGTATAAGTTTGATATTTTCTCTATGGCTAAAACCCAGCGCTTCTTTCATCCATCTCGGCTTCTCTCCAGGGAGCGGGGAGGAAGGGGAGGAGACTGGATTCTTAGTCTATAGCCGCGGACAACCTGATAATACTGGATCGCTCGTATTATCTTGGGAGAATTAGACTGGGACCTAATTAACAAACGGATACTAAGGGCACGGATTAAAAATAATAACTTAAGGGATTTAAGCACGTTTCGAGTTATTTTTAACATTTTTTTAAACCACTTTTGTTTTTCAATAAACATTTCTAGAGCCAACTTCTAACGGACTGCTACGGACTACGTAGACCTTTTCAAAATGGGACACAGCAGCTTTACGGATATGAAATATGTAAATGAGACTTAGTGTGTTTCCTGGCTTAAGCACAATAGTCACTTATAATAGTCTCTCAACACGAGATAATTATGATTACAGCCCCGGACCACACAGTCATGTTCATGTCTTACCTTGTAAAAAGTAGTTGGTTTGAAATGTGTTAGACCTTACATCGGTGGTTGTCAATATATTTATTTTTAATTTCGTAAACAGAATAATGTTACCCGGTGGCCGCATGGCCTAAGGCATCACTCTCGCAATAGATTGGGTTAGCAATGAGTGGGAGATCAGCGTTTGAATCCCGGTCGGGTGTACTGAGGCTGGTTTTTCCTAAGTGCCAAGTGGTTTTCTTTTCTCCTGTCATGCAATTGTGAGTACATTTCTTAAATTTTAACCTTACTCATTCCTAACACATTAGCGTATAATTAGTAGGGTCTATGATATATATATATATATATATACACCCGGTATATGTATGGATTACATGGTTATTCCCAGCCACGCATATATATATATATATATATATATATACACACATATAAATCCACCACTATGTATATATATATATAAATCCACTAGATGATTTGTATATTTGCCGCCTAGGAGCTACACAGAGCTTGCCACACACACACACACACACACACACCGCCTGTAAAATAGAAAGAATAGAAGTTTTTAGAAGCTGTACTTGGTGAAGGTACCTGAGACTTCACTTCGTGTGCTAGGTTTTCCTGTTTCGTCACTATTCGCAATGGCTGTAATATATATATATATATAACGTTCCGTGTTGCCAAAACAAAGGGGTAACAATTTTCTTATAGGGAGTTGGGGCAGCAGGGTGACGGGACACAGACACCCAATAGTTCCTACCACGGGTTTTACACATCCATCTCGGGATGTAGAGTGCGTGTTTATTAAAAAAAAAGTTTGTTTTTAGTGTAACAAAGAGATGGATATTACTAACTTTCTCAATATTAATAGTTTGTTTTTTTACCAAATTTGCCGCCTTGGGCTATAGTCCCCTGAGCCCTCCTGTAAATCCAGCACTGATATAGCATATATATTTTACACTAATATATATATATATATATATATGCGTAAAACTTGAACGGGTAGTAAAACGCGGTGCTAAAGAAAATATGTTAAATGTTAATTATTCTCTCTTTATAATAATCTACTCCACCTTAATATGAGGATCCATCTTGTATCTCTCGTTGTTATGTCAGGCTAACATTCGCAGGTCCAAAGAGAATCAATCTTTTATAGGATCTCTTCTAAACAAACGTATCGTATCTGTGCTGCTCGCATGTATAGCTCGCACGCGCATGTTACGGTCGCCCTAGCGGAGGATATATGGACAAAGGCACGCGCCCTATTTCCCGTGGGAGACACAACCACCAATAGAAGAAGTGCTTTTTTTTTTTTCAAACAGAAAATGTGTCTTTGGAAATAAAAATGTATGCTAAGCTCAGGGTTTATTGACGCTCCGTAAATTCTGGGGTTCTAGGGGGTTGGAGGGGTAAATAGTTAATGGACACATTTAAATTAAATAATGATAATTTAGGTATTTACAAAGCATTAAATTAATAAAGTAATACTATCCCAGATAAGTTTGTGTATATAATATGGTGTTTAGTTATTATTATTTCTAAACGTTCATTTCATTAATGCATAGCTCGTCGTGCAAGGAAAGGCACGGTAGCATTAAGATCTTATTGACGTCAAATGATGGGAAGTGCTTCACTCTACTAACTTTATTTAAAACCTTACTTTGAAACCGTGGTCCTACATCTCGTTGACTAAAGACTAGCTATATTCAAAAAATTAACACCTTAGAAGTTAATTTTAAATTCTTTAATTCGCAATTATTGTATGTTCTAAGCTGTGTGTTTTGTCATTATTTACCATTTTACGTTTCTCAATTTTTTGTTTTGTTTATTTCCTTTACAGCGTCAACAAAACATGTTCAATATTTATTAACACAGCCTGCTGCTCATAATACAAGGAAATCTTATTACGCACAATAAGTTTGGAGTAGTTAAACCTAAAAGCAGAGTATTAGGAAAAGCAATAAAAACTTTTTTAATTTAAAGAAAGTGCTGGTGATCTCGTATAGTATAAAAACATTTTATTTCGATAGTATTTTACTATAAAACTGGCTAGCACTATTTATTTAATTGTTTCTCTAGAAATATTATTACATTGTACTGATGTGTTTGGTCAATTTTTAATTTTATCTTCAAATTAATTTTTAGTCAAATTAAATGTGAAAATGAAGCTAATCTTATTAAACATAATCTTAAATACTATTTAATTAATTTGACTCACACGTCCTTCCGAAAATTATCGATTTAATTACACATGAGTTAAGGGATTACTTGCTAACGTCAATTTTCTCTCAAAGATGACCATAACCGCTTTGCCCAGTCGTAGCAGTGTATGATATATTATATGAACTGTGTTCTCCTTTATTTATTTCAAACCCTGTTTCTTGTATCGTCTTGCTCACATCTAATTATTGAAGATAAATTTAGCACGTTCAAATTTAGATCGACAGTTGTTTGACAAAACTTATGAAGAACTATAAGCGGTTGTGTTGTTCACGTTGTGCACTGTGCGTGTGTTTAAAAGGAAAAGAGGGAGGAACAAGGAAATGAAAAACAGGCTGTCAGTCATGGAGCTCTTCTCTGAGAGGCCAATAAAACTTTCAAGCACGAACTATTCTTGTAAAGTAACTTAATTTTATTTCCTCCTTTCTTCTTTCCCTCTCTGGTGCTGCGTTTGAATTGCTCCTTGGTTTGAAATGGCTACGGCGGTGCTCCCAGTCGGCGAGCACGAGAATTAGGATGAGAATAAACATCAAGAAGTGGGGGAAGAGGGCATGGATAAATAATTATTGTTCTAGCACCATTGAAAATCATGTTTACCTTGAATTAAAATTAAGAATTTGAATCACGGCAGACAGTTCAGAAAAACGATATTATGACTTTATATTTTAAATCGCAATGTATTTATTTACTTACTCTATGGCATTATGAGCTCGAAAGTTCACTGCCACATTTACAAAAGTCACAAAGTACTGACTTAAATAATTTTCAAACAATAATAACTAAAATCAAAAGTTCAGCTGTTAAGTTTCAAATTAATAATATGTGTTCGTCAACTATTAAAACACGACTGCCTTGAATACCAACTAGATTTCCTAAATCGCATGTTCATTGCCATGACTAAATAATGTATAGACTCCACAACCTCATTTAGAGATTACTTCAAACAACATATCATTTGACAGGGTTAATGAGTATTTGGAAATGCATGCATGCTATTACTCGGTCAGTAAGTCGTTGACATCTCGCCTGCTGTCAAGGAATGTAAAACTCAGAATATACAGAACATGTAGGGTGTTCGAAAACAAGGTGCTTAGGAAAATAGTTGGTTCAAAAAGGGATAAGGCTACTAGAGAGGGGAGGAAGTTGCATAATGATGAGTTACATAGACCTGTATTCAGAACAAAACATAGTTAGGATAGTCAACTTTCGTAGATTACGGTTGGCAGGACGTACAGCGCGAATGGGAGAATCTATAACCTTGTTCAGAGTATTAACTTATAAACCCAATTGGAAGACCTAGACGCAGATGGAAGGATAAGATTGACACGTTACTTCACCTTTACGCTAATATATAGAGGAGGTAACGGTATCGTGATACATGGTAAATGTACAACAAGGGTGAGATAGAGTAATGTTTCATAGGAGTAAGAGAAATCATTAAGTTACAATAATAGATTTATTATACAAAAACATAAAAGTAGATATCGGGTTACAGTTTATAAAGAAGGTAGAAAGTGGGACTAATGAATAATAGACAGTAATTAAAGTCCGTTAAATTGGCTAATAAGATAGGGTTTAACAAATCCAAACTTATTGGAACTTCCCGTGGCTCGGGAGAATACGTGTTCAAGACGACACGGCAACAGTCAAAAGGACGTTATGTAGATATAGAGTAGTGGACTCCAAAACAGCCGGGCTAGCGCCTGACTTCCATCAGAAGGGTCTAAAAAGAAAACATGATGAATTAAATACAATTAAAGATGTGACAACAGATCCTATAATTTTAGAGCTACTAACCTAAACTCGGCCTAGCTAGCTTTCTTGACTTGTAATTAAGAACTGACTCATAGAGAGCGTACATTATAAAAGGTAAGAGGACGGATTGTCCATTACATCAGAAGATGGCTAACAAACAGGTGTCAAAACTTACTTGTACTATGGCCGGTCCTTTCCCAGTGGGTACTGCCAGAACATTCAATAGTACATTTATGTCATTACCCGCTGCCTGGGGTAAACATCAAGTTTAGTATACACCAACATTAACTACTGGAACAAAAAGGTGTCAACATGGGCCCAAAGAAGGGCTTGGACATTTTGTTGAATACTTGGAACAACAGACGAGTTTCCCTCAGCGTCCAGTCGGTGTGACCCACGACTCAAACAACAAGACCATCCGTATCTCCTTCAGGTGCTGCGACAAAGATTCCTCCTTCGAGGAGATGATAAACTTCCAGGAACATCAGGCGAGATTCCCCCAGCGTCGAGGTGGTGAGACCACGACTCAAACATCAAGACCATGCGTATCCCCTTCAGGTGCTGCGGAGGAGGTTCCTCCTTCGAGGAGATGATAAACTTCCAGGAACATCAGGCGAGATTCCCCGACGTCGATGTGGTGAGACCCACGACTCAAATATCAAGGCCATGCGTATCTCCTTCAGGTGCTGCGGCAGAGGTTCCTCCTCCTAGGATGTAATATGATGAGCTACAGTTTGTGAACTCAGAGGCCACTCGTTATATACTCTTCTCTCTGAATCTTGAACAAGACCAAAAATGGGCATGAAAAGAGGAGAAAGGAAGGAAGGGGGAGAGGGTTAGAAAGGTGGAGAAAGAGTTACCAAGGAAGTCCGCTAGGGAAGTAGTGCTCATAGTTCGCAACATCAAACCAACGATAGTCAGGCCTTTCTTCAACTTGGAGTTCAAGGGTTTAGATGGGTGTTGGAACTGCCACAAATTCGCTTCCACCATGCTTGCAGAATACTGTATTGAAGCATGGTGATTGTATCCGGGAGCATCCACTCAATGTAAGTAGAACACAAATTATATTATTGCAGAATATATCAGTTGTAATTCTCTTCTTTACATTCCTTTAGTTTATTTTAATATTTTATGCAGATTACGGTTTGTAGATGTCATTTCACTTAAGTTACATGATACAACTTTAGAATGTAACTGAAAGATAAGTTGTAATGAGGTGGACTGGTTAGAGTTAGCTCAAGATAGGGCTAGGTGGCGTTCTTTTACAAGTGCGGTAATGAACTTCCGAATTCCTAATGCCATAAACTATAGACTATAGAGTCAGGGCTACTTTATCCATTAGGCCAACCAGGCACAGTACCTAGGGCCTCCGAACCTTTTAATGCCTAAAATATTTAACATGAAAAAATACATAGACAAAAAAAAAATATAAAAACTGAAAATTTTAATTTAAAATATGTATTTGATATTTGAATGACAAAAACCTGTAACGTTTAAAGCTAGCGTGATATATTAATGTTTATTCGCCACCATTAAGGTGACATTTGCTATCATTATTAAATTGGGTCCAAGTTTGTTATCCTGTATTTATAGTGATTAAAAAGGGGTGATATCTTATTTTAGAAATTAAAAGTCCTGGTATTTTAGAGTTTTTATTATAAGTGGATAAACAGTTTTTGCTCGATATTTCCCACGTTATTGACTTTAATTTAAATGCCCGACTATTATGTCATGACAATTCCCGACATGCGAGATTTAGAATCCGGTAAAAACGCGGATTAAGATTTACATAGACTTTACCTTCTCGGCTCCTTGTCAGGAAGGGAGTGAGAAGATGCGCACTCTGAAGGGTATATCAAGCGACATTTCCTTCTCGAAGCTTCCTAGAAAAAAGAGGTGCAGTCATCCAGGTGCGTCTTTGTTGACCAAACTGCGCTGTCTTTTTAAACAAAGACGTAGAAAGATGTCGCCATACCTTCCAAGTTAACAACTTAAAACAAATAAATCTTACTACCCACTCTCATTTATAATGTCGTGATTTTGAATACAAATGCGAATAATAAGTTATTGGGATGTATAATTTCATATTATTACAAACCATAATTTAGTTCGTCTCGTTTCTCAACAGCCTCATTGTTACAATCATAGACAAAGTAGTGTAGGTCTAGACAGTGGTTCCTAAATTGTGCTCCGCGATCACTAGGTGCTCCACGAAGCAATTCCAAGTGCTCCACGAAGAGATCGGAAGGAAAAATAAATGTAACAAGATCTCAAAACTGTGAATTTGTGTGGTCATGAACTGTGTATAGGTAAGTATTGGGTAGAAAGCATTTAGTTCCTGCAGCGTATTGTGAAGCAGTGTAGCTAGCAAGTATTTTCAGGCTGAAGTGCATGCCATGCGTAACCTCAGTCAGCTTTTCCCGCTCGAACCTTCTTGAAACCATGTAAAACATCGAAAACTTCAGCAAAGCACACAGTCTGCACTCGGTGAAATCAGACAGAGACCAGACGGTGCCAGTTAACCCTGTCTCTGTGAGAACTTCGCCGCACTTTCAGATACGATTGTTAGCATCAACATTTTCCCAGAATTTTCTGAGAAGTTTCTATTGCATATATTAAAACCTCGCGTTTATTCGCACCGTCAATCAGTATTTATTCTAGAGTCGAAACAAATCAAGTCACAGTGCAGTGTTATTTATTTATGCTTGTGGTGTGTGCTTTTCAATTTAAGGTTTTTTTTTGTAAACCACTACGTTAATATAACTTTTCGAATCCTCACTCTTGATAACAAAACACCTGACCATTGTGGTTTTTTTGGATCACCTATGTAGGGATTTAGAAAATATCTTCAATTTCCTTTCAATGGCTGGCTGAAGTGATCCTTAAACAAAAATCTCTCAAAACCTCCGTCACAATACCTCCAGTGGCTAGCGATAAAGTACAAGTGTTTAAAAGCACATCAAGTTTTGGTCAGAATCAATGAAAAATTGAGATATCGACAGCTTCCCAATGTTAAAAGAATTTTGAGAAGAACTTTATTCCGACATACCTGGATATATCTTAAACGAGTGTAACATCGCCGAAGTTACAAGAGACAATAACATAATTATTATATATAAATTATAGCATCGACGAGGTTACAAGAGACAAGAACATAAACCTTACATATAAATCATTTAATTATGATTAATATTACTCACCTCTACCAGCGATTGACCAAATATTTTGCTTCATATTACCTAAATAACAACGCGACGACCAGCAGAATAAAACGCGTCCGAGCCCCATCAACTAGCCCTGCCGACTAAAGGAGTTGCCGGGATGCGTATTAACATTCCCTAACCCAGTACAGAGCACCACGCATTTAGAGCGATATGATTGGCTCTAGGTCTTAGCGCGGTGTTCAAACAGCGGTCACTCACCAAGCGCAACAAGGGCATAAGTGTTGCGCCACATATAACGAGGATTTATATACATTAAGAGGTGAGGTGAAAGAGAGAACGCTGCATATAAAATAAATTTATGTTTTTAATAGGATGATAATTATTAATAAGATGATGACGTAAGCATTTTACTATATTAACAGTATATTATAAAAATAAAATAAATAATAATAAAAAATACTTGGATATACTTCAAGAAAAGGCTCAAATATAATAAGCAGTTACAAAATAATAATAATAATTATTTAAATACACTTTAAGAAAAGGTTCAAACCTAATGAATAGTTACAAAATAATAAACACATTTAAATACACTTTAGAAAGGTTTAAACAACAGTAGAGAAAATTCAAACATATTTCCCTTTGGCCAACATTGATAGCATTTTACTATATTATTTGTGTTATTTTACAGGTATTGATAATATCTATTAAAAGTGAAAGCTAAAGATAACATGACTTGATGTATGAATATATTAAAATTGTATTAGTAATTTTAATAACTAACTTTTACTGTTCTTCCTACCAAAATCATACTATAATCATACACATTATTTAGAATACATTAAATATATAACGAGAGTTCCTCCCATTAACTAGTTCTGAAAATCCCGAACGGGTAGTAAGACGTGGTGCTATAAAATATATACATAGTAGAGCACAGAAAATGAACATTATTAATGTGTTTTAATATGTGATACATTTTGACGAACACTGCTACATAGAGATCGCTTTCTTTTATGGCTTTTTATTAAAGGCTCTTTAGTAGAAGGTCGCCCAGCGGAAATTCTTTTAGACCCGCGCTTAACGCCTTGTCTTCTACGTGACAATGAAGTCGGCTGAACTTTGATATATGAGGTTCTTGAATTGTTTAAGCAATAGCTCATTCGTATCAAAGTGTCAGTAGCTTGTTCTTTTGTTTCAACATACTTTAATTTTTTAATAATGTTTTTTGTATGCCTGTGTGAAACACTGCAGTTTTTAGTGAGTTCTATTATACGCGCTAGCTGAATGTTCAATTCTTGTTTAGTTTTGTCAAACTCTTCTTTGGGGAATTCTAATGCTTGTTTGGAAAGGGAAACCTCTAAAACTTTATTATCTTCTTCACAAATTTCAGAACTTAAAAGAAGAGGTGTGTTTGTAGATTCCTCTTCCATTATACCATCAACACTAGCAGGAATTTCCTTTTCCATACTTAAAAAAAATGTTGCCGGTGGGCACATTGGCCCTAGTGCAAGTACACCAAATGCATATCTGTTTTCAGCAGATAAGGGAGGAGCGTTAGGGAAAAGCCCTCCATATTTATTGTGCACTAAAGTTTGGTGCTTACAAAATGCACCCTGTTTACCGACAGGACAGCTACACCAGCCCACCAAACTGTACACTTCATAAATCAGAGCGCCAGTTTCACCACTAGGCACCAAATACATGTCTTCATCCAAAACTTCAATCTTTTCTGAAGAACCTGGGGGCATCTTTTGTAGTAATTGAGTGTATAACGCGCGTTGTGCTGGTTTTCTATTGTGTGCAAACTCTAAGATTCTTGCCTCAAAGTATTTCTCCCAAACGCTTGCTGTAAAATCTACAAGTGCCGCCGAATTGAATGCTTTGGTGCGACACAAAACAATATCCTTCAGTACCCTAATTGCAGCTTCAGAAAAATTGTTCGTGTTGTGCCCACGTGTCGTGTTGAAGGACCTGAAGAGGGATACCCACTCTTGAATTCTATCTTCACTGAGCATGTTATGAATTCTCTCTTTGTATTTTCTATGTTTGCAAAGCTCATCGAACTGAACTTTGGCATTTTCAAGTTCCTCTGCAGAGTTTGCGTACATCAGCTGAAAACCAAAGTAATGACAAGCTCATGACAGCATGGAGGATTAATGTTAGTTGAAAGGTCCTTTATGATGGGTATGTGTTAAGAAGAATGTTTTTTAATATGTGCTATGATAAATAATAAATTAATTATAGTATATTTTTACGAAATATTGTAATTAGTTCAAACCATGGGCGGTGGAACCAGGGGACAGGGGGAGAAGTTGAGGTGGATCAATCTAAATAGCCTCGAGGGGCATCCAAATTTCAACAATTTGTAAATAACTAATGGAACTATATTTTTAATTCGAGCCGAGGACTACTCAAAATAGCTTTAAGAGGCATCCAATTAAAAAAAATTAAAGGAGAACCATTCTAAATAGTTTCTAGAAACGTTCAAATTTCTTAATATTTTTGGAAAAGACCGCCACAAATAGCTTTTAAAAATAATTTAATTTTTAAAACTTGGGGAGGAGGACAGCACCAAATAGCTTTTAAGGACATCCAATTTACATATATTTTAACATTTTATCTCGGGGGTTGGTGGGAGTGGAAAGTAAATTCTAAAAAAACTTTGATTTGCTTGCCTCCCCTCCCCCTCCCCGCTCAATATTTACATTCCACCGCCACTGGTTCAAACTATAAAATTAATAAGTTCTTAGCTCAAAATATTATGCAATTTAAATAAATAGAATGAAATAACTTACTCTTTGAAACAAAGACATCAAAACTCTTCTTTCTTTATTTTCAACATTATTTTTACTGTTAAGAAGCCATCTCCACTCTTGTTGACCAAGGTGAAAATGACAAAGTAACTGTTTTGAGTCTGGCCATATCGCACGAAGCGCTTGCTTTTCAGGAGTGGAGTTGTCTGTCATGAATACTTCCGGACTCTAAGATTAAACAAATTAAAAATCACTCAATTAAATATGTACATCCTGTAAAAAAAACACAAAATATTAATTTATTTATTAAGTCAGGGATTTTTACAACTCAGCATTTCTTTACACAACCTTTAAAGTGACCAAATTCTCCAAAAATTACTCTTGAAAGACATTAAGAATTTTAAAATATTTATATTGTATTCACGACTTCTCAAATTTTGAAAAATAATATGGTGCCCATTTTAAACTGATATTTCTTTTATTTTTGACAAAGCATTCTACCAAATCTGTTTTTGGCACTGTTTTTTAATGTAAATAAGCTTAAGTGAAGTCTACATCATAAAAATATTTTTATTTATTTTCCAAATATATATTTGGAATATTTGATATGATAGAAAGATATTTTGAATATTTAATATGTTTGGAAAACAACATTATATATAAAAACTATATCTCGGAATTTCAATTTGATTAAAAACCCTCCCTTTACCGCCTATAACCCACAATCTCCTTTT
Organism: Timema podura; assembly: GCA_033556935.1. Lineage (NCBI taxonomy): Eukaryota > Metazoa > Arthropoda > Insecta > Phasmatodea > Timematidae > Timema > Timema podura. The sequence continues at coordinate 48,623,040 of JAVRXN010000003.1, forward strand.
AAATTATTTTATACATAAATTATAATGTTCATGTTTGTCCTGTCTTAATATGACTTTTTAAATAAATTATACATTTATTATATATGTATGTAATATATACTTTATTTTAGACCTATATACACTTATTATGAGCAACTCTCGTGTTATACTAGACTGCAGAGGACGGGGAGATCGGAGTTAAATCCCAGTAGGGTGCATTGAGGGTGGTTTTCCTAAATGGTTTTTCACACTCTCTCTTACATAAATGCGGGTGCACATCAATATCCCTCATCCTTATCACATTAGTGTGATTAGTACATAGATGTGTAAACCAAGCCGGTTGTAAGACGCGGTGCTAAAATAAAAAGAGGTATTATAGGCTTAAAGTTTTTTAAATTCAACCTTGAAAAAAGTGGAAATTCTAACCAGATAATATGATAGGTATTTATATAATTTAATTTTATGCTATTTTTGTAACTAAGGAGTTTTTTTGTAACTAAGAAAGCCTATTCTTGTGTAAGGTTTTAGCTTTCACTGGTTCAACAATAGCTTTGTTAGAAAATAACTTACACCTTTTCCACCAAAGCAATGCGGATAGTTGTTCCGTAATAATCCAAATGAAGTTTCATAGCCTTCAGTGCTTTGAGTTTGATGAATGAGGACTGCTATTGGTATTGCTCCAGCTTTAGTAGCAGTCAACACCACAGTTAGAGAGCTTTGTGTCGCATCAACACTTCCTGTAGAGTCAATGAAAACAATTTCTGCACTTGATGGAAGCTCTTGAGCTCTTTTCATGATAGGGGTGACTATGAGAACTGCCCATGGTCCTTTGTCTGAGATAATTACATCAATACCTAGCCAACAAATTAAATTCATATATTAACACACACACGTGTTGATTTTTGATTTGTGTATATGAGGAAACAAGCTATCAGTAATGAATTTAACAAGATTGAAGGAGGGGTAAAAGAAGGGTGAGACTAAGCCTGGATCTGGAAATCTTGCTTACCATTTTGGGGATATTCATACATATTGAATTATTATTTTGTAATATTAATCAAATTAAGGTTTCCTAAAATGTTTTGCACTCTCTCTTCTCCCAAACGTATTTTTGATTTCGACTTAAATTGTCATTAATTGGGATTAATATGAATGCTGTTTACATATACAGAAGATTTTTACAAATATGCTGTGTTTTTTCTAACTAAAATGTAATCATCTAAAAATTAGTTTGATTTAATTCCATCACGAACAAAGAAGTGGAAGATTTTCAAACAATTGATCAAAAACTGAATTTATAAAACACAAACAACTTACTTCATCTCTTCGTTTAACTTACCTTCAGATTTATAAGCGGAAATATTGTCACGAATCTTTTCCAGGGGGTTTGATTGATTTCCATAGTTTAGTTCCCGCCATTGTTTATGCCATGCGTAAATGGTCCTTACCGGAGGATTTTTAGATCCATTAGCCAATGTAATATATGGTTCATCGCCCACAAGAATTTTGGATTGATGGAGTTGCCTTGCTTCAGAAGGTGACATTCCATTGTCAAAATAGCCCATATATCTTTGTTTGGCTTCATCAGTTGGACGAAGAAGGCGAAGAGCATCAGCACATTCTGTTGAATGATTGTGGTCAGAACAAATGGTAATTACAGCAGGAAGAGGCACTTCACGGCGAAGAAAATGATCATTCTTTTTGGTATTTCGATTAACTTTTTTAATCTTTATCTGTATTTTTGCTTTACAACACGTGTTGCGACCAGTGTAATATTTTCTCTTCACCCAACTCAGTTTTGTTTTTCTTGCTGTGTTGGCATGACCAAGATTTTTTGAGTACTGATCTATAAAAGAAAAAAAAAAACAAATATGTAAGCGAAAATGTTCGTATATTACTATGTGTGAATCCTATAATTTTAAACGAGATCAACACGTTTGACAGTTATCGTGAAACAAACATTCGAACAGACTGATGAAATGCCAAGTGGTCAAGCTAAAATAGAACCTCACTACGCTCGATCAACAAAGTAATTTGACATTCAGAAAATTTGATACAGTATAAATGTGATTCCACACACTTTTAATAACTACAATTCCATTGTGATTAATGAATACTGAATCAAAAACTGTAGTAACAATGAATTTGGACATATTTTTTAAATATATGTACAGTGAGCATGTGATTTAACATTGTTTTTAAGATCTACAGCAACAATGTTAAAGTGAGTGAATAGATTTTGAAAAAAAAATTATTCAGGAACACTATCCTATTTTTTATGCCTAGTTCTTCGATTATGAATAAAACAGAAAACACTAATAATTAATTTAATTTACTTACTTGACAGGCGGTTTTACACGTTCAACAATCCAACTTGTGTTAGTAGCGATTCCATACGCTTTAATCCACTTGGTGGCTTCATCTCCATCTGTGAATGTGCTCCTGTAAACTTGTTTTTCTTCAGAAATTTTCTTGCTTTTAATTGTGAGATATGAAGCCAAGGAAAACTCTTCCTTTAAAGAACACATTTCGTTCTTAAACAAACTCCTCAACCCGATATTTTATAATGATATAGGCCTGCTACTAACCGTTCAAGGCACTGTAACGTGACACAGCGCATGGGAGGAGAAAGGGGGCGTAAGGGGAAGAGAGAGAAACGGCGCGGCTTAAGGACCAATCATATCGCTCTAAATGCGTGGTGCTCTGTACTGGGTTAGGGAATGTTAATACGCTGCCGGGATACAGAGCTAGTTCCAAGCTCGACCACTGACACGCCTTAGAAAAACCTGTAATAGACTACTCCCGTTCATATGGTTCTAGGACGACCAGGGCACAGCATTTCCGTCATCTCTATTTGTGTTCCTTCCTTATTCCTTTCTCTTACGTTTCAAGCTGAGCTGCGGAGTGAATATAAACTGATGATTTTCCCCTTGTACTTTACTCTTGTTTGGATTCTCACCGAGGACACTTCTTGTCCAGGAAAATGTAAGCCTTTCAAAATTCTCTTATCTACTATTGTTTCGGTACGTATATTTATATAAATATTTAATCTTTCATTTCAAAATTAATCATGGATAATACTAAATTGAAATTAGTTTCTTTTTTGAATCTTCTGAACTTTTCTTCTAATATCAAGATATTTAATTTTCAGAATATGGATTTTGTTTGATTTAAAACTTGAACCTTGATATCTAATATTTTCATTCTAAATAACTTTAAATATTAATTTTCAAAAGTCATACATCAGTATTGTATTTACCTTGTGTAAATAATTCGACATTGAGTATTCTGGGACTTAACCGGTTAATGATACATAATTATTTTGTTTTTTTAGTTGACATTTTTTAAGGACTATATACCTAAAATTGAAACATACGTGACGACGTATGATTTTAAATGTTGACAAAAGAATATGTTGGCCCTTATGGCATAATAGTATTAATATTGAAAGAAACTTAGTTCTAATAAATTGTTCGTTGTTGGTCAATATTTAATACTCTTGAATTTTTGATTACCATTAAAGATGATAGTTTATTGGTCTCTCTCTGCATTAACTTGAATTCCTGGTTAAATGGGATAGATACTTATATATAATTATATATAAGGTCATCTGGATTGTGGACGCAATCTTTTGTTGATAGCGTATCCTTTAGATTTTTCTTAACTCTTTATTATGAATTTTTAAATATTGGAATCGTTGTTATTAATGTTTAATATTAAAGCTTTATAATTCAAAAAGATTAAATGAGGCTCTGGTGTTTGTATATTAGATATTTTGACTGAAGATTTCTGAATAATTATTTTTGAGGATGATTAAAAGCAGTTGAACTCTTATTACATTCCGTAGATAGCTAAGTTGGTTCTCAATAAAAACAATAATCATTATTTATTTGATGAATAAATATATCATATTGTTGTAATATTAAAGATAATAACAATTTTGGAAACATATATTGTATTGTTTAAACTTCTATATTATTAATTTAAATAAATTATAATCAAATCCTTCCCCTCTGATTTATCTTTTATGTGTCACCCCAACCAAAACATTTACCGATGTTGTCGCACTAAAGAATTACCTCTTGCCATTTAATGATTATTCTTTTTTTAAGATTAGGTATATATGTGAAGCGATCCGGCTGGATACAGTTTACATATATGTATTCCAATATATATGTATTTGTGCATTGTTCATATGGGTCACTCTGCAATTTTCTGGTTTATTTTTACTGTTGTAATTTTGCACGTCCTCCTCCTGTCCCTTAGGGACGAAGGACGGATACATGAGTTTCACGTTCACCTGGTAAGTTTGCTTGATAGCTTCAACTTCTATTCCCGGAAGAATTCCATGAAAAAATAAAAATAACTTTTGGGCTGTAAACTCATACTCTGATGTATCTGGAAATCCACCTTGTCTGATATCGCAGCAGTATGAGTGCTTGATTGATTTGACATCAGATTCTGCGATAAAAGAGAGTTTTGCAACTATGAAGTCACTATCAAAATTTTAGTGACAGGTAAGAGACGAATTTGAAGTTTGGTTAGATTAAGCTAAACTCATCCTTCTACCCTTAGCCACAACTTACTTATGTGAATCAGGATTATCTGCTTATGTGGCTATTGAAATAAAATACAGATCTCAGCTCGATGCAGAGCCAGATATTCCGTTGCAGTTGTCCCAAATTCATCCATATATAGCCACATGTTGCAAATCAAAACCACCCCATCCATCTCATTAGAATCTAAGTTTGCGGTCTATATTTTATTGTTCTTTTTTTTTATGCAAGTGATTTTTTATTGCAGCTGTGAAAATAGTTTTATATGCCATATCTATGTGGGTAAAATTGTGTGGATTTACAATACCTGTTAATAAGGGACGGTTTTATGGCTACGGGCTAAATATTGCTATCGGGAGGTTTAAAGTTAGCAACCAGTTAAAGGTTATCAGCGACTTTAATATTTTATGCGTTTTATGAATTGAATTTATCTGCTGGATAGCTATCTGTAGGATAAATATATTTTTATATATAAAATGTAATGTTGGTATTCTTTTTACTGGTGCGCGCATGCGTATAAGCCCAGACGCTACCGCTACAACCTAGCGAGTGGTGAGAACATTCAACATTTGTTAAATAATGGCGGCTAAACGAGAGCGAGGAAACAGTTGGCGTGACGTGGGCGCAAAAGCTAAGTTATCTTGCAAGTACTAATTTCGGTGTCTGCCAAAATGTGGGCAATAGTTGGGTACAACGTTTACAAAATTTCATTTAATGTACTCCCATTTAAATATTTTGTTCTTATACAACTATAACTCTAGAAGTAGCTTGTCATTTTTTGTAAACGTGTGAATTAAATGTTCTAAATTTACATATAGCTAGAACCTGGGGCGATGCTTACTTAACACGCGAACCAATATTTTTTTCTACAACGCTCAATATTTGTTAAATAATGGTGGCTAAACGAGTGCGAGTAAACAAATGGTGTTACGTGTGCGCAGAAGTTAAAATGTCGTGCAAGTATTAATTTCGGTGTCTGCCAAAATGTGGTCAATAGTTGGGTACAACGTTTACAAAATTTCTTTTATTGTACTCATATTTTGATAATTTGTTCTTATATAAATATAACTCTACAAATAGCTTGTTTATATAAAAGTGTGAATTAAATGTTCTAACTTTATATAGTTAGAGCCCGGGCCTGTGCTTACTGAACACGTGAACCAAGATTTTAACCTAAAAAACAGATTCTGATAGGTGAAACCTCATTAAAAACAACGTGTCACTATGGCAACAACCATTTAAACAGTCAGATAAAAGTTATCAGGTACTTGAACCTCCTGATAAAAATGTGATGGATAAATACATTTTATCTGGCAGATAAATGCTATCTTGCAGTCACAAGACGCACTTTTAACTTATCCACCAGATAGAAATATTTATCTACCAGATTAATATTTATCCAGGAGTCATAAGACCGGCCCTTATGAATTCGTTATCAAATCAAGATACATTTATTTTATCAATTTCATCTTTGAAAAGATTATTTCTCCTTCAGCGCTTTTTTCGAAAATTGAGAGCTAGATTCTGAATATTATGTTTACATTTGGAAATCTTGTTATGAGCTTACCATCGATTTGTACACGAATCATATCTACTAGTACAGATTTTTTGTCGTCATACATTCTTGAACATAATAAAATCTCTTCAATAAATCCACCTTTGAGATCTGATGGATACGTATTCACCGTTGTTGATGTGGTTTAATTAGTTTGTGAGTCGTGTTTATGAGATAGATCAGCCTGTCTTTAGAAAGTGCATGTTAAGCCATTCGATTTTTAAAACGACCGAAATAATTTAATGTATAGTCCGCTTCACACGCCACAGCCTAGACGGAAATAGCAACCTTACCACAACGATCAAAGCGGGTGACGTCATCCCACAGCGTTCGACCGACTAATCATGAACTCCACCTGTTCACAGCCAATCATTACTCACTCCGCTGAGCACGACCTCGCTTTACTTCCAGACTCACGCGCTGGTAGCGTTATAGAAGCAGCACAGAATAGCTAAATAAGGTATCATTGTATGTTTTGAATTAATTGATGAATTTTCACCAAACTAGCCTACATGCTTCAACGTGGACACTTAAAAATATAGATATTTTAAAATCTTGCTTCGGTCATAATTACGACACCAGGGCTGACCGAATTAAAAATCAAAATCAGACTATTCAACTAATCTGGAGTGCTTTTCTAAGTAACACAGAAGTAGAACCCTATAAAAACCAGAAGTGACAATAATATTACAATATTTTTAATACAATAAAAAAAAGTTGATAATTTATGCAAAACTAAATATCAATGACTTTTAGTTAAACAACCAAGCAAATATTTATGTTAAAAATTTTTTTCAGAGGGGTTTACTCAAACTATACACATTATATGGTTGCTACCCAACATTTTTATATATAATATTTACTCTCTCTCTCTCTAGCACTTGGAGAGAGAAGTAATGTGATTCTAAAACACCTAGCTCAATATTTTGATAAATGTCGATGTTTCATGAAACCAAAATATTGGTTCTTGTGATGCCATCTCTCTGTCTGTCTGTATCTCAGCCTAGAGCCGAAATTATTTCGCCGAGCGAGCTAAAGCTTGATATCTAGAGTTTTCATCAGGTTTCCCTGAGTAGTTTTTGGAACAAGACATTTAACCCTAAAATTAAGAGTAGTTTGCTAAAGGGGAAAAACTAGAAAGAATCAATTTTCTTGAAAAAGGCTATAATGATTTTGATTACATTTTGTATTTAGGCATTGTTTACCATTAAAACCCAAATGGAAAATCTGATTTTACCATGAAAATGACTTTGAGAGTACTTTAAATAAGCAGAAATGTGCTATTTTGATCTTATTTCCACAACTGTATGATAAACATAATTACTTATTGGTGTAGAAATGTATTATTATTATTAAAATTAAAAAGTTATATTTTAAATATATTTTTTATAAAACCAATAGTTTACGAGATAAAAGCAAATATAATATTATGGTTTTTTATGGAGGTCTTTGAAAATGTGAAATTGATTGTTATCCTCTTTGGTGGACAGAGATGTTACTCGTTTTTTCAATGTTTACACTATTTTATTCATTAGTGAAGTGTTTCTAGATCAATGTATATCATTTCGTTTCACACATCTCACGAGTTTTTAGACAATGTCTCCATTTTAAGATAAAAGAGAAAGAAAGGCTATGCGGTGCCCAATACAATCTATTTTATGATTTGACAGTATCATCTCTGAATACAAAATTATGGCCTATAACTTATTTTAAATATTTTGTTTGAGGTACAAAGTGAAAAGATTCATTGAGCCAATCAATCAATTAAATACATTTATTTAGTGGACACAACTACTGTGTATCAAACTTCATTTCTTGAATAAATAAATAGAGAGTTTCAGACATTTAAATTGATCCAAAGTTACCAAAATATAATTTTGGACGAATTTGCATTGAAGTTAATAGCCATTTAAAGTCTCAATTGCCTGCCCTTAATTATGTTTAAATCAATCTCAAGTATAAAACAGTTAATACATCTGAGAAAAAGCATGTCCAACATTGAATTTTTTTAAATATAAATAAATAATTACTTTCAACTAAAAGGGAGGTAATTATTGCTGTGTAGTAATAAATAATAAATCTCAAAATAAAAATAAATAAACCCCTAATATTATATTTGGGGAGTAGGAACTAACACTTTATCATTTCTATATCAATCTTATGTTGTAATATTTAATTACTCTCACCAGTAGCCGAGTTTTTTGGACTTGGTGACTGTTGACAGAGAAGGTAGGGCTCGAATCTCATCTGTACGCAATGGGTGTGTTCTACACATGACATTCCCATCCTACTCCACAAGAATGTGAATTAATTTCCTCTAAGCCTATCCTTTTCATCCCTATTTCTTAGAGCTAGCATCATTATCATGTTACCATTATTGAATGTATTTAAATGTATTAAATCATGTTTGCATGAGCCAAGGCTATTGTATAAAGTGCACATAAAATAATAGCATGCGCGGGTGCTGCACACAATAATTGTAGTTGTACTTTAACTTAGGAGGGAAAGTATTAAACTTTATAGTACAGTAACAGGGGAGGCTCGTGAAGGAGAGCTTTGGGGGCACTGCCCTCCCTGCAAAATAAATCAAAAGAAGAAACAAAACATATTTTTAAATTCGTACCAATTTTCTCATATTTTTTCATTACATAGTGAAAAACATAAATCATTTTTTGAAAAACCACTAGATATTTTCCCCATCTTATTGAGGAGATTAGCAAAACCGTAATAGCGTCAATGCGTGATACAAAGCACGCCTATGTTAACAAGAGCTAGCAGTGACAGGCTGGCCCAGCAACGCCCCTGAGTTCTGCATACGTTACAGGGTGGTTGCCATGACAACCTGACGTCACCTTTCTTAGCCTTGCAAAGATTTTGGGGCTGATCTGAGGCGTGCTCCTCTTGCAGTCAGTTATCAGTCATTGATTTGTACATTGTGTGTGACGCTACCGGTTTTCGCTCGTGTTTTAGATTAAATTAGTGAATAATGAAAATTGAATTTTGATTCTTTATCATTATAATATTTTTTCTTTCAAACGATAAACTTACTGATACACTAATTCTTAAAGTATATTGTTTGAATAGTGTTCAAAATAGTGTTAAAAACCTATTTATATATCTTTTGTTTACTGGTGTGTGCTTATTTCACGATTGATGAACTTAAACTTCGAACCAAGTGAGTTGTTATACTTTTATATATAGCTTGTATTTGCTTTTATTAACTTTATACTTTTTATAGTATAGTTTGTCAGCTAAACATAGGATGGTATAAGGTTGATATAAGGTAAGCTGTGTCTACCTAATTTGACAATTTTTAAGAGAGTGCCCTCCCTTAAGGTTTACTCACGAGCCGCCACTGTACAGCAATCAAACAATAAATATAAAAAATTTATATTTATTAGCTTTAATAGAATGCGATGTTAGTTTCCATAGCAATACTATTCTTTACTTCAAAATATACATAATCATTTGACATTAATCTTCCAATGAATTCGCTGCGTATATTCACCTCTGCTTTTCTTGAGTCAAATTATTTACATCTTTGATAATTATTATTGTTGTTGCCAACATCTGATTTTTGTATCCTATCCTTGGTCCTCCTCTCGCATTTTTTCCTTCAATATATCCTCCCAACTTCACCAAACTCTAATCATGTAAGAGTATGGGGCCGACCATATTATTAACTCGTCATTTTCGTAAGACTTACTGAATCTACATCTGTTTTATGCCTTTCTTAGTAGATATTAGCTAGTTACTCTTTCTATCCATGATATTTTAAACATTCTTTTGTAACACTATATAAAATATTTTTAATCTTTCTTTTCAGTTCTATCAATGGTCCAGGTTTAATTTCCATTTAAGGTAACACGCCTTTCATATGCCTGGAGTAATATTTGATTGATTTTTATACTTATACTCTTTTAGAGTGAGTTACGTTGAGATTGTTTGCGCTATTCTACTATTATATATTTCTCGACTATCTTCTGTTATCTTACTTCATAGATAGCAAAATTATGTTACATACTGTAACCATACTCAGTCATAACGTAATCTGCCTCGTATCACGTATACGACAAATCTTGACTTTTTTAATTATAGGCAATAATAGTATAATTTAAATAAGTACCAAAAGATTTTCGGGAAAAAAATATTAAAATAACATTTACAAATTCAGTATCAGAGGCCCTATTCTAAACAATTAAAAACTTATGCAAAAATAAATAAACAGATAGGTTAGTTACTGTTAGTAGCAAGTTATTTTAAATTAGTTTGTTTGGAGGGCTTTAAGGCCTTTTTGGCTGTCACATAGGTTAGGGTACCTAGTATAAAGTAATCCCCATTTATCAATTGGTATAAAACATATTATTAACATTCATGCTTATGTTAATTTGTGAAATGAGCATACCTTAAAACATACATCTTATTATATGCATTTAGCGGAAGCATACGCAGTAAATACTGACAGCGCTTAGTGTTAATAAGTTGAACTACATAATATAATTATAACAAAGCTACTACCGCGCTTAGTGTTGAATATGAAAAGCTTGAAAGGTTTGGTAAAAATAGTCAATCATAGGTAATTTTACAATTTTTTCCAGTAACAACTTTGATAAAGTTATTATGTGATTAGGTTTTGTTGTTTTTTAGTGTAATCTTAGATTTAGGGATATTACATTTTAAGTAAGGGTCTGAATACTTATTACTGGTTTAAAAACGAACTCAATGTGAGTAGTTTGAGGTAAAGTATTCTATTTAATAAGTTTCCCGTTTACTCTACTTTTATTTTGACCCTTATATTACTGAATTTACTACATATTAAATAATTTATTGTGTCCTTGATACACAAATTATTTGTCTTATTGTTTTATAATCTATAAGCTTTAACCTGTGATAACATGATGAAACCTTAGGTAAACTAGTTATTTTGATTATTTACCAGTACGGTAGGCCTACCCGCTTTATAACACAGTGTTGTGCATAAACTAGCCCTACTTGACTACACAGCCTCAACATTATGATGTTAGTTTTTTTTTTGACATTTTGTTCTGTCTAGCAAGAATTAATTCAATAAATAAATTGTCATCAAATAAAAGCAACGTAAAATTACTGTCACAGTAAGAGAGAATTTTATGTGTACTATTAATATAAAGTAGGCTAGGCCTACCTATGTAAAGTAAAAAAAAAAGCTAAGCTACAAGATGTATCTTGAAGGTGAATATTAAAATATTCACTTACTTTAACACTAATATTATGTTGATGACAAATAGCATTAAAACTGTAGAAAGAGTAAAAAACTTAAACATTAGGTTTTATATGTAGGCTATTTGTGGACCCCTCTTTATTGGGACATTCAACAAATTCCGTGGGGTGAGGGGGTCGGTCTGGACTCCCACCTTTCTACGCCCTTGATACTAGGCTACCAGAAAAAGTCTGGAAATAGCGCACAGCTTACGAGCGTGAATAGGCCTAACAAAATCTCTTTGGAAAAACATTTAGGATAAACCACCCTCAGTCTGATTGGGGTCGAACCCTGGTCTTCCTGTCATTGGCAGTCTAGTCTATTATTAGAGTGACGTCTTAGATCATGCGGCCACTGAAGCAGGCTTTAAAAACATTAAATGTTTTCCAAAGTGTTGTCTAGGTATTGTACTAAAATATACTTTTAATGCGTGTTGAGATATTTTGATTCCTATAAATAATTTCAGTTGAAATCTGATAAACAAATATATAAAAAAGATAATGTTTTGGGAGAAGTGGCATTTGATTGTATCTTGAGGTTCTTACAACTGGTTTAGGATGGAAGGTATTTGGGGATAGAGCCCTAGAGAACTTTCCATTTTTGTCTTATAAATTTCTTGCTAGACTGTAAAAAAAAAGTTATAAAAAAATATTTTACTGTAGTGAATCACTAGGCTGGTAAAAATAAGTTATATCGACTCATTGTTGCCAACAATACATTCAGGATAATAGACTACTTATAGTCGAAAATTTCGTAAATTAAAAAAAAAAAAGAAAAATATTGTTTCTCAAAATATGAAATAGGCTATAATAATCACTAAAGCAGTAAATTACAATGTGAGCCAAACTTTTTTTTTTGTAGAGCTGTGTAATATAGGCCTATGCTATAATTTTCTAATTCCTAGTAGGCTGTTAGTACAAATTAAAAAAAAATATTTATTTAAATTTTAAAACTTAATATTTTCATAAAAAAATTAACCTAGTAAAAAAGTTTGAGAGGGGTAGGGGGCAAGGTTATGGTAACCTGAGTCGGGGAATTTTAGGAAATGATTAAGAGAAATTGGGGAAAAAGTCAAGAATTTCATTGGTCAAGTTGAGTAGATATCATGATTAGGGTAATTTTAGGCAAAACACAACTCATTTCCTGTCCATGTAATCTGACCTGAGACTAGAGTCGGAAACCCTGTTCCTGTAACGTATCTATCTCCCTAGGGCAACAAAAACAGGATAAGGTGATCCATGTAACAATGATCTGACTCAACTATGTGATAACTTTTTAAACACATACCATTTCATGTGTGCAGATGTCGAAAGCGGCCAGCCCCACCCGATTCTCCGGCGACTTCGACCATTTTTACGACCCTAACTACACTGCAGACATAAGTCAGAAAATGCGGGTCCCGAAGAGGATAAAGGTGGATGGCCTCACGGATGATGAGAACTCGACAGGCATGAATAACTGGAGCACGATGCTGGCCAATGAGAAGTTTGACATGCATGTACCGGACAGGATATTAGTTACTGGTTTGTACTGTTTATGGTCGTAGCCACTTTGGGGCTAAACTGAAGGGTATATTGGGATGCCCATCATAAAGTAACCTACCATTTAACAGGCCTGTATTTATTCAGGACTAAACTTTCACGGAGGGCTGTGGAATCGGAACGTCAAGTCCCAGACTCGACTCCTCTATTTGTCTACTGTCCAACTCTTTCATAAATGGCTAAAGTATATTAATTAGTAATAAATTGATTGCAGTAAAATGCTCTGATACAGATTACTTCATGGGAAGTTTCTTTGACATTGTGAATTTATATTTGAGTTATAAATTTGTCAATCAAAATTACAAATATTGATCCTAAGGAATAAAAATAAGTTATTTTTACATTATAATGATAGAGTTACCATATATTGTTATAATATTACAAGTTTTTATTTTGAAGCGGAAGTCTGTACATTTTCACAGACTCCGACTCCACAGCCCTGGTTTCACAACTTGCGGGTCAATCTGTATAATGAAGCAAATAGCGGGTCGTAAGCAAAAACAGAGAATTAGTTTAATAATTTTAAATTATTTGAAACCAATTTACAAGTATGATAAGTAAGATTATGTAATTCCTCCAATATAGTTAATGTTAGGGATGAGGAAGGTTGAATTAATAGGAAATGTACCCATATTTTTGCACGGAGGTAAAGTGGAAAACCATGTGTGTAAACCCACCGTCAATAACCCAACCGGGATTCAAACCCCAATCTCCCTGTCTTCATCAATCCAGACTCTTTACAAGAGTGGACGCCTCAGACCATTCAACCACCGAAGGGGGTGTAATGTAGTTGACATGACTGATATTGTTTTTGTGCTGCGAATTGTTTGATAACACGGGTTGGGGTTCTGGGACTGTGGGTTGAACCAAACTTTCTGAGAATACCACCACTTGTTCCCTCTGCAAGATCATAAATATTTGCCCAGTTTTTTTTCCTTTTGATAGTTAATTTAACTATTACATATATAAACAAAAGTTTTGTATGTCTTGCAACGTCATCAGGGGCTGACTTAGACCTTCGGCCATGTAAGGACAGAATTGTACACGCACATATACTTATAAAATCACAATGTCAAGATTTTTGAATAGCAAATGTATGAATAAGATCATCATAGTCTAAAGATTTCATCAATTCCGACTTGTCAACCTCAGTGGTTTTGGGGTAAACTGCTCGCCTCAATACTTGGTGTTTGTGTGCTCAAACCCAGCCGGGGTCGACAGATTTTTCTTGAGCAGTAAAAATCTGTAGCACAACTTTCTTTGGAGGGGAATTAAAGCTGTTAGTCCCCTGTTTACTTTGGCGGGTAAAAGAACTGTAGAAACTATGTGAAAATACCGTTGCAGGCCCTTTCTGAAATAACGCTAAGAAGTGTTATGTTAGAAAGTAAAATGCCTGTAGAGTCCCAAATTTTCAATTATTTATAAATGTATTAGGTCCTACATGGCCCAGGCCTTATAGCATTTTAGTTTTACCTGAACAAGTAACGAGTATGGTAGTCTATATTATTCATCCGTGGAAACGTGGACTAAACGTCAAGCTCTGGTTTTATGGTGAAGGGAAGTTCGAGGTTTGGATCCCAGCTTGGTGTATAGAGGATGTTTTTCCACTATCCTTCCATACAAATGTGGGTACATTTCCTCTAAATTCAACCTTTCTCATCTCTACTCATCTAATATAGTTGAACGTGTACATCTTGGATGGGTAGCCAGACACCGAGCAAAAGCTAACTTTTATAAAGATTTTCACGTCCTTCTCTGTTCTGATATTAATCTGTGGGGAGCGCTCACTGAAGTTGTGCTTGTTCGGCAGTCATTGGGGGTGTGCGGAGGGTCCAAATCCCAAAGTCAAAGTTCAAATCTCCTTCACTTCGACACCCGCAATAAACCTCTCATCTTTAAAACGTTTCTAAAAGGTAGAGTTATATTATGAACATATTTTACATATCTCAATGTAATAATATGACATATTTTAATATATAATATTTTGGACCGCTACTAAATAATATTTTTAATCTATATAATCTATATTTTTAATCTATAACGTAAGCAGAGATACATTAAGCAGTATGTCAGCATAAGATAAAAGAGTGTAGTTTGTTTTATTTACTCTAAACCTTTTTCTTTACCAGGATTCACATAAAATGAATAGATTTAAAAAACTAGCTAAAAACCTTATCTTCACCTTCACTTTGCATGTTTCAAACTTCAACTTCTCTTCATATTTTAAAAGTGAACTTCGCACACTCCTATCTGTCTTTATATTCCAGTTTCTTAGTTTTATATTTTCACTGGAGTAAAAACAAAACTAAGTGACACCAGTATGTGCCCTCTTTGGTGTGTGTGTGTGTGTGTGTATGAACTTGTCTCGTGATCTTTCTTCAAAGGGGATAATTTATTTTCCATGCTGGCAGAGTTCTTCTCAGGTGAATACACAACTGTTTGCTTTAGCTTGCTGACACAATATAACAACAATATTTGTGTTTTCCACTCGATAAACAATGAAACAATGCTTGTGTTTGCTATTGCATTTGCTTTGATTGTAGCAGTAGATTAAAAGCGAGTTTACTATCTGGCAGGATCAACTCTTCCGCATTAATGTTTGACATTTTTATTTCAATCGGTGGAGGAGGGGGGGATGAGAATTTTTTTTTAACTTACAGTGCACTTGCATATAAATAAAACACATTATCTCTCTCATCTTGTCTGGTTTGCCGGCGATAAGAAGGGCGGTATTCGAATCCTTATCAAACGTCCTGAGTTTTATTTTATTTTATGATTTCTCACTTTCCCTCCATGCAAATGCGAGTACACTTCCTCTAAATCTCATCACCCTCTTACCTACCCCATTAGTATAATTAAATTTGCATAGGTAAGGAGGGTAGTAAGATGTGGTGCACGAAAACCAAACTGGTTCTTGGTGAATCATTTAGGCTCTTTAAATGGATCAAGCTCGGTAAAAATGAAAATTTGAGCAAGTGCTCACGTTAAATACAAGTGCCGAACTTGTTTATTGTTTATGAGCGCACACAAACACATTATGTATGTTAAAGGTGTTTTTTTAAATCACAGTCTCTTACTACCTGTTCAGGTAATACACATATATAATAGGGTAAACATACCAGTAGTTGACCAACTTGACTTTAAAGTCATAAAATAAGGCTATACACAGTGTTAGATCAATTCTAACTGGTCCCAGCTGTTCATGGGACACCAATCACCCATCACAAAACAACTGAAGTTATTGAGGAAGAGGAAGTGGTGTCAGCCATTTTATAAAGTACATGCTGCATAGGAATCCTGTGTTTTTGGGATCATGAATTAAGGCAGGGTTCCTACGGTCTGGAAAGTCAGGGAAAGTCATGGAAAGTCAGGGGGAAAAATAATGGTCAGGGAAAGTCAGGGAAGCTTAAGAAAAGTCAGGGAAAGTCAGGGAAATGACAATTCATGTTACACTTCAGTTTCATCGGAAATTGTAAAGCCGCAGAAGGAAGGTGTTGCCAAAAGTGAAAGTAGTGTAGTGCCTCGAAGAAACCCTAACACTTTTGTTATGAAAGATAATATAAATAAGGCGAAAGTCATTTGGGCTTTGCAAGTTGTTGACAATAAAATGTATTTCAATTTGTGCAATAATTTAAGTACAATTTTTCAGTATATGTTTCCCGAGTGTTCCGAGTGGCTTGGCTCCATTATTTCATAACAATTTACTGGACTAACTAAAATCATGTAACAACATTGTAATTTGTTTTGATGAGGCATTGAATAAAGTTATTCAAAGAGGGCAAATGGACATTGTATTCAGATTCTGGGAGAAGGAAAATCATAAAGTTGTCAGTCATTGCTTGGACAGTGTTTTTTTCTATAGAAGCACCGCTGAAGAATTACTTAAGCATTTCTCTGATGGTATTTTTCCTCTTCCAGTCTCTAAGTTTATAAAAGTCTCAATGGATGGCCCAAATGTCAATCTAAAGTTTATAACGCTTCTTCAGGAACACACAAAATCTGTCACAGACAGTGAAGTATGTATTTTGATAAATCTGGGGACATGTGAGCTTCATGTTGTTCATGGTTCCTTGAGAACAGGAGTGGAACCTGTCAATTGCTTATTGCTTATTGTGTCACACGTACTACTTGTTCACTGACTACAGCTCGTCAAGCATTGTTTACCCAGTTGACAGGGTGTACAACTTTTCCTTTAAAGTTCTCTGGTGTGCAGTGATTAGAGAATGCAACGTTCTTTCAAAAGGCATTACAAATTTGGGACCACGTTGTTAAGTTTCACAAAGAAGAAAAGCTTCCTAAAACAAAACCCATAGGGATACTGAAAAGAGCAGCCTATGATCCATTCTTGAAGTGTAAACTAGCTTTCTGCAAAACAATTGCAGATGGATTTCAGCTTTTCCTTTTTGATTGGGTTTGATATATTTTGTTATTTTTCCATTATTTTTCCTGAACTGATGGCAAGAAGTCTGTGTTCTTATTTTTTCATGAGAGGTGAGGCAAGGTCGGCTGTAGGGGAGGAGGAGACAGAAATAAATGTAATTTAATTAATATTTCCGCATGAATAGTAGGTACCATAAAATTATAGTGGAAATTTTTTGATAAGTTGGTCAGGGAACTTGGGAAAATAGTCAGGAAAAGTCAGGGAGATTTTTTTTTACAAATACTGTAGGAACCCTGTAAGGCCTGGTAAGTTGCACCATATTTGTTATCTCTTTGCATCCAGTTTGTATTTATGATAATTGTTTCCAACCTTAATGATTTGAAAACTAAAATAACTGCTTAATAAGATAGTTTTAACAGTAAATGCTAAAAAAATATTCTTGACCTAAAAATGTACATGGTCAACTAATGGTTTAGAATAATATGTTAAAGTCTAGTAGTTGACCAAAATGGTTAACTATTGGTTTATTTGATGTTTTACATTGTTTCATGTTTTCAAGATTTAAAATAATATATTATGCTACAATTCACAACATACACTGCAAATTATACCAATATTTCAATGCTAAAAGTAGATGACCACCCTGGTCAATAACTGGATACCAGATGATCAACAATTGGTTTTATAATAAATGAAACATATCTTGTTTTTCATAATGCTATAGTTTATTTTCCCCATAACATGCTAAAGTATTGTTGTTGGAAATACATTTATAAAGAAAAGGGGAACCAGGCCTACTTTGAAGTCTATTTAAGTAGCCAAAAGCCTAATAAAAGCCATATTTTCATAATTTTTCTAAGTGCCTTCATTTTGTTATAGCCTGCCTTAATTTGAATCGCAAATAACCCTATGTGAAATTTCATTTGAAATGTATAAAATTGTGATAGCCTACGTTAAGATTTTAGGCGCTACCTTAGTTAATAATCATTTATTTTAATAATTATTTATTATATTTTTCAGAAGCTGTTTTATATTGATTAAAATGGCAGAAAAGTGTGAAAAAAAGTAATTTTTAAAATATTCTGAAAATGAGTTAAATGAAGCAATGAAATTTGTGAGAGATGGAGGAAAAATAAGAGAAGCAGGAAGAAAGTTTAACGTGCCCCAGTCCACATTATTTAACAAGCTGAAGAATCGGGTACCCATTGCTAGAAAGATGGGACCCCTGACAATTTTAACACAAGAAGAAGAAGAAGAGCTTTTGTGCAGATGGAAAGCTGCTAATCCCAAAAAGGGCATTCCTCTTAACAAAAGAATGTTGATAGAGACAGTTGGTGAAATAATAAAAAATGAAGAAAGACAACATACTTTTACAAACAAATTAGGTCTAAGCCTACCTGGTGATAAGTGGTTAAACCTCTTTTTAAAAAGGTATCCTGATATTCGTCAACGCCATGCTGAAAGCATTAACCAAGGTCGAGCCAACGCTACTGAAATGTCTATCCGACACTGGCACAGTGAATTGTATTAATTTTTAGAGAAAAAAAATGCTCTAGATATATGTAACGATCCTGACAAAATATTTAATTTTGACGAGTCTGGTTTTTTAACCAATCCAAAAACTGGTTTAGTTCTTGGTCCTAAAGTTATGAAAGACATGTATGAAGTAAAAAGTGGTTCTGAAAAAGAATGTTTAACTGTATTACTCATTATAAATGCAACAGGCAGTATATTTCCTCCGATTATTGTATATCCTTATGAACGTATATCGACAGACATATTTGTAATCTGAATCCTGATTGGATAGTTGGAAGGTCAAAATCAGGGTGGATGACCAGACAGGCTTTTTATGGATACATGTATGATACTTTTCTTCCTTTGATAAAAAAAAAGAATATAACATTTCCTGTCTTATTCTTAATCGATGGCCATCGGTCTCATTTGACTTATAATGTTTCTAAATTTTGTGCTGACAACAATATTATATTATATTTATTGTTGCCTAATGCTACACAAATATTACAACCAGCAGATTATCCGTCTTTAGGTCGTTAAAAAAAATGGGGAAAATGTTGTATTTGATTGGAAGAAACAAAACAATAACAGGGCATTGACTAGAGTGATGTTCGGTTCTTTGTTAGATACAGCTATATCTCATGTTTCTGTAGAAACTGTGATAAATGGATTTAGAAAATGTGGGCTCTTTCCATTTAATGCTGATGCAATTGACTATACAAAATGTATGAACCACGGAACAAGAATTGTTGGTGACCAAATGATTTTGAAGCCATCCGAATTCAAAGTTGAACATTTGTTCTATTTTGAATCTCTCATGAAAGGTGGGCGAGCAGAGGAGTTCAGAGTGTCATATGCTAAAGGCTGGGAATGTGTTGAATCTGCAAAGGAACTTTTTCATGTTTGGAAAAAACTACGAACAAAATGTATTGGGGAGCAGACAGAAACAAGTGTTGGGATAAGCAATAATTACAGTTTAACCGGAATAATTATTCAGGAAGAGCATTTGGTACATAATAATTGCTCTACAAAGAGTGGCAACACTCCAGATAAGGAGCTGGAACGTGTGGCTCTGCCTTCAAAATTACAAGCAGGGGAGCCCATAATTTCAACCAATATCAGTTCTTCAGAAGTTACTCCAACTAGATCTGACAAAACAAAACAAAAAAAAAACTATATAAGCCCATCATTTCTCGACCATATATTGTGGCCAACAGAATCTCCTCAAAAATCGTCAAAAAGAAAGGCTCCCACACGCAGCAACGTCTAAAAAATTGCTGTCATATTGGGAAGACAAAGAGAAGGTGAACGAACAGAAAGAAGAAAATAAAAGAAATAAAGTTATGGCAAGACAGCAAAAGAAAGATCAGAAAGAAAAAGACAAAGTTGTAGCCGCCAAGAAGAAACGAAAGGCAATAAAACATGATACTTCCAGTAAAACTGAAGAAGAGGATGAATGGACAGATAGTGAGGAAAGTCTTCTTAGTCTCTCAGACATAGACGATGAGACAGACAATCAACCACAAACAATGTTACAGGTGTTTCAAAAATGTTGATTTTGTTTTGGTATCGTTCCCTGAAAAAAAGTTTGTATTGTGCAAGATATTTTTGACTGTGAAAATGAAGTGATGTCTTTAATTCCCATTGATTGTGGTGGACTTTTATTTAAGACAAATGACGAAGATGTTAGTGTAGTTGAGAATCATCAAATTTTGGAAAAACTTGAGACACCAGAAATATTACATCTGGAGATAGAATTAAGTATAAATTTTCAAGGCATATTAATCTGTCATAGATACCCTATAACCAAATGTAGTCAAACAGTAATCACTAACTGAGCAGTGAGGCTTAGTTGCATATATGTTTCTTTGTTTAATATTAAGTAAAATAAATAGTTCAATGTTCACCGTAAAGAGAGTAGGCCTACTTTTTATGTTCTCTTTCTATTGCACTGTATAGCTACATCTACAAAGTTATATAACCTATAATGTTATAAGTATTCATAAAACTTAAATAAGACCATAGGTACTCTAGGATGTTCAAATTATATTTTGACTTTCATTTGAGGTATTTCCACCTTAAAGTTCTTACTTTAAACTTAACTGAGGCTAAAATAGGCAAGAAAATGTCACTGGTCAACAACTGGTATGTGCCTGGTCATTTACTGGAAAGCAGCGATCAACTACTGGACGATTTTGACCTAAAATATAAATAATTTTTTATTTATTACAGTAATGATTTATTCAATTTTTACATAAAGGGGATGCATTCAGAAATAAATAAGCTACAATTTCTTGTGTAGTGTCAATTATTACCAATTTTATTGTGTTCTTAAAAAAATTTGAAAGCGGATTTTCCCCTTAAATGGTCAACTACTGGTAGGTTTACCCTAATTACTTTAGTGGGGTAGGAATGAGGAAGGAAGCATTTTAGAGGTAATCTGCCTGCATTTGCATGGAAAGAGATTGGGAAACCATTTAGGAAAAACCACCCTCAGAGACCCAACCAGATTCGAACCTTGATCTTCATCAAGACACGAGAGTGGCACTTTAGATCATTTGGCCACTTAAGAAGATAATGTAAATGTTAACATTTCTTTTTTTTAAATATTGCTACAGTAAGAAGTTATTTTACCAGATTGTAAACTTCGCCTTAATAGTCATAATTCTGCCCATTCCTCCCCACATTTGCATCCAATTGTACCAGCATTTGCTTTACTATATCAGGCTGTCCATCCAAAAGAGACTGAATAATCCATTACTTTCCTAGTTTTTGCAGTATTTGTTTGCAACACATGTTTAAGGCCTCCAGAAACGCGTAAGAATAACATCCCGTTTTATTAATAATATGGTTTTATTTGGAGCTATATAATTAGCAGCTGGAACCACGGTCTTGTAGTGAATGCTGTTCATTCACTCATAGACCTACTCGATATTTCATGAACACTCTCTCATTGGTGTTTGGATATTGTCCGAGGTACATTTTGTTTACCCTGAAAAGTAGGCAGTCTTCCTTAATGGATTACACCATGGCCTTATCTTATAGACAACACGAGGAATGAGAAATATTATGGCCCCACACTTTAAATACAGCATATTTTTACAAAATAATAAAGAGGTACATACCTAAATATAAATTAATGTATATTTAATAACCCATAAATCAGCGACAGGTTTTTCAGTCTTATATTTTCCAATCAAATGAATTGTTAGCTCATTTATGTGAACTTTTTGATTCCACAAGGACAAAGTAAGTACAGCATTTTGTGTTTTGGTTATCAAATAGAATATTTTTAGATTAGTGAACGAATAAGACAAAAACTTCTACTGATTCAGCACGTTACTAAACTACAATGCTCATGACGGCACCACATTACAGTAACACACGTACGAAACTAAAGCGATGTTTCCTAATCAAGCTGACACTGCATCGAGCACTAATAGTGCTTTCTAGTGACAAACTAATAATATGATAGTTCGCCAACTATAGTTAGATAGATCAATAAGATCAGATAATGTTTTAAACATAAGTTTGTAAAAATAACTAATTTTTATTTTGAATAATTTAAATACACACTCATTGAGAAATGATGAACGATGAAGATTCAGAAGTGGCCAAATATGTTAAAAGGCCGCACCGAACCCATCAAAAGGGCACAGGTTTGAAATCCCTAAGCTCATCATAGTGTAATCCAGGCTTGCCACCTTTCAAGGTAAACAGAGTGTACAATATCTCAATGAGCATGACCAACACCCCTAGAAAACGGGTTCCTAAGTTTCTTTGGCAGTTTTATGGCTGAAGATACACTTGCTTGTATGGCAGTTAGTAAGTAATCATAATGTGGGTCTTAAACCTGAATTTTGAATAGTATTAAATAACTATTATAATTTGTACCCATGTTAAATATATATTTATATTTTTCCCTTTAGTTTCTCAAAATCTTAGTCCATTTTGTCGGATTATGATCAAGATTAGATGCTAAAGAAATGTTTTGACCCAAAAACAAAGATTTTTCAGAGTTATTTTTTTTAACATTTAGTTAGTAGCAATTAATGGAATTTCTTAGCATAATTCTAGTACCTAACCTGCACCAATGGTTGCACGATCCAATACTTCAGACTTGCATTACTCTTGACCATGATTGATATATAGGTCAGTAATAATAATAATAAAATGCTTGGTGAATAATAATTTGGGAAAAAAGGGACTTATGTTCTTTGCCTGAATGTCTTTTAACAACCATTAAGGCCCTGCTTCCTAGAGAATGTGATTGATAATGTCGAAACCTTCAATTTTTTTAGAGGGGTGTGTCAAGTCCACTTTTTTATTTCGAAGCAAACTCAAATAAAATATATGAAATATTCACAAAGCTGAATCGCAGTTTGAATATTAAAAAAAAAAAATTTAATGTCACGGGAAAAAATTATGCATAGCTATAAAACTTATGGATGTAAATATTAATTTGTGATTTAAATAGCACAAAAGTTGAACATAAGAGTGTATTTTAACTTTAAATATTTTAATTGGCGAAGCCTCATAATTGTCGAAATCCGGAATTTTACCTTCGGATTGAATTCAAAGTTGATGAATATTAGAAGAAAAGTCTTGAGTTTTTGAAACTAATCACACCCCAGTTTGGTTTTTTTTTACATCAAACACTCATCTCAAGGTGGATTTGCCACAAAAAAAAAAGTGATTGCGTGCATTATTATCACACTTCTTATAAAAATAATTAAAATCTATTTTAATTTGGCTTAAAATGGATCACTTGGGCATATGTTGTAGGTCAGGACCAACATTTCGGTACCAGGGCCCCACCGAGGGAACTGCTATTAGAGAATTCTATCATGCCGTCTGATCCAGGGAGTGTTAGGGTTGCTGTGAGTAAAATATATTTACTATATTACTACTTGAGACCTCGTGATTGTAGTAGTCACTACACCCAATGGTACTAGTTGATTACATAAAGGTGAGAGAAAGTTAACTCGGTGCTTTCTATTGGGGTTAGTGTATCATGTAAATATGATACTCTGGTGAACTGGTTACCATCATTGAGGCTCTACAAGGGATTCCTGTCTACATGACTCTAAAATCCAATCTCTGTGCTACTGTTCTAATTGTGTTAACTTTCTGAGAAAATAAGTTTACCTTTGTAAAATTTCAAAATATTTGTTCCAAGAAAGCATGTTGATTTGAAACTTTGAATCTTAGTATTTGAAAGATTTGTATAAGGATTTTAAATTCAATTCTAAACAAATCCCAGATTTTATTCATTGGAATTTAATTCAAAATGCAAAAATAAAAGTCAAACATTTGAATAATTTAACTTTTTAAAGGAGTTAACACTGATCCATTGCTTGATTTGACTAATAAACTTGCAAATCTCAAAATATTTAAAATCTGTTAGTTATTTGGACACAGTTTATTGCCCTTATTGTTTTATTGGACTCAAAATATATAATTTATCTTAATATTTGATTGATGATAGTAAGCAAAAATTTGGAATAGACTTGAAATTGAAAGTTTTGTATTAGCACAGGATTCTTTATAAGCCCAAAGTTCCACGATCACTCAACTTAGCTTGTATACATTATATACCTAATATATAACATTAGCAACCACACGCATGTTTCCAGACGCCGCCACGGGTAATCACCCTGGACGAGCACTACTTCCCAACGGCCGACGAGTACATGTCCCTCCCCCCAGCCCCCGAGCCAACCCACGAGGAAATGACGGCCATCGTCAAGCCCAAACCGCGATTCAACGTCGATCATAGGATGCATGTCAGGTAAGTCAGGCTCTTATTAGACTGAGCAGTTTTAGGCCAGTCGTGCAAGTTGAAGTGAATAACTCTTTGCTATGGTGTGGCAATACTATCTTTAACTCAACCTGAAACATCATCCAACACCTTAGCCTCACCACAAGAATAACAACCTGCACATATCCACTTTTCAATTATTATTTTTTATTTTTTTTTCACTGTATCTCTTACTACCTTTCAAGTCTATTTTCATGTTTGCACTAATTAGAAAGGTATAAGCTACACAATCGTAGCCCGGTAGTGGAAAGATTAGCGAGTACTAATATACCGTTGCCTAGGGGACGCCCAGATGTACTAATCCTTAATCCTTTCCTTGGAGGCTCTTTCCATGTCCTGATGAGATGAGATGATGGTGTGGAACCAGTATTAGAAAGGTATTATTCATATTAATACTTTTGGTACCAGGTCTATGTACACGATTCGTCCATAAGGAGTGCCAGGTTTGTTTCAGTTTGTGTGCGCTAAGAATGCCATAGCATTTTCATCACTTTTGCAAGGTTGTGCAAGAAATAGCTCCAGACTGCTCTTTATGAAATGATTTCGTAGATTGTTTTGTAATTTTTATATTAATTTACTGTTCTGTAATAAAGAGAAATATTCTCATTCTACCCTAGTGAAATATTACACTCATACCCTATCTATCTGGTAATACTAGAACTACTGCAAATCTGGAAAGTGATTTATTGTCTCATGGCACTTTTAATGGTAGGAGGAGGAGCCAATAAGATCAGTTTGTTACTGAAAGGGTTAAGAGAAAATGTAGCCTCATTTTTATAAGAGGAACATTGAAAAACCATATGGAATTAACAAGTCTCAGTATGGCTGGCAATCCAATCTCTTATGTGACTGACGTCTTGGACCATGAGAGCAACGATGCAGTTACTAACTAATTCAAAAGACGTTTTATATAAATGTACCAGCAGTCACCTTGAATTTTGATCATTTGAAAGTTATAATTTATAAGACTCAATGTAATGCCCTTAGGGAGTCGACACCACCCTTGAGCGCAGGAGACAGCCTGACGACAAACGAGGAGATCACGCACCTGCGCCGTCAAATGGCCAAGATGAACCGACGTATGATGGCGCTCGAGCTGGACAGCCTTCAGCGCCAACAGCGAGAGAAGTTCCTGTATGCTGTTGGTTTGGCATACTTCCTTCTCAAGACGGTGCTGTGGCTCGGTCGCTCATAATGGCCGCTCGTGATCCGTACGGTAGTGACCGAGAGGGCGATGAGAGAGTTGAGATGATTAATTAAGTTGGTAGGCATGCTTTGTAATTAATGCGCGTCAAGTTGTGGGTGAACATTTATTATTGACTGGGATTTCCTACAAATATTCAAGAGACTCATTGTTTAATGGTTTTGAGGTTAATCACATAGCCAAGATGTTTGGAAGATTGACCACAGGTTTATTAGGCCTGTTGAATTTTTTTAAATAAAATATAATAAAAATAATTTCACTAATTGTCCACTACTTCGCATCATTATTTTGGATTTTATCTTTAATGTGAATTTTGGCCATTCAGACATGACCTCTTGAGCCAGCTCACTGGTTCTAATTGCTCACGGCTGAATTTAATGTGTCCCCTTTCACAAAGTTGTGAATTAACTATCTGGTATCAGGTTGTTGTCTGTCCCATATAGTAATACATGAAACAAGCGATGACAGACTTATACTCCATTCACGGTAGGAATTACTCTCTGAATAGTCTTTTTTCCTACCAATATCCTACTATATAATAGCTTTCTGGTAGGTAAAAAGGCCTTTCAGAAAACAATTCCTACGTTGAACAGACTTTATAAAGCGAATGTTAAGTTTGTCGGATGTTCACTCACAACCTGACTGAAATGGACTTTAGTTGGACGTGTTGGTAGTATTCGTTTTCGTTGTGTTTTGCACACTCTACGAAACTATTAAAAATGTGTTATTTGTATATAAAACTATTTTTAAGAGAGAAAAATTAAAATACCCTCTTCTTTTTTCTTTTTTTGTCTACACCTTACACATTTTTGATTTGTATATAAAACTAATTTTAAGAAGGAAAGATAAAAAATACACTAATTTTTTTGTCTACACCTTAGACTACTACAAATGCTGGCATTGACATTAAGCAAATTTGATTAACAAATTAGATTCATCACCTTATTTATATAGGAATATTTTTTCCACTAGTGCTTTCTTCAGCTGGTATTCACGGCTAATTAATTACCAACCTCTGATACTTTCTACTATCTTTGTTGTCTATAGATAGGTGTGTGTTCACAATTGTATCGGTAGGTAATGATGACATCCAAAAGGGATGACATCTTGGGGGAGCTGGACAAGAATCGATTGATACCAAAACTATAGATTCATGCCAATTAAAATTAATGTTTTGTTACTTTTTTTAAAATACTTTTTCTACCATGAGGTATTTGATGTCTATATCAATTCAATTAATAACATTACCTGCTAATTTTCCTCAAGACAGGAAAGTGTGATAGGAACAAACTGAAGGATCAACAAAATGTGGCTCTAAAAAGGAAAAGAGGGAGGGACACATTTTCCACTTGACACTGCTACCACTGGACAAAGAGTGAAATGTTCCTCATTCTTGGAAATAACGATGTGTATTTTGTACTCCTTTTTGAAGAATTTCGGCAGAATGAACCTAGACCAAGGGCTTGGGCAATAATGACTTATTGTGTTCAATACGACCGTTACCCCTTTGTCCAGTGACAGCATTGTAAAAGTGTCTAGTCCGATACCTTCACTCAATCTGCCTAGTCAACTTAGGGGTCCCTGGTTTTATTCTAATCATAGCCCAAAAAAAATTATTATTTATTGAATGTGGGGTTTTCATTTGTTACATTGAATCAAGTAATGCTGCGGGGTCTAGGCGTTGTGTTTGTTCTAGGATTAGGCTAGTTTCAACCCATTCTCTGGTAAATATGACCTGTTAATTTAAGAATACATTAAATAGCCTGAATAAAAATAAAATGTGAACCATGTTCCTTGTTTCAATATGCAGGTCATTGTGTTCCTTCCATTCTTTATTGTTCCTTCTGCTAAACATAAAATTAAAATAGACTTTAAAAAAAACTTGGATCAAATGTTTTCCCATCAATGTATTTGATTGATTACAAAATGTTGGTCAAAAGGGGTCAGCAGTAACCCACACAACGCTGTTGAGAAAGGGGAGCTCTAATGTGTACAAGGGGGAAAGGGGAGAGTTGGTTAGGTAACAGTGTTATGTAACAAAGGTTGGAAGGGGTTAATCATAATTTTTACTTGTGTTACATGAAGAAAGAGGGATAGGAATAAAGCATGACATGGTTTATGGATGACGCACTCTCTTTGATATAAGTCACTACCAAAACAACCAATTCAACTGCGGAAACCCGCTGCACACATCCATCCCTCCGTTAGTATTCATTTTTAGATATTCTTTTTAACAGCAGCCTATATTTAAAATTGGATTGTATGATAGAATATATTATGAGCATAATTGTTAGTACATCATTATTTAGTTAACAGTATCTGTATTGTATAGATTTCTAGAGATTTTTCATGTAGCCGTTTGTTACAAGGTGGTAGATGCGACTTTTATTTGTATTTATTTGGAAGATTTTTTTTTTTAAGAAAGTTATCAAGCTACTTTACGGAGAAAACTCTTTTATCTTGCATTGAAGTGAGAATGTTAGACGTTCAGCTGACACAACAACGGTGTAAGCCTGTGCTAAGCTTTGAAAATTTAAAGTACAAATCGTAAGAGTTTTTAGGATTCATATTTGATTCAAAACTCTGAATCTTAATATTTTGAAGATTTGTATCAGTTTCAAAATTTCAAATGCAACACATCCCAGATTTGTATTTAATGGAATTTAATTCTAAATTCAAACATTTGAATGATTCAACTTTTTCAAGAAGTTGGCATATATTCATTATTTGACTTGAACGTAGAAACTTGAAAATCTTATAAAATTTAAAATCTAGTTTTATTTGCACAGGGGTTGATTGATCTTTTTTTTATTTAATATAAATTTAAAAAGTGCCTATAATTTTGTCTAATATTCAATTTGGATTTGATAACATTTCACTATAAAATATTTGAATGGGAAACATTTACAAAAAATTCCGATTCAGACCATTTTCACTATGAAATATAGGAATTTTTATTTGATTAAAACCTTTTTTAATGTTAAAATATTCAATTTAAATTGGTAAACAAAATTCAGGTTCGATTCAAAAATGAAAATTTTGGGTTTGCTCAGGCTAACAACGGATCATTTGATAAATTCCTTGTGGTTGCTAAAAAATCCAACAAGGCCATATTAATAACCCATTAAGCTCTTTTCTTACTTATATAAATGCGAACTCATATGTATTGGTCATGTTTTGACCACTTCAATGCCAGAATTAACGATGCCAAAGTTGACAGAGGCCAAACCATATATTTTAATATTCGTAGTACTTGGAACAAAGAAACATTTGCACTCCAATTAATCTTGATGTTTATTTATAAATGTTTCAATATCAATAAGAATGGTTAACCTTCAAACAGATTTTTTTGTAAAATAACTATAACCTGTAAAAATAATTTATTTCACTATTTATAACTTTTTTTTACTATGAACATAAGCTACTAAAATGGCTTAGTAATCTAATGGTGTATGGCTTATTTATAAGACGATTGTTTTAATGTTCAAATTATTTACTAATAAATAATAATGATGCAAAGTTGAAATGTTTATTAATTTGTGTTTGTCAATATTAGTTTTAATAAAGTTTCAACTTCTTTATTAATGTGTAATGTTCTCTATATAAAATTAATAATTGTCTAATTGGTTATATATTAAAATAGTGTGGAGGTATTGTAAAGAAGTGATAGGGAAGGAAGCCAAACTGAAAGTAAAGTTGCTCTATAAGCTTCTGTCTTCATACTCTTAAAAACACCTCCATTTACCATCACTAACTATAGTTGGGACACCATATTGCGAGACATGTTTTCACAAACTTTTTACCTAGCACATTAAATTTAATTTCAATATATTTTTTTTAAAAGTTCATTGTAGCATTTTTTAAACTATTAGACATAAGCAAATTAGAACTAAATCGAATATTTAACAAAATTGATTACTTGACCTTGTATGTGCGAATAATGGTCACTTCTGTCGACTTTGATTAGAATTAACAATATCCAAATTATACACATTTTTACATAGTAATAGACAACAATGTTCTTGCCTAAAACTGACAGAAAAAAAAAACTAACCGTAATAATATTGTTTTCTTTTTAATATTCCAGTTAAGAGTTATTTACCTCCAACAAAGGCTGACCATTAGTAAAGATGGAGTAAAATATAAATCATATCGTGAATAAACACAAATACATAAAATTCAAGAAAATTTGAAACCTTTCCTGTGGTTTCATGGTCTAAGGCGTCACGGAATAGACTGGACTGCCAATGACAGGAAGATCAGAGTTTGAATTCTGGTAGGATATAGTAAGGGTGGTTTTTCCACTCTCCACATGAATGCAGATACACTTCCTCTAAATTCATCCTTTATCATACCTAATTCATAAGCGTAATTAGTAAATAATGTGTCTATCCTGAATGGATTATTGGGAAAAAAATAATTTATGAAAATTTGTCCTGTAATATTTATATTCATATAACTATGACACTAAAGTTTGAGTAAAAAAATTTTTTATAGCATTTTTAGCAGAAATATATCTTTATTTGTCGACTTTTAATACAGTAACCCAACTCTTTATCTAACGAGAACCAATCATTTTATTCACTACTATGTAAGTGTGAAGAATGAAACAATGAAAAGTTTGTTCCTATTAAGGCCTAACCTAACTATATTGTCTTCCCTTTCACTTGCATTACTGTGGATTCACACATTCGTCGAAAAACTAGCGCAGAACAAAAATGTGGTCATGTGACAAGCTCTAAGCCATTCACAAGATTTGTGCCTCATCAGAGCGATTTGTTTCATTAAAGTTCAACTCATCTCTGATTTGTCCGCTCTGTCTGAGATGTTTAGCACGGGAGAACAAACCATCTCAAATCAGTGCACATGATTTGAAATAACCTTTTAATGGATAGCGTGTATCGATGTATTGGATTGTGCCACGACACAGCGTTATAATTTGAAAACATCCATCAGGAGAATGATCTAAAATATGTGTCTATTTAATAGAAAATAAAATGTGTTGATAATCGGCTGTTTAAAGTTAGCGTCACAATGCATCATGGGTCAACTATATACAACGTGTGAATTGCTGCGCCACTGAGGCAGATTCTGCTTTATATTTTCGGCGAATGTGTGAATCAAGCTTTACGTTATATTTTCTTTAGTAAAATATAAAGGTTAGTCCTGTTTCTTTATATTTGTTTCATGAATGGATTTTTTAAATATTGTTACTTCCTGTTAGGGTTGTATGCATACATACTAATTACGCTGATGTTTTAGGTATAAGGAAGGTTGAATTTAGAGAAAGTGTACTTGCATTTGTGTGGAGGGAGAGTGGAAAGTCATTTAGGGTGAGGAGGGAAACTTAAGTACACCTTACCAGGATTTGAGCCCCGTCTCCAATACTTTTATCTCTTCTTTTATGTCTTTGTACATATTCAAGCATCGAATAGACTTGCTATTATATTGAGGGAAACATTTGTTCGCTGTATGTACGTATTCTTGGATTGTTTTGTTTCTATTGCACAGTTTGTTATTATCATTATCATCATCATTAATTATTATTATTGGCACCGCGTCTTACCACACGTTTGGGTTATACACACACAGTTTGATAACTGCACCATATTTTCTAGGGGTGTGTAAGTAGCCATTTTTCACTTCTCTTCGAGTTTGGTTTGACAGTGTTTTTTCCCTATTTGAGTAATTTAGAGTTATATTTGTACTAGAAATATTTCTGTAGAGTTTTTGTAATAGACCATGCATAAAACATAAGAACAAACATAAATTTTCCAGATTGATTTTTTTAAATAAATGTGACCACACAAAATCCATATTTTAAAAAAATATTGAGGGACTTGGTTGCAAATGTTCAAGACTTTGACTCGTCGGATGTCTGTCAGCCTGTCGAGCTACAGGTCCTAGGTTCAATTTCTGACATGGCGGAAAAATTTATCTTTGGATAAATATACACTTAGCCTTTCTAAGGAATGGAATTTTGCTAGATGTATTTTTACTAACTTTTACACAGAACATTAAAAGTCTATGAAAAACATATTCAATGTTTATTGGATGATTTTTAATCAACAATACGTTTTTGAAATAAAATATAATGCAATATTTTCAAGAAATTGATTATTTTTTGGCCTTATGATGAGAATTATGGTCAATTTTAAATGGGAATTAACAATGTTCCAATAACTTTAAAAAAATGTTCCCTCAGTCTACGAAATGTATTTCCCACAGCCAAAGAATATTAGTAAAAGGTGTTTTTGGACTGGCTATTATAAAGGCCATATTCTGACCAAAGGCACAAAATAAATAGAAACGATGTTAACACAAACAACATTTTATCTTTTTTAAACTTCCATCTCTGATTTGTATGATATATGTACAAATTGTATCTGTAATTTTTTATAGGCCTATATTGCACCATTTCACTTTTATGAGAGTTTTTAACCAAAAATAAATAATTCCTTTACAAAATTTTTATACTGAAATACATCTTTTTACTTCAAAATCGCACACAATTAGCCCTTTGGCTGGTTAGTGCCACGTTCCCGCTCCATCTGTGAGAAAGGACATGTAAAAGGTAAGCTTTCCGCAATGAATTGAGAGCGAGAAAAGTACCGCCCATCAGTGATGTACTTTTCAGGAAACTTTTACATGTCAAAATCAACAAATTAAAATTTTGAATATCAAATATAAATTCTAACAAGATTTAGATTCGGATTCAAAATTTCAAAGCAGAGGCTTAGAAAAACATCAATTAGCTCAAATTTCAATCAGAAATTTATAACTACCTTTTTTTTTCTTTTTCTTTTTTTAAATCTTGAATTAGATAATTTTTTTGAATCTGCAATATTATTAAGGATTCGAAAGTCGTCATCCTCCCCTATTCTTCCCCCTCTTCTTAAAAAACCAAAAACAACTAAAATATTTTAACTTCTCAGTTTATTTACATAGCTTTAATACAAAACAAGTTTCTTTAGGATATATAAGTGTCTAGGAGATACTGAATACATTTAAACTGCTGCCTAAAATAATTAAGTTATTTGGGAAGAAGAGATAACCGGTTAACTCATGTGAGTCACCTTGATATCATCTAAACATTAGCGGGCTCCTTCTGGAGACGAGAGCTGGCAAATTGCTGAAGGTTCTGAAATGGTTACTAAAGTTTGATTCACTACAAGAGTGTGCGAAACTTTGGCTTGACTTTGAAAAAAATATTGACAGCTATTGCGATCAATTATTGCCATCATTATATGTTGTATACATTACAAATTAATGTTTATATGAAAGAATTTGAATTAATTGAATTAATTGAATTGCATTTTATGATAATAATTTTATTATTATAATTAATCTCTATGAGGAAAACCTCTTTTCGCTTTATAAGGTAATTGTATCATATTTGGAAGAAGGTATAGGAAAGGTGGATAGAAACATATAAATGTGTTATACCTTTTATATATTCCTATCTATGTGTCTTATCATTATTTACAATTTTCCATTTTCTCCCTTTTGTTTTTTATGGTTTCCTCTTTTAAGAAGTTGTGTTGCGCATTTCACATTCCTCCCTGATAAGTTCCAATAGGCTGAAACCTAACAATCGATTTTCTTTAAGAGGCAACCATTACCTCTTTGTCTGATGGCAGCAATGTTAAGTGTGAGTGAGCTGTGTTCTTCTATTAGTTGTAAAAGCCATATTGTGTTCGTCCCTTTTATATGTTTCTATACACTATATATATATATATATATATATATATATATATTAAAAAATTAGAATTAAATAGGGGTGTATGAAGCTTAAAAGCTACGACTTCACTTCACCAATAAAAATATTGACAGCTAAAATGCTCAAGTTATATTTAATTAATGCCATTCTGAGTTGATCTGTACATTACAAATTAATATTCATATGAAAAAAAAAATGGAATAATTGAAATGAAAGAATGTTGTGATGATAACTTGATTTATCAAATTGAAACAAAATACTACATTTGTGCAATAAAACATTTTACAAGTAAACTTAGAGCACAAAGTTACATAAATAACAATATAATAAAGCATAAAACAACTAACAAAGACTATTCTCACTTCAATTTGGCTTCGAGAATATTTCATATATTCGATTCTAGTTTGCTTCAAATTGAAAAAGTGGACTTTGCACATTTCCTGAAAAAGTTTAGCAGAATTTGCTAATGTCACAGTAATTCACATGCTAGTATAAATGTTTGTTGACCCATGATGCTTTGCAATGCAAACTAATAGCAGCTGGTTATCAATATAATAATTTTTCTAATGGATAAACAAATCACACAGAATGAAAATGACACTTTTTTCATTCTCCAAGTTATTTCAAATCATCTCACATCAGAGGACGCATTTGTTTGCTAGTGTTTCACTTTGTATATGCATGCACATTGAATAAGTGCTGGTGTACACACATACAAACTGAATAAGTAAGTTGGTTATGAAATTTGAATGGGTCTCCCAAGCTGATGTTGCACAGAAAAAGGAGGTTATTTAAAGTTATGCAGAGTGGACAACGCCGATGAGGGTGAAATCTTGGGATTGGTTTAGAGCTCGCCACGTCATTATGTTTTTGCTCCATTTTTGATTTTTTTTTGCGAACATATAAATTCACGTTAAGTTATGTTGGTTAATCCAACATTATCTGGTTAGCAGAGCTGTTTATCCCTCCTAATTTTAACCATAAAATAATTTTATGTTAGAAAGAGTTGATCCTGTCAAACGACCATTGGCTCAGCCCCCTCCAAGTCCCTGCAGCGAGCAGCCTGAAGCTCGCGCCGTATCTCTGGCGTGATCAGGCCGTGGGACTGATGCCTTAGTAGCCCTAGCAAGGCCTCCTTTTGCTCAGAGCTGATGTCCCCTTTGTAGCGCTGTACAAACGTCAGCAGCGCCTGATGCCATAGTACTGGCAGCTCTCGGCGGTCACGCTCGAACCTGTAACACATATGCGCTCAACAATGAATGATGGATCCTAATGTCTGACTAGGGACTTAACAAAACATTCAATGATAACCTTTTACCAAGGTAAATTACAATACAATGTGTGTTTTACTCGCCGGCCGAGCTATGCATATAAAAAAATGAGCACTTGGTCTCACTACTCATTCAAGTTATACACATTGTATGTACTAATTTACGAGCAGTAAGATGCGGTGCTAAAAAAAACAATACTAACTATACTAATGTGTTAAGGATGATGATGGTTGGATTTTTAGAGGAAGTGAACTCGTATTTGTGAGGCGGGAGTGTGGCAAAATCATTTAGGTAAAAACACCCTTAATACACCCAACTAGGATTCGAGCCTCGGATATCCCTGTCATAAACAGTCCAGTCTATTGCGAGAGTGACACTTTCGACCACTGAAGCGGGTTATACATATTTCAACTATGCCATTGGGGTGGGTATGAATGGTGTGTAGGGAAAATGGTTAACTATTTACAATAAACCACCCGCAATACACCAACAGGGATTCAAATCCTGACCAGCTCAATAGAGGAAAACTAGACTATATAAGTCAGATGTTTATTTTGCCTAGATACAAATAAGGGTGGTGTCTTTATAGCGCAGTGATTTGTAGTAGAGTTAGAACCTTTTTTTAAGTGCACAATTTGTATTTATCATCATCATCATCATTCAACGTTTCCACCTCTGCGGGTCGTCTGACACATCCTCTCATTCTGGTCGATATTTCCAAACTTCTCCCTCAACCACGCGTCTCCAATCCTCTCCTTTAGCCTCCATGTCCTGCGCATGGTCCATCCATCTTGTCCGTGGTCTTCCAATAGGTCTTCTACCCTTCTCTTTGCTCTGTAAGGCTTTCTTAGGCATTCTGTCCCGCTCCATTCTCATCACATGACCTAACCACACAATCTTTTTATCTTCAGTGTCTTTGTGTGGAGTGAATTTAGTTACTATTTGTATTTCTGACAAATTATTAGTTTATTTAAAGAGGTATAAAGAATTAATAAGAAGCAGTTTCACTTACTAGATAGATTGGCTGCTAAAATACAAACTTTTTTTCTTTTTTCACAACACATCAAAACAAGCGTTTTCATCGGTCAGCTCTTGCTTCATGGCTACCAGACTTATCCTGCCTGGTTTTAATCCCCAGGGACCCTACAATTTGACCCCGAGGGAGAATCCAAACCAAGATCTCTGGTAGGGGTGTGCAAAATCGACGTTTTCAATTCAAAGCAAAGTTAAATTGAATATTATGAAATAATAATTTAAGCTGAATCGATATTTGAATGTTTTAAAAAAAATGTTAAATTCTGGAGAAGACTTTTATTTATTTATTGCATAGTTCTATAACTTTTGGTATTAAATATATCCTACATAGTATTTATTCACAAACACGATTAATATATTTTGTACAAAGATGATAAATTAAGTTATCTCACCACAACATGTAATTTAGTTATTTGATATTTTGTTATGTGAACATTAATATGTGATAACACATCAGCACAAAATGACAAAAATTAAACATAAATGTGTATTTTAACTTTAAATATTTTTATTGGTTATGCTTTGTAATTGTCGAATCCAGAATTTTACTCTCGAATCAAAGTCGGAATTTTTGAAGTTTCGCACACCTCTAATTTCTAGTATGACCTTGTTCATGGCTGAAGTCACTCACCTGAGGAAATGAAAGACGGCAGCGTCGACTACCCTGTACGGCAGAGCGTACTTCTTGTCGAAGAATATCCTGAGGAAGATGGAGTTGGCACCCGTGTAGTCCATCTCGGCAATCTTTAGAAGCGCTGCCGATGAATGTAGGAGAGGGATAGAGTTGCGAGCGACCACCGACCCCAAGATGATGGCCTCCCGGAGTGTGCAGTTACCGCTCTGAGGGCACAGTTACCCAACATGCTATTATATCAACACACAACTCACAGACAAATATAATTCCAAAATAGCACACATGGGTGGTCCCATTCCAAACTACATCCCTTTTCAATGTTTTCCTGAGGAAGATGCTACAATAGCATCGAAATATTGAAGTGTGTGTAAATATGTGTCAGTGTGGTTACTTTATTTGTGCTCTACCATTTTCCTAATATTCTATCATTTTATTTATCACTAAATGTTTTTGCTCAATGCACTTTTTTCATATATAATACCATAAAAAAGTTTGTATTTATTCTCGATCTGTGTTTACTAAACCAGTTCGAAGCTTTCAAATTATGAATTCAATCTGAATCTTGTTAGGATTCATATTTGATTTGAAATTCCAAATCTAAAATTTTGTTTTATATACATGGAAGACGATGCAGGAAAGATGGATAGAAACTAGAGATAGAATTCTCGAATCTTATGGTATTCGAGAAATTTGAAATTTGTAAAAGTGTCAAAAAATATCTCAAATACAATAATAATTATAAAGCCCTTGCTTGACTTCAAATAACAATTTTAAGTAAAAGAAGTTGTTGGAGGATTAATAAAATTGTATTATAATTAATTTACTAAAAAAGGAAATATGACGCCAAAGAGATACTTGATATGGAATAAATTAGAGTTTGGACTAAGGCGTCACACTCGCACTAGAATGGACTGCCGATGATAGGGAGATCAAAGTTCGAATCCCGATCAAATGTACCGAGTGTGGTTTTCCTAAATGGTTTTACATTCTCCCTCCACACAAATACAGGTACACTTCCTTTTAATTAAACCAACCCCATCTTTAGCACATTTGTGTAGCTACTAAATAGTACATATGTTTATAACCCAAGTGGGTAGTAAGATGCGGTACTGAAATAAAAAATTAGTTTGGCTCATTAATGCTCTACAGACAATCACATGAACTTCGCTCTAGTGCTATCGGATAGCAGCACCCACATGTAGAAGAGAACGATTTAGAGCTTCACCTCACAGAGCGGCAACAAGAGGCCCTTCATGAACGCTCCTGGCTTGAAGAGCGCCTTCCTGAGTGCCTGGAACAGGTGGAAGTTGAGCCGCTTGTACTCGGCAATGTCATCCCGCACACGTGGCAGCAAAACCAGGTTGAAGAACCGCTGCGCCATTTTCTCCGAAAGGTTGGATGTGAATATCCTGGTGGCTTGGTACATGGCGGCTGCACTCCACCTCGGCGGGTCTATGCAACACGAGAGTAGCGCCAACAATGGCTATCAGCGATGAAATATATTACCCGAGGGAACATGAGGAACATCACATTATTGTAGCCTTTACCGGATCTAGGACTTTAGTATCAGGTCAATGAATAGTAGGTGTGTGTGAAGCTTCAAAAACTTAGACTTATCTTCAAATGTTCGTCAGCTTCGACTTCAATTCAAAAGTAAAATTTTGGATTCGACAATTACGAAGCTTAGCCAATAGAAATATTTAAAGTTTAAATACACATTTATGTTCAATCTGTGTCATTTTGTGCTGTTATATATGAGCCTACACCACAAATTAATGTTTACATAACAAATCTAAAATAATTAAATTACATGTCATAGTGATGACTTTGCATAAAATACGTTGATCACATTTCCAATGCAACATTTTGTAAACTATATTTACCTAAAGTTATAATTATTACAATTTTTTTTTTATTTTATTCGAATCAACTTCGAAATAGAAAAGTTGACTTCGCAGACACACCTAATGATTAGTATATCCGACTTGGACCAGGAGGCCGAAAACTCTTATATAAGTAGTTAAGAGCCCAAGTGTTGAATATATTGTTCACAAAAATATGTAGCCAGGAAACACACAATTCATCTTCCTCAACTTGTACTCTTGAGTTAGATAGTTGAAGTGGCTTACAGTCCATCTTGACTATTACATATAAGGATGAGTAGAGATAGCGAAACATTGCAAGATGTGTTTACATGAACTTTTTATCAATCGATATCAACATTTTTTTTTAAAATCATTGTAACAATAATTGTTGATGTATTACACATTTAAGTGAAATAAAACAAGAGTGAATCTTTTTAAGAAATTGACTACTTGGCCTTTTATTTGTGAATAATGGTCAATTATGTTGATTTTAATAAAAACTAACCAAGTATAGACCATACACATTTTTATTTAGTAACAGACTTCATTGAACTTTGCTTCTTTTTTTTTTGTCTGAGATTGCAAGAAAAAAAATTGTACCAACTTTACTCTTACTATTTTATTTTAATAAATTTATAACCAATCAAAATTTATAGACTAAAAAATGTATCTAGGTCAACCAAAAACCAATGGTAAAGAAGTAAAATATGTGATTGAATTGGCAAATGCGACCAAGAGCAAATATTTAAAAGTTTAATAATAGGGAGTTTATCAATAATTTTTCCAACCAAACCATTTTAAGTTAACTTGATTTTTTACTATTAAAAAAAAAATTATCGACTTTTAATACCCAAGTACAACTTTTTATATAACGAAATGCAATAATTTTATTTACCACAAATAAGGGTCTCTAAGGATGGAACCTTCAAATGCTTAAGGAGGTTCAGTATTCAAAAACCAAGAGAGCTTTTCTTTTACTAAACATCTGGTAGGAAATTATTATATTTTTAGAGCTCTTATGGTGTCTATTGGTGGTCCAGCCCAACATATTTGCAAGACTAACTTAAGGGCATTAAATTACCATTTTAAAAAAATTATAGCATGGATGTTATAATGAACGGACTAAAAGAAAATGTTAACACTCGGTTACTATTCCTACTTTCTTAGCCACTCAAGAATTATAGCACATAAAGTAAAGCTATTTTCTATGATTTGTAAGTAAAAAGAATACCGATTTAAAATTAGTGGATTAGATCTTTTAAGTTAGGTATTTAAAGTCAGTGCTAGACACTTTTGACACTAGAATGTGTACACCATATTCATCCTGAACGGTATCAGTCTCACCTTGACAGATTACACTATGGCCTTGTAATATAAGTGATACCATAGTGGAAACAAGCAAGGTAAGCCCGCTTTCAGGAAAAACAAAGGGTACATATAAAAGTCAATATATTGTTGGAGGAAGATTCACCTGTGACGTAGAGAATCTGCTCCCAGTTTCGCAGGTTGGGGACGATCTTGAAGGCCTTGGGTAGTTTCCCCGTGCGGTACTTGGCCAACACGTCCCTGACGCCCTCGTACAACTGCTTCACCCTCGGATCCAGTTCTTGGATCTGAACGCCTGCAAACAAGAGGGTTTGGTCGCAAGGTTAGTGCGCCTAACTCTGGAGTGAGGGATCTGGAAGCCTGGAAATTAGGTTTTTCCTGTATTCAACTGAACATGAATATTAAGTTTAAAGTAATAACTAAATAAAAGGCTGCATCTTAACTTAACTTAAATAAGAATCGCTTTAATGACCTAGGGTGTCACTATCGCAATAGAATGGACTGTCTATGACATGGAGATCTGGATTTGAATACCGGTAGGATGTACTTAGGGTGGTTTTCCTTAAATTGTAAATATGCAAGCAGACTGAACAAGTAGTAAGACGCACAATAAATTAACAACTTTAAAACACTCTTGAATTAAATAGCCTATTATATTTTACTAATTTTTTTATGGACACCAATAATCATAGAGGGAATTCTTTTGATGGGAAACAATCTGTAATACTTGTATATTCGACTCACTGCCAGCGTCTGAAAACTGTGTCTGCAGCTCCGTGTGTTTCTCTGTTATCTTCTCCTTGATAATGTCGGCAAGTGTTCGCCGTGGGGCTGGGTTCCTACTCA
Organism: Timema podura; assembly: GCA_033556935.1. Classification (NCBI taxonomy): domain Eukaryota; kingdom Metazoa; phylum Arthropoda; class Insecta; order Phasmatodea; family Timematidae; genus Timema; species Timema podura. Next base: position 48,663,528 of record JAVRXN010000003.1, read on the forward strand.
TGAACATTTCCAGTGCTCTCTCGTCATCCTCGTTAACTTCCTAAAATACAAATACAATGTGATACAGAACAAGCCAGATGTACTTTTTGAAAACACCGCTGGTAAAAAAAAATTAAACTTCAATATTTTGCACTATCGCTATGCAATCCACTAGACTTACAATCTTATCATAGTAGAAGTCCCCTGCCATTTTGTCTTCCTCCTCATCAGACTCGTCCGAGGCTTCAGCTCCAAGACTAGTGGAAGGGGTGGGTTTTTCCGCACCAGACACCCCTGCATCGTCCTCTAACTCCCGTTGCTGCTCCCTTGCCTGGTGAAGGATCCTTTGTGACAACGTTGAGTCTACAAACTGAAACAAAGCACAAAGATGACTCGATATTTAGCTTGAAACTCAGTAAAGCACTTCAAAATACACATACTTTTCCAGTTTAGTATTCAAACACACACACTTTATCTATTTGTCTTAGATCAATTAGCCTACATTTCTAATCATGTTTTGGTAACTAAAGGGTTACATTATTTTACATTACATCCATTTCTGTTTCCCATCTGTGGCCTGGGTCAGTTTTTTTTATTCAAACCATATATTTCCCACTACTGGCTGGCTTGGCCTGTCATAGCTTCAAATGCCTTATAATCTAACTTAATACTAGGAGGAACAACATCCAGTCCCTGGCCATCAATTTATCAATGTATAAGGTTAAACCCATATTTTCATCAATCAATTTTCAGCCATGCCGGTAATAGAACCTGGGACTCTTAGCTCAGTAGGCATACACGCTACCAACTGAGCTAAAGTGCCGGACAGTTAGCCTACATTATTTTACATATCGTATTTTTTTTTATAAAAATCAAGAACAGTTATTAAAATTGCTTGTAGTCATTTTTATGGATTTCAGTACCAAGGCCCTATTTGTTTTTTCTGTAGTTGTAGGCCTACCAAGGAAGGTAGAATACAGAAGAGACTACGCTTTAGTGTGGGATAGTTTGTTTGTGTGTGTGTGATGCCCAGCCAAATCTACCGGCACACAGAGATCTGAAATTTTTAACATAAGTGGACAGAAGTGGGGTCTGAATGCAGCTCGAAGCCGGATTTTAAAATTTTTAGTTAGCTTTTTAATTAGGCTTAGGCTATTTTAACAAATTTTTGAAGAAAATAATATTTACCCGATATTCATTTAATTGACTTATTCTTATTTTTAAAGTTAGATGTTAACATTTTTATACTATATATATTTTTTTAATTCTCGTTGCAAATCGGGCACGGGGGGGGGGGGGGGGAAGCTTATATAATTTTTGTACCACAGTGGGTCACGGGCAACGTCGTGCGGGATTGTCTAGTCATTAATAAAGCTATACAAGCCAGAGAAAAACAAATAAATTGATGACAGTACAAATAAAAGGTGGAGCATTATTATCATCAACAAGACACTCATCCCAGAATTCCTAAGGCTATCAGCTGTCGCTCATTTCCAGCCTTGGCTTCCCATTTCTACAAACTTAAACTATAGGCCCTACATCTCCTCTATGTGTACCTACTTTTTAAGACGCTGATTCTACAATGAATAAAGATAATTCTCTCCTGTAGCGTTCTGAAAGGTAATGATTTACGTATGAGGAGGTGTACCCGCATTTGGGAGATGGTAGAGAGGAACACTATTTATGAAAAACAATCATAGTTACATACAGCTGGGATTCAAACCCGGATTTCCCCGTCATAAGCAGTCCTGTTGATTGCAAGAAGGACGCCTTAGACCATTCGACCACTAAAGCGGGTATTGATTTGTTAAATATCACTAACCTCTTCTTGTTCAACCTGCCTCTGACGAACTTTGACACGTGTTGATGGTTTTGCAAACTTGTCATCTTCGATTTGTTGATCCAACGATAACTTTGATACATTTTTACTGACTTTAAGTTTTTTTGCTTTTCCCATTTTAAGTTAGAGTTCTTAAATTCAACTAAATATTTAATTCAAGGTTAAAAACTTCAAACTTTTAAATACTAATAAAGAAGAATGACAACAAAAAAACAAAGTTTATTCTCATTGTTTACATTTGGAAAACATTGAAAATAAATTTCCCTAACCAGTTGAGAGAGTATTTTAAGAGAAAATTAAATTTGTAATTTCTTAGCAGAGTATTTCTCTTCGCATTGCCTGTATCAAGCAGTTCTAACTTAACTTCGTTTTTTTTTTGTTTTTTTTTGCGTTGGCGTTGGCGTGGCCGTCGCCATCGCAGGGTCGCAGCTGTACCCATGGCAGAAATTCTGCTCCATCTCTTGAGTGGGAGTGAGTATGGTAGGTTTGGATGTGAAGAAGAAGAAGAAAAAGTGCCATTTTCGAATTAGCCTTAACCTAAAAGGCTTGAATAGTTGATTTCACAGACGTTATTAATTTTGAGTTAACTATAAGAGTTAGAATATAAAATTACATAAAATAAAACAATTAAAGTTTTAGAGCAGTTCTGTTGTAAACCTTTTTCACAATTATTTTTAAAAGCTGTATTTTCCAACATAACCTCTTTGTTTTTTTTGGCAGAACCTATATTTGTGTTCGCAAAATTGTGTATTGAAAATTAAAATCATAGTTTAGAGGATTTGATGCAAATGGTAGAATTCAGTTTATGATGATACCGTATTTACGTTCATGCGTTCCAAGGTTGGGATACCAGTTGTCTTACTGCGCACTTGTTATCACATGGCTATGTGATGATCCGATTATATGCTTAGCCCACTGTAGGATTTACTTATCAGTGCTTTTTTTTCGTTTATAATTATAGAAATTAGTAAATTTCTATGTTATATAAGATTTATTTAGTTAAATACACTTTTAATATTTTAGATTCAACATTAAAGTGACATAGTTCCTACAACCAACTGGCGTGACGAGCCAGAGAAACAGAGTATGCGTTCGAGTTAATCAGAAGCTGCTCCAGCCCCTTATATAAGACCTACCCCTTGATTCTTCGACCCCTTATCTTTAGTGTTAAAACCAACCATTAGGAGAGATCTTGTCAGTCTGATATTGTGACGGCCATTGATCTATATAATATAACTGGATGGACATACACATACACATTGCCAAGGAATAAGAGTGACGTTCAAGTTTATCGTCTGCTACACTGTGGGGGGACAGATTTAACGGTTTCTTTCAATGCTATTATGCGAAAACATGTTTCTGATGAATAAAAAAGTTATTGTTTGAAAATAGTGAAGTCGTAAACCACACTTTCCTGAAGAAACGTTTACTTTAAAGGATATACAATTCAGTTTTACAGGTAATACTGGACAAATACGAATAAAATCTTTAACATATTTAAATCTGTAAATGTTGTTTACAGTCTGCCAGGACTACACTTATATTTAAAGTTGGTTATTAGTTTGGTTATTGGTTTCAGAATCCATAATTATTATATTGAAAGTTCGATAAATTATAATGAATAAGGTATCTTAAAACGTGACTAAACTTGTTTGAATGACAAACTTTGTGTAGTTACAATACATTCAAACTATAACTTAGGCTATAGGCTTGTAGAAAGTATTATTATGTTACTTTTTTTTTAGAGTTGGCTCTTATCCTGTATATTGTTTTCAAAAAAGATTTTATGTTGAAAGTTTGATAACTATAATAAAAAAAAAGGTAGCTAAAACTGTATTGCATTTGTTTGAATTACATACTTTATGTAGAAGTCTTACGTTAAAATGATAATTTAGGTCATAGGCTTGTAGAAAGTACGGTATCTACTAAACCCTGATTTTAGTAAAAATCCGAATCTGTAAGGCTTTATTTATTTATAGGAGAATACTATCATATATTTAATATTTTGATAGGATAAAAGACCATTTAGAACGGAAGTAGAAATTTCCTTCTGGAAGGTCTTTTATCCTAACTAAACACAACTATAAGGCAGGAATCTACTACGAGATAAAGGTTTACAAGTGAGCTTCCTTCAAAATCATCGTATATATTAAGCTACATCAACTTATTTAAAGAAAAACTAACCAGTTTCAAACTTTGTTATTCTCTTCAAAGCTTTTACTAACATACGTATTTCATTTAACTAACCACACATTGATGTATCTAATATATTCAATCAAATTAATGAATGATCTCAAAATGCCACATTGCCTTGTGTAGGTGTAAGAGAGAAAGAGATATCCGAAAATTTCCTTCTTTCTTACACAATGGTGTGCAGACGACAGCTCGAAAATTTCACCCACAGATGTCCATCCACTTATATTATAGAGATCAATGGGGAAGGCTAGCTTCGTATTGGGTAAAAGGTGGCCAACTCATCACCACAGTTTTAAATAGAACGGAAGAAGTCTTTAAACAAAGAAGGTTTAAAACGTAATCTATTTGAATTTACTTATGAAAATGCCTTATGGGCTTAAAACTCAGTAAAATAAATAATAATGAATGAAAGTGGTTAATAATGATGATATAGCTTGAATTTAGAATCTGGTACTGGAATTAAAATCGTTCAAATTTACCTGGTCAACCATGGATGAAGTATTAAGAGGAAAATTTACATACAGTGCTTTAAAGAACCATCCATGACTTTTTAAATTAAATGAGAGGAGCCCAAAACAGTATAATTACATGTTCAGTTTAGTAATAATAATAATAATAATTTAAAAAAATTTAAACTAGGAGGTGGTTGCATGGTATAACTCTCTGCTCTCATGTTAAAAATGAATTGCCAGTGAAGTATGAGATAATCAAAAACAGAGTTTTCTTCCCCCAGCTTTAAAAAGAGAACTGAAAGGATTGAAAAGCTGTTTGCGTTGCCTCAGAGAGAACAGTCTGTTCCATCTGTTCCTAAACTACGCCGAAGCAAACAAAACTAAGTGTGTAGATTATACCATTGATTTTTTTTTACTATAGGCCTGCAGGATGGACATAAACACACCCATTGCAAAGGACCAAAGTGTGATGTTCAAGTTTGTCATCTGCTTGATTGTGAGTGGACAGATTTAATGGTATCGTTCATAGTTCTTGTGCGAAAACATGTCTTTGATGAATAAATAGTGACGTACTTTATCATAATTGAGTGAAAAAACTATTTATTAAAGAATGTACAATTCGGTTTCACAGGTAATATTGTACAAATACAAATACAATCTTTAATATATAAAAATATTATGTAGCTATCACCCATGTTGTTTATACTCTGCCAAAACTACAATATATTTAATGTTTGCTACTAGATTGTTTCAGAAACCATATTTATATGTTGAAAGTTCGATAAGTATAATGAATTAAGGTAGCTTACAATTTAGTTACATTTGTTTGAATGACAAACTTTGTGTAGTAGTTTTACGTTCAAACGCCCATTTAGCTTACAAGCTTACATGTTAAAAGTAAGTTGTTTAACAACTTCATATGGAAGGGATTTTTCCACTGAGCATTGACACTAGTGAATCTCAATGTTGATGGACTCAACCTGGTTCAATGAGCACACCGAAACTTCCATAGGGCTGAGGATCTGGTACTGGTATATTCTTGTCTGTGAGCTAGGTGCTATCTCAAACCTTGATGAAGTGTTAGAGAAGCTCAGCTACTGGTTTGTGAGGATGAGCATCAATCTCCATCACACCTATTGGGGGGTATTTTTTATCATGGAATTGTTAGAGGAACCAACTTAACAAGTCTTCCTTTTTGTTCACCAAGCATGAAGTTTCTGTTTCCTTAACCATCGTCCCCTATAGCCAATATAGTTTGGGGCCATCTGTAAAGAACGGTTATGCCTGTCCGGTTGGCTACTTGAACAAGTGCTGGGAAAAGGTCTCGTTTTCTGAGCCCGGGCACTGCTGATATTTGTAAAGATTTCGCACAAAGCATGGTCAGGGTCATGGGAGCTCAACGGTCGATTGCTTAGTATCCTCCAACAACCCTTTTCCCCATTCTAGACAGCCGGGAGGGTGGAGTGGGGAAGGTGGCTGAAAATTCCTATCACCGGATACTTAGTTTTCTGTTGCGTTTAATTGTGCGCAGTAATAACGATTTCGTTTGACGTTACAAATTGATTTCTGTTTCGTGTTTAGAAAAGTGTTCATATAACCACAGAGTTATCTGTCAGTGGCCAGTGGCCTAGCACCCGGGCCCACAGGGTCTGCAATGCAAGGGATAGCGGGGGAAGGGCAATGGTAAAAGGTGGCCTGCAAAAGGAAACTTTAAATTATTATAAATATGGTGGAATAATTTAAATTAAATAACTAATGTCGTGATTATTGACAGTTTAAATAGTTTAATATTTTATCATAAAGTGTTGTAAATTAAAACTAAGCTATAGCATTATTTCAATTATTTCATTTGGTTTTGAATAGCACAGATTTTTTTTAATCTTCATGCAGTAACGCTGACTGACTGACGACGTTCCCAACTCTAAATCGAGACTAAAACCGTCATTATAAAGTGTGATTACTAAATTATTAATTATTTATGACTATTAATTATTTCTTATAACATTTATCAATGTGATAGATGACTTGGAAAAGGGGGTCCGTAAATAAATCCGTGGAGGGGGGGCAAGCTTAATCTGTTATGCCACTGTCAGTGGCAACTGATTTTAGTCACATAAAATTGGTGAGAGTCAACTTTACCAATGGGGAAAGTTTGATCCATGTGTGAGCGTGCGGTCCGCGGCCAATCACGTAGTGTAAATCCACGCCTAATAGAAAAAGCTTCATTAGGAGCCCAATATTATCCCAGAGTGAATCACAAGGACCTCGCCCTGTTACCGGCAGGGATCTCAGCTCTACCAAGGTGGAACGCCATGTAATTCCGATTTTAACCTACAACCGAGCTCGTGAGTTGGCTGGGGTTTGGAGTTATATGACAATTTTACCGGTGCAGTTGATGTTACAATGACTTGTTTATTTGATTTTTATTGCTAGGACTTATATCATTGAGACCTTTTATGGGACATATATTCTAGTGGTCATAGTCCCTTTGCACGTATAGATAGAGAAATGTATCCTGAGTATAGGTTGGACACGCTTTGGCAGTGTTAGGCTGGCTTTGGTGACAAAAGCAAGTTAACTCCCCTCCAGCTCACTTTACGCTGAATTCACCGACTGTCAAGTTTGTAAATGTTTATACGCCAGTCGTGGCCCCGAATTATTCATAGCTACCATTTTTACCTCCACCCTCCTAGTGGCCCAAATGAAAGTTCACCTACCACAAGAGAAGAAAGCCGAGGATAAACTGAAGGTAAATGAAAAATAAGTCGGAGAATAGGAACGGAGTCTTTTGGGTGTCAAAAGTAAACAGTACTTAGAAGGGGAGAAATTTCAAGTAGCGTTTATTGTTTGTTTGTTTATAGCCTTCTACTATAAGGATGGGCTTATGTTCATGAGTAACATATAAATAATAGTAAATAGAGCATAACATATTTTAGTGTACCACTAATAAATAAACTATAATATTTTATAATGAAAGGTATTGTTTAAAGTTTCACTTAAATTTATTGTCTTTCATTAATAGAAAATGGCCTAGCTTCTGTGCGCCCCTAGATAAGATCTCTAAAAATCATTCACTAGCTGGTTCACTTTAAAAATATCCTTAATTAAATTGTATCCTTTGAAATTTAAAATTAACCCAGTATAAATGGTGCTTTTACTAATAAATCAAATTTGAATTATTTTGGTTTGGATTTTAAGTATTAAATATTATAATAGGTCTTCTAGTAAAATAATAAAAATATAGTATTCCCCCTTTATTTTAAATCATACAATGTAATCAGTGGAGTTTTTATTAGTAAGTCAAATTTGAATTTTATCGTAGTAAATATTATCATAGGTCTTCTAGTAAAAGAATAAATATATAGTATTGCCCTTTTATTTTAAATCATACAATGAAATCATAGTCATTAACGTTAAAACAAAGAAAATTCAAATATAATAAACAAATATTGCTATGACAAGGCATTTTAAACATATACAGAATAGGCCAATTGAATGAATATTTTGAGAAGCATGCTAGCTGTCACGAGGAAAAACAAGATTAGAAATGAAGTTATTCGGGGAAAAGAGTGGGGCAAGTAAGAGGAGAAGAATGGAAGCAATTAAAGAGGAAGAATGATGGAAGGAAGATGGGAGACATTTTACTAAAGTGACCCGGCCACAGGTGGAAAACAGTTAATAATGATGACCGAAAATAATTTCGGTCTGCTTCTTATACTACCATTTTTATTGGATTGTACACTATGCTCAACTCTATGTATAATACATACAGAATTTAATTTAGACCAACTTATGTTTTGTGCACTATTCACTGTGTTTCTGTTAGCTATGCATGAATTAAACCAAGCCTAATCTGAAATTAAATACGTCATTAAATAATGCTATCTATCTTTATTATAGTCTTGATCTTCAGTAACTATGGTAAGTACTGGTAGTAAACAAGCTTTTAAACATGTAGATTCATCATTTCAGAGTAGGGAATGAATTTGAATCTCTGAACTAAGCTTTTTTTTTTAATATAGAAATTAATAATACAAGGAAAAATCTAAATTCCCAGCACTTTGTTTCGAAATAGTTTGACTACATTACCACCACTATTATATAACATGTGAAGCTTGTTCATTTCATGCAAACGTCAAACCAACGATCCAGATCATGATCAAAAGGGCTACCAAGTAAACAAAAGTGTAACATGAAAACAAGCAGAGTAAAACAAATTATTATTCTTACAAATATTTTAATACATAACAAATACGTTTATATAAGTCTTAGAATACTAAACTAACATTTGTTACTTGGAAGCTTAGTTTACTTGACGAATCCTTAACCATGAGATTGAGGTTCTCTTAAGAAAGCGAAAATGAAATGATTCCAGAAAATGGAATGTTGTGATGGGGTTGAAATAATAAACGAAGACGAAGATTCGAACGTGGACAAAGTGACTCAAATGCTTCCAGAGTACTTCGTAAGTGTCAAACTAGAGAATAACGAAGTCGAAGGCTGCTATGACAAAATCAACTGCGCTACTTTGTCGTCTGGTAACTCCAGTGTAGATGTATCGCCGCACGAGAGTTTGTCGCAAACCGAGTTATTCAACATGTCGGAAAGAGTCGCTTCGTCGACGACGGCAGCCATGCAGAGCAACAACAGCCAGGGTCACTCAGTACACTCCAATCACACCCCCCACTGTTTCCACCCATCACGGGGACCCAGCATGCCGGACTTACCACCGTGGTTACCCCACTGCTATGCGGGACAATTGACACCGGACTGCACGCAAACCTCCCAACATTTCTTGCCTCAAGCAGCATATTTGGGGCATGATGCATCACAGGTGGATAGGTAAATCTTTTTCCCAACCAAAATCTGGGCTAAGCATGTCGTTAGGAGGATTTTTTTTCTCCATTAATAAGTTTAACAGCATGGTTATTAACGACCTACGGTACGCTAAGGGGTAGAGCCAAGGATAATTGAATAGAAAACAACTTCACTGGCCACATGGCCTAAGGCATCACTTTATTAGACTACCTATTATGGAGAAATCACTATTCTAATCCCAAACATGTGCATGGATTTAAATTGTTTTCCACTCTCCTTCCACACAAATGTGGGTACATTTCCACTAAACTCAACCTTTCTTATCCTTAACACATTGGTGTAATTAGTCCATATGCATATAACACGAATGCGTATTAAGGCATAATGACAAAAATAATACTTAATAGAAGTAATCCTGTTGAATTAGTTTGGAGAGGAAATGAGAAAACCACAGTTAAAAAATCACTTAGGAAACAAGCACAAGTGAGCCTGGCCAAGAGTCAAACCATGACCTTATCACAGTCAATTCAGTCTTCCACAAACTTATACTGCATGACCAACACTGCAAGCTCGGGTTGGATCTAAAGTTAGTTATACACGCTCAAACTCCTTTAGACAACGGCCACTCACTAGTTTGACGGCAAATTAGTTTGACATCAGACTGTACACACATGCACAAACCACTGTCTGTTGAGATGAGTTGCCTTCAGCTATCCACAGAGATCAGAGTGTTGTGTCGGGGCTACCTGCGTGCTATCAGAATATAGTGCTTTGGGTGTGGCCATTGTGCTAGGTTTGTTGAAATTTGAAAAAGTGTTTTAAAGGTAAAAAAAAAGTTTTTGTGACAATGAGTGGGGCAAAAAAAAGAAAGGTGGCATTTGCTCAAACGATTGTATTCCTGATCTGAACAAGCCCAAAAGCAAGCCAAGGAATCAAATATTGGTTCCTAGAACGTGACAAATACTCGCATATGCAGTTACTCAAAAGAGCTGTTGGACAACATTCATGATTACTAGGTCAGAACTACCTCAGGATGGATGAACTAAATGCAGCATGGAACTAGAAACACATCATAAAGCGCACACCTGCACATGCGAGCCTTCAAATCTGTCAAACTGTCATCAAAAAACACCACTAACACTCGGATTAAAGCAAAAATTATCTGACATCAACTCAATTTGACGTACTTTGGTTTGATAAATACCATCCAACTTTGGTCTAAAGACCCCACATATGCTCAGATATTGGATCCAATCCGACTTAAAAGAGTGTTTGTCAGACAACGGTCCTGGCATGTTTGGCTAGTGTTACATTTAGAAAGATGGAAAACCAAACTAGGTCGGTATCAAATCATGGCTCCTAGTTTAAAATTCCAGCCTGATTACCTTCCTGCTAGCTAACTCCACTCTTTTTAGGAGGTTGCCTAGTTATGGCTAAATGCATTATGAACCATATAATAGGTCTACATTTTTTTTTTTTTTGCAAAGAGTCTCACTACTTGTTCAGGTTATGCACATATGTACCAATTACACTAATGAGTTAAGTATGAGAAATGTTGAATTTAGAAGAAGTGTACCCACATTTGTGTGGAGGGAGAGTGGAAAACCATTTAAGAAAACCCACCCTTTGTGAGTACACCCAACCGAGATTCAAACCTTGATCTCCATCATCCGTAGTCTAATCTATTGTGAGTGTGATGCCTTAGACCATGCAGCCACCAAAGCAGGCTCCATGTTGATAATTGTGCATTTTCTCAATCTAAATCAAGCCTCATATTTCAATATGCCTTTATTTCAAAATAAACAGTTTTATACTCAAAACAAAATATAGGCTACATAACTGTAAAGCTTAAACCAATAAATTTGACTGGTACCTATATTAATTTGTATGTATTTTTTATTCAAGCTGATAAATTGCAATGTTCACTGTTACACTGGATATGGCCTCTAATAAAAATATTGGTAAAAATATTAGAGGCCATATATATATGTTTTATACTACTTTTCAGGCTATCAAAATCTGCAGGAAGCAGGGCAGAGAACCCAGGACCTTCAAGCGGCATTGCTAGTCTAGCGAACGGAGACATATGCGACTCCAACATGTTTCTTAACTACGTCTTAAACCAACAGCGTTCGAGTGGTCTTTTCCTCTTCGATGCCGCAGCACGATCACTACATTCTAGCGACACTCTTCATCACGACTCGTCGGGCCGCGAGGGTAGTTCTGATGCTGGAGGAGCCGAAAATGTGAACAAGTCATTGAACGGCCCTTTGGTCAGCACCAGAGCTAGCCTTCCAGCATTGAACAGCACCAAGGTGGCGAATCTTACCAATGATAAAAACTCTCCCACGCACCGTGATGTGGCAACGAACACCGTGTGTAAATTCACTCCCGCCCCTCAGCATGATCCAACGGGGAACTGCGGGGGTGAACCGGCTGGTGCCTCTTTATGTTCAGAAACAAATGCCCATCATTGTAAGTGTACCCATAAGTGTTCTGAACGGTCAAGCCACGAACAAGAGAATATAAAAAGTGAAAATGTGAGGAACTTTTGTAAGTGCCAAGACGGTACTAGTGCTAAGTCCATGTCTATTAGTTTAGGGAATTGTGGGAAATCTGCGGTTTATCAGTCTCAAGAGGAGAGTGATCATGACCAGGCGTTGTGTCACAGTGTCTTTTGTACTCAGTGCTCGTTGAATGAGGCCCAACAAGGGTGCAACAAGTTCCCCAGCAAATGTGTCGGCTATTGTAACAGCCCAAATGGCCAAAGGGTCCCGTATGTTGACGTTGATCGACCGTTCACGTGCGAGATATGTCTGAAGAACTATCCGACAAGCTCGGCGCTAGCCAACCACGTCAGATATCACCGGGGGGAGCGACCGTACCAGTGTGAGATCTGCTGTAAGGCGTTTGCGACAAACTCTCACCTGGTGACTCATCGCCGCACCCACACCGGTGAGCGGCCCTACCAGTGCTCGTTGTGCCGGCGGAGTTTCGCAGATCGCTCGGCATTCGTCAAACACGAGCGGACTCATGGCCCGGACGGAGTTATTATCAAACGATACAAGTGCGAGGAATGCGGGAGCACGTTTGTTGACTCGTGTGGTTTGAAAAAACACATTCGCATCCACACTGGGGAGCGCCCATACCACTGCTCCGTCTGCGACAAATCCTTCTCAACAAGTTCGACGTTTGTCGCCCACAAGAGGATCCACAGTGGAGAAAGGCCCCACCATTGTGAACAGTGCTCCAAGGCGTTCGTAACAAAGTCTCACCTCCTGACCCACCGGCGTACACACACTGGTGAGAAACCCTTCACTTGCCAAGCCTGCCACCGCGCCTTTGCAGATGGTTCAAGTTTCCGCCGGCACGAGCGGCTTCACACCGGCGAGAATCGGCACACTTGCGACGTCTGTGGGAAGGGGTTCCCCTTTGAGACATCTCTTGCTAAACATAAACAATCACATGTCCCAGGGACTCCAACTTATGTGTACATGGTGTAGTTGAAGCGCTGCCAACTCTCGATGTAGTAAAGCTATTGAACCATGGTAGTAGATATATAGCTTGTAAACCTTAATAGTTTGTGAGCTAAAATACTTGAGTATTTATTCAAAAATAATAAAACTTGCATTTGTGAAATATTATTTTTTAATTCGCTAAAATTAAATCTAATATAGAGGATACCAATTAATCGTAGCAGATAATATTTCAATTCATTGAAATTTCTCCAAGAAAATATGTATACAATATATGCCCATGCGTTATGCTTGGGTACATAAACCAGTGGAGGTTGAAATTTAAGTCTGCGTGGTGTTATGTGTTTACTAAATGCGTGTTCCCAGCTGCTAATAACCTTGTTTGTGTTAAGCACCCAAGAAAATGATGTATGTACATGTATAGTGAGGCCTTCACATTCCTTGATTCCTGAAAGATAAACCTACCAACCTAACCCGAAACCAGAAATTTACCTCATAACCGAACACGGGTTCATATTTTAGCAAAACAATGCTCTTATTTAGATCTAACGTGATCAAAATCGTAACCAAAGAAAAATAAAATCTTACAAATCTCACTAACCTAACAGGGTGTCCAGCGACATGGAAAACATGGGAAAATTCAGGGGAATTTGATCAAATTTTTGTAATTTTCACATAGTCACTATATAATTATACAACTTTTGTTTACAATAGTAAAAATAAGATATATCTTCGAGTTGATAGACACCTTGAATCTATTTTAACAAAGCTCTCCCATTTGAGCTCATGCTAATCTCAACTCTAAGGTCAACATGTGTTTTTCAAATTGTCTTTACACCTCTCTACTACATGTCGTTAGCCAAAGTTGAGTCATGGTTATAGAATTGATTACATTATAGGAAGAAGAAACTAAATACCGTTTCTCACAACAATTATCAAGCTGTATTGGTGCAAGGTGATCTTTTAACGTCTCAATAATGATTTGACTGAAATCTAACTTGGATCACTCTATCCGACAGGCCATTGCTTTAGGCAAATATCTTTTAACACCTCATAGTGTGACATAATTTCAGAAAGGGTATATGTCTAATAATAGTAATACATTAAATTACAATCTTAATATAAAATATTTAGTATATAGTGACCGGAAAAGTTTAAATTGGTTCTGCGAAACCTGGAAAAGTCAGTAAATTTTAAAATATACTTTGACTGGACATCCTGATTAACCTCTTAACATATCTTTTAAGGATGAAATTCGGTCTATATTTAATTTCTTTATGCTTTTTGGTAACAAATTTGTTTTTTTTAAAGATAAACTTCCACTCAACACAAGTCTTTATGTATAACAAGCTATTAAAAAAATGTATTTTTTGAAACATATTATATATTATTAAACCAATTAATAAGATGTGATTTGTCCAAAACTTTCCCAAGTTTCTATCAATTAAAATATTGCTAACCTTTATAACAGGTATTTTATTAAAATATTCTTATCTTAAATGTCTTTATTTAAAACTGATTTTACCAGGTTTTTATTTAGACTAACTTATTGAAACTGTTTTTATTGTACTACTATTTAAACTTTTTAAAAATGTTGTCATATTGTAACTTGGCTTATTACACTTTGCTCTGAACTAGTTACACTATAGTAGTAAGCTCGCTATCTTTCAGGGTAAACATTCATTACAGGCAATCCAGTATATCATGAGACTGACACCTTAGACCATATTACCACCAGTGTGGGTGTGAACGGTCATAATTTATGATAACTTTGAGATATCAGAATATAAATGAACAAATTAATTTCCACTGTCTGGATGCATTGTATTCAGTCTATTTCTATATTTAAGATGTCTGTGGTGGTTAAAAGACAAACATTTTAGAACAGCGAATGATGCCATTTACTTTGCGCCATTAAAAATGCCATTCTATCAGTCATCTCACTATTTACACAAGAAAATTTCCAATTTGTCGATAAATTTATACAATGTTGCTGTTCTTTTAATTTGGTGGCATATTTTCACAGTTTATTGTAAATAAGTATTTTTGAGTTATATTCGTGTGGAATGATTTATACATTGTTATGTATTCTACTGTTTTTCTAAATAAAAAGTGATATAAATTAACTTGCATTTGTCATAGCCATTCGCTTATTCATCGAGAATGTGGGAACACAATGTGAGGAATGTGCTATCATCATCATCATCAAGAACTGTTTCCAACCTGTGGCAGGATCAGTTTAGTAAAATTCTTCTACTATCTAATTTCCCTTCACCATTCTTTTCCTCACTCACACACTTGTTACATGTTTCACCCATCTCTTTCTTGATCTCTCTTGTGGTCTTTTCCCTACAAACTTCATCTCCATCATTCTCTTTGGTATTCTTTTCATTTCAATCCTCATTACATGACCATACCATCTCAGCCTTGCTTCCTCTATTATCTCATGTATTCCAACATCCTCATTACATGACCATACCATCTCAGCCTGTCTCCTCTACTATCTCATTTACTCCCTGTACCCCTACTCTTGCCCGTACAACTTCATTCCCATGACCTCCACTTTCCCCTTACATTCAATGTCCATGTTTCTGCTGCATGTGTGACTAAATGAACAAGTATACCCTGTACAGCACTTTGCTTCCCCATAGCAGGTCTATTACACTCCTATAGAACAATTTCTGCTGCCCTCAGCTTATTAGTTCCTTTCTCCTCGCTACCCTTTGCCCCAATTACACTTCCTAGATATTTTACACTATCTTTCTCAGCCTTACTCCATCCAACTTTATTGCTTTACTAGGCATTACCCTCTTCCTTGTCATTACCATAACTTCACTCTTTGCCTTGCTAAATTTCATTGTACACTCTTTTCACTTCCTAATTCCATTCCTATAGTTGTTCCTGTACTTCCTCTTACTCCTCCCTCCATACTATTAAGTCATCGGCAAAGATCATGGTTTTCATTTTTTCCTCCCAGAGTTTCCTTGCAACTCTATTAATGAGCATTTCCATTACTATTACAAATAGTAGTGGTAAAAGAGCATTCCCCTGCTTCCCTCCATTTTTTAGTTGGAACAACTCCGCCCACCCCTTCAACCCCATCATAACACAACTCCTGTTATCCTAATACATACTCTTTACTATCATTAAAACTCCTCTTTCTACTCCAGCCTCCTCCATTGCTTGCCAAACTTTATTTCTACCCACACTATCACAGGCCTTCTCCACATTCATAAATGCCATTACCAAGTCCTTCCCAAATTCATATCTTCTTTCCATCAGATGTCGTATATCAAAGATTAAGTGTCTTGTAGACATTTGTTCCCTTAATCCATGCTATTCCTCTCTCAACCTTTCTATTTTCTTATTTCCATATAATTTGTACACCTCTTCCTGTCACCTTTCTTAAAAACTTGTACTAATAAAAAATTTCATTCTTCCAGTCACCTGGTACCCTGTTCTTCCATATCACTCTCAACATCTTGTATAACCATTGTATTCATGCTTCTCCTCAGCTCTTACTTCCACAATCGGTTCTTTCACACTTGATGCTTTTACTGGTTCCATCCTTTTTAATACATCCCCCACCTCTTTCTATAAGGGATCCACTCCCTCCTCTTTTGCTAATTCTTCATAATCCTCTTTGTTCTGTCCACACCTCCTCTTCTTTAGGGTTAAATATATTCTCAAAATATCCCCTCCATAGTTCCTCTTCTTCTTCTCCCGTCTTCACCATTCATCCATCATTCTAACTTCTCATCTCTTGTCTCTCCTGTTTCTTACCTGGCTATATAACACCTTCTTACTTCCTCCCACATCCCTTTTCATCATATCTTTTCATTTTTGCATCTAAACCTTCATGGCTTCCTGTACCACATGCTTCACTCTTTTCTTCTTCTCCTTATACTTTTCCTCGTTCCTATTCCAAAAAGACCTTCTGAATACTTTGTTCCTCTCTGCCACTGCTTCCTTCATTCTGTCGCTCCACCATGGTGTCTTCTTCCACCTCCCGTTACAGGCACTGTGTTTAGACGTTGATGGCGCTAGTGAAAACATATAAAGCGCCGATGTGGCAAACAATGTTGAAACTCTTATGTAATACAGTAAACTTAATCATTCAGTATCACTAGAGATATGGACAAAATAATAGTCAAACATGGCTTTCAAGAGGTTGATCCGGTCACATCAATCTGTTAATAAGGGATTAGGCTTATTTAAAGCAAGTTATGTAACCGAATTGATGGAAATTCAACTTGTGTAATACCGAAAGTTATAAGGCAAACATATGTTGGTTTGATACCTTTTATATATGTCTAAGCTTTGGTCAACAGAAAATAAAACATTAAAAAAATGTGTTAGCCTATACTAAATCAATATATTTCATTTATAATTTTATAACTATATGTTAATCCATTCAAATTAGACTTTAACTTAATATTAAAAATGTCAACAAAATCCAGTTTAAGGTTGTGTATTTTAAGTTACCGTGCCACCATTGAATAATATAAATAAAATCATTGAATTTAGAATAAAACACAATGACAAGATCTTATCGCACAAAGTAGAGGAGCTATGTCATATTCTATAAAGGAACAAGGCTTTACCGTTGTGAAATGTTTCTTGGCCTAGTTCTTGGCTTTGCTCATATTTGAGAAAGAGTCAGGATGAATATAGATAAAAGATTTATTATATTACCTTTGTATCCTATTTGAACCTACTAGTTTTGTTTTTCTTCCTATTCCTATCAAGGAAATTGTAAAATGTTATGTCTTTCTTAGTATTTTATGTTAATTTTAACATCCCACATTACAACAACTCTTATTTTAAATTTGTGACTCTCTTTACTTGATTCATTATATAAAATGTATAAGATTAAACATGTTGGGAACACCAATAATCTCTGATTAGCTACATATTTCAGCAATCACCTTCATGTAGATGTTTTTCAAGATTCTGCCACATCAACGCACGGTGCCTATAACTTGTCCTCCCATATACCTCCTCCACAACTCCCACTAAACTTTTCTTTAACCTTTTCCCATTCCTTCTCTACACTTATCATCTCATCCTTGGGCAATTAAGCTTATTTCCTTTCTCAAATAGTTATCTTTTCTTTTAATTTCTAAGTGTCCACACTTTTATCCTTCTTTCCTCTTTTTCCTGAATTCCCATGCCCCTAAGTCTGCCACCAGCAGCCTGTAGTCATTATCTGGAGACACATTTGTTATCACCTTTACGTTTACAGTCTGCCATTTCATTTTCTTGTTCACCCGACTTTTGTTCCCCCACCCAACTGTATCACATAATTTGATGAATGTCTCTTTTCTTTTTGCACCAAATGTTTGCCATCTTCATTTAATTTTGTACACATAATTCCATTAACTTTCCAACTTCCTCATTTATCTCTCCCCATCCGTCATATCCTAACACTTCCTCAAAAACTCCTCTCTCTTCATCTACTTTTGCATTCAGGTCCCCCATTACAACTTGTCACTCTTTTCCCATGTACACTTCCAAATATTTCTCGAACTTGTCCTTTTCTTTGCTGGTCATCACACTTGTGATGCATATACTCTCCGCCTTTTTTTACCCCTCTTATCAAGTATTATGATAGGTTCATTTGCACCTTTCTCCTCTACCTGCAACCCTTCTCTCACTATAAAGCCTACTTCGTTTATTCTTCACCATTTCCCATCCAGTACAAAATACATTCTATTCTATTTCTATAGATAGTTATTTAAATTCCAAGATACTCTAAGCCTATACAATTATTTGCAAAACTATCAGTTTGAGATAAACCATGGCTATGGGTAAAACACCCTATTAAAATATACAGTAGTCTCCCAACTTTTCGATGTCAATGGGACCAAAGCAGCCTTGGATAGCCAAAAACCTGTATAGTATGTAACACCATCAATTCCTTTCAAATCCTCCTTTTTTGTGCACATTTTAAAGAACTTTCTTTGCATATAACCTGAACAAGTGCAGTGCTAAAAAAAACTTAATTTTTATTTATACTGGTGATAAAAAAAAACCACTGCATTAAAGTTGAACACATTAAACTCTCAGAACTTTAAAATAAATAAAAAATCAATAATCTACAGCCGTAGCTCTCAGTGGCAGGCAACTGACTCAACTAAGTCGAGCGGCAGACAATATTTACGGCACCACAGTAAATGTAAACCATGAGAAACCTGATGATTCACTTTGCTACTCATACCTAAACTATTCTCACTAAACATAAATTGTGTTACTACCTTGGATGAACGGGTCTCAAGCTACAGTGGACCATAGCAGCCCTGTGATGTGTTTGTTCCTCACTGTGGACACCAGGAGCTCTGCGGGGTAGGGAATTTAGGACGATAACAAAAATAATATATGTTTGGTGACGTCAATTATTATTTGTAAGATACAAAAAACAGGTACAGCGAGTAATATTGGAAAATTTGACATAGTAGTAGTGTTCGAAATAACATAGTGACACGGAAATTAATCCCTGACCACTTTACAATACGGCTTCATGGTTTGTTTGAAGGGTTCCTTTATGTAATCCTAGAGATTGCAGAGGTTCTATTTAAACTACATCCTCTAATGAAGTACTGAACACAACTGAACCATTTGTCTTTGGATGAAATTATAGGTCATGTGCCAGCATCACTGTCTGGAAATGGCTTGTCAACAGTAAATAAATCAATGTATCAACCTAAGAATGCTTTACACCACTCACTAGTAACTGTGTGTTTCTGTATGTCAATATAATAAAATGTTGCCAGCGCCTGTATCGAGTCACTTATATAAAATACCTAAATCTTCCTCTTTTCTTCCACCTTTCTTCTCACATCTCTTCCTTTAAGTCTTGCAGTCTTTTCCCTCCATACTTTGATTCCATCACTCTCCTTGGGATTCTCTCCTCTACTATCTCATGTACCCCAACTCTTGCCTGGACTTGATTCCTAATCCTGTTTCTCCCTGGTAACAGTCAGCTCCATGGCCTCCCTCCACACCTTCCTTGTCTCGTGTACATCTAATATCCATGCTGCATATATGTAACTTTGGGTACACAGTACGCCTTTAATAGCATGTCTTTGTCTATGCATGGTCATTTTTTTTATGGTTATTAACATATAGCCCCTCCCCCCCCCCCCCCCACACACACACTTATTTAATATCTGGTATACCTCAGGATAATTGTGTGTGTGTGTCCACCCTACTTAAGGGTGTTTAAGTCTTGGAACTTTTTACAGAAATTGAATTGTTGACTCCAAATAACAGATTCTGGCTGTATTTTAGTTTCAATTTTTTTTTTTTTATTTGATCAGATTGTTGTTTTAATTAAAGGAATTAGATTAGTAGGCATCCCAAAAACAATTATTAATTTAAGTAGCGGATATTTTGTAGTTATAATAACTTGCTATAGATGATTGCCCTATTACTTTATAAAATATTTACCCGCCTCGATGGCGTAGTTGGCTAACGTGCCAGTCGTGTTGAGTCGACCGCCGAGGACGGGGAGATCGAGGTTCGAATCTCGGTCGGGTGAACTGGGGGTGGTTTTTCCTAAAATGGTTTTCCACTCTCCCTCCACGCAAATGCGGGTTCACTTCCTTTAAATTCAACCCTCCCAATTACTAATCCATTAGCGTAATTAGTACTTAAGCGTATAACCCGAACGGGTAGTAAGACGTGGTGCTAAATATATATAAATATAAAATATTTAATCCTTTACCGAACTCTTAAAGGACTTTTGTGTACTTTCTCCTTCCCCCCTCCGCCGGAATACTCCAAATTCTCATTCTCTCACCAATCCCTTCTCCTTACCCAAAAGCAGCAACAAATATTCTCTCTGTCGGTCTGTCCAATGACAGCTTGGAATAGGGAATGGCGAGCATGTCATTAGTAACAGAGAGGAGAGTCATTGCCTAAATTACAGTACTGTAAAATGTTTTATTCTTTTCGAAGGTCTTTGGTAGAAGGGTTCGCTTGGCCATTTTAGTAACATAGATACACTTGGTCACTCTATAAAACGTCCATCTTTTATGTCAAATTATTTCTTATAGGAGTTCGAATTTCATTGTTAATTCTACAAATTTAAGGCAAATTTGCCACCTACTAATGATAATGTCAAGCCTAATGAGAAAGATATCATACAATCATAAAATATTATAATTCACGTTTAAAAATAATATTAAATTAATGAAAAATTAATGTTTAAATGTATTTAAGTGTAAAGATATATGAATATGTGCGAAAGAGTTCAGATAAAGAATAATTTCCACTACAGTGAACGTCATGATTAATATAGGAGCACGTAATATGCAATAACTAATAAAGTACCATATAAACACTGTTCCTATGCGATTTAATGTTGTCAGGAAGCCAATGTTTACCTACCTTTATATTGTCTTACTTTGGGAAAATGGGGATCGCCGCTCCTTTTATAATTGAGTATTGTAAAGAAGCTATTTTTTTATATCTTGTTTGCCGAGGACGGGGAGATCAAGGTTCGAATCTCGGTCGGGTGAACTGGGGGTGGTTTTTCCTAAATGGTTTTCCACTCTCCCTCCACGCAAATGCGGGTTCACTTCCTCTATATTCAACCTTCCCAATTCCTAACCCATTAGAGTAATTAGTACTTAAGCGTATAACCCGAACGGGTAGTAAGACGCGGTGCTAAATAATAAATAATAATATATCTTGTTTGTGTTGTCTTCCTAGATGAAGAATGAGATCACAGCTCCTATTCACTTGACTGTTGGGAGGGAGGTTAAGTGTTTACCACCTACGATATCTATTTTGGTTTCCTTGGTCCGGTAAAAATCCAGCCACCACCGTTTTTGTTTTTAGACACAATATTAAAATAATCATATTTTTGTGTCAATTATTTGGTCATATTTAACTACAAAAGCTTAGACAATGTTTGATAATCTAACATGGACTCACAAAGTTGTTTTTATCTTGACCAATCCGTGAGATTAATCTGAAAGACTGAAACTATGTACAGCCTACAGCCCTACACATTGATCCAACTTAGTATTTGCTTATAATCTTATGGATGACAAAGTCATTACTAAGGGGAATAGTTAATTGGGATATTTGATATGAAACCACGTTATCGTTCATATTAGTAGTTTCTGACTGTTTTAAATTTGTGACAGTAATAGAGTTCAGCGTTTTAACTTATTGAGTTAATCACATTGGTTTCCTTAAACTATTGACAGTGAGAAGTAGTGTTTTTTATTAACTTGCCACAGTTGAGCGAATCAAGATTTCATTATAATTGTATAAACAATTTTTGTACAGCTAAACATTTACTCTGTTACAAAGAAAGCTGTCATTTTAATAATGTTTGTACTAATTTAATTTTTTATTTTGTTGGATAAATAATTTTTATTTTATTTTTAATTTATAGTGGTTTTAAATAACGCTATGATCCATACAGAAAATTCAAACTTTTTTGCTGTTTCATATTTTTCACCAAGTTAGAATGTGTTTTTTATATATATAAAACAATTATTGTAATGTTTGCTAATTTTTCTAATTATATTCTGTTAGCGTTCAATCTAGGACAACAACATAGGCCCTGTTTTTTTAAATTATTCTTTATCAGCACTGTTATTATTTTTATTTTACTTGTTTTGCTTAGGCAGATATTCATTGTGCCATCAATTATGTCCTTGCCCCCCCCACCCCTCCCACCGGAGTGTTTACCTATTGTGGTCGATAGAAAAATATGGCCATGCTTTTAACACTTTTAATATTTAATGTGGCTTGGTAAAATATTTTATATTGATTTTTATAGAGTTTGAACCTTACTTTGCATTTATTATTTTAATAATGTAGGTCTATTTATCATAATAGTAAAATCACAAAACAAATACTGTTAATGACGCATAGGGCCTACTAAACAAATGACAAACATTGCTACTCTGGTAAATAATGTTCATTATTATCATAATAATAATTTAGGTTTTTTATCTATTTATTATTGGTGAAAACTCTTTATTTGATTGAATAATTTTTTTTATCTTAAAATTGAACATTGCCTACGTCGAAGTTAAATAAGCAATATTTCTGGAATGAGTTCTAAATCCAATATTTTCTTGATTTAGATTTCACAGTGTTAATTTTGCAGATTAGGTGCCTTACAATTTATGTTCTGCAGAGCTATTTTTTACATTCCATGGTCTTTGCTACATTTGGTTAAAAATTTCTATGTAATAAAATAGTAAAATAAAAAAAATAGGTCAATATGTCGTCTATTTTATGAATCCCCCCCATAATAATAATTGTCAGTTGAGATCCTCTGTCCGGCTAAAAATATCTTGAAAAGCATAAGGCCTAGTAGGGAGCTGAAATTTGGTAGGCAATTAAATCCTACCCCAAAAGGATATAGGAGTATAATTTATGCATGTTTATTATAGCAACCGAATATTGATTTTGGATGATGTTAAGGATCTGAATTCAATGTTATGCTATGAGCTGTAACAGTAGTAATAGCTATGAATGAGTCATTGCTACGAATGTTACCTTGAAGAGTATATTAGAAAACATAATAATATAAGAACAGCTTATATTTGTATATTTATGGAACTACATTTAATGAAAAGAACCGCCATTTTTCTGGCTAGGAGCCACACATTCCCGACCCTTGATTTATAGTTCATAGAAATAATGATGCGATATTTATGTTCACATAATGCAAGTCCAAAATAAAAGTTAATTCGGCCAACATTATAGAAAATGTGTAAATCACTGTAATCATAGAGAAAATTATCACTATTCTACTAGGCCTATATCCTTTCTCTATGCTACTATAAACCATTATCAAAAAGATGACTGAAAATATAGCCTTGCTTGACCAACTTTATATTCAATAATGATTTATTTACATTAAAAATAGAAAATACAAGAGACACCTGTTTCTAAGGATTCAACTGACCATTGGGGACAATAGATGATCAGGCTCAAATATACTGATTGTTGATAAAAAAAATTAGTCCATTAGTTTTAACACAAGGTCTATTTACAAATTTAATCTAGAGCTAGCCCCCTCCCCCTTCTGCCCCCCAATGATTCTAAACAAGATTTGAATCTCAACTTCACTGTCACCGAAAAATGTCATATCTGCCTACATTTTAGTTTTCTATGATATTATAGCCAGATAATAAAATACGTTTTAGTCCATATTAAAAATATATTTACTAGAGTAACTTGTTATAGATAATTTGATACTCATTTATAACGATAATACACCCTTGCTTTGAAAAAAAAAATGCAGAATGCCAACAATATTACCTTCCACTGGGGTCATTCGATCTGGGAGGGGGCTTAGGGGGGGTTATTTTACCCCAATCTATCATTCATAATTGATCACTTGTAATGAATTTTTAAGAAGTCAATTTTTATAACCTCTTTGATACCCTTAAAAAGATTCTGTAACTGGTAAGAACAAAGATTTAAACTTAACGTGTACTTACAATGAGAGAAAACAAAATAACACTAAAAATTGTTTCTATGTATTCTCACATTTTTATAAAATTGTAAGTTTATGCTCTTTTATTTTATCAACTAGTTCTTTATAACCTCAATTACCCACCTCTAAATAGCTAATTTAACCATTTTAATATGTTGCAATCCATAAAAAATGTTTTAAAAACACATACTCTAAAAAAAAAAGAGGTGCCTTAAAAAAGTGAGGGCTCATGGCCTATAAATTCTTAAAGCTGGCTCCTACATAATTAACTATGGGAACACACACATTTTGTTGATAGATTTTATTTGATCACAATTTAAAACAAGGGTGTTTTAACATTTTAGTCTATAGGTATGGATATAACCTCTCCTAATTAATTTGAATAAGATTTAAACTTCGACCTCACTGTTAGTGAAAAAAGTAAAATGTATTTTAGTTTTCTATGTCTTCATTAAACAATATATTATGTGTACTAAAGTAGATAACTTCCTTTAAATAATTTGATAGTAATCATCTCATTTGGTCTTACTCTGAACCAAGAGCATTTGGTTTGATTCCCTGCATGTTTGATAACATTGGGCTTTTCCTCTGGCAGTGACAATTTGACAGCTGGGGGTCTCATTGTGAATGTTATGGAGTAAGCTAGTTTGTAATTCATGCTCTGATATAATTAGTCGGTTAATAAAGTGCATGTTATAATAAGTTGAAAATATAAGAAATAATATAAAATGCCTTCAATTAGTTTTTATTTTCATAAAGAGGTAATTCCCGGACTACAAAGATTCATTTAATCCAGACAGGCTTATCTTAGTTACTGTGTACCTGAGTTAACTCCCTCCTTCCCCCTTCCTACCAGAGAAAAGCTGGAGAGGGAGAAACTAAACCTAGAGAGAGAAGGCTGTATGATAGCCATCACAACTGTCGCTTATTGCAGATTAGTCAGGAACAAGGACCTAAGTACACATTTCTTAGTAAGCAATAAACATCTCAAGGTGGAAAGCAAACACCCACCCTCTAAAGAAAACTAACTTACAATGACAATAATATTACCTGTCACCGGGGTCGTTTGGTCTTGGAGGTGTTGGCGGGGATATTAGTTCCCCCCAATCTATCATAATTGATAACTTAAAATTGAATTTTTAGTAAGTCCATTTTTTCAACCACTGGAACACCCTTAAAAGATTTGTTACAGTGAATTCTCAAAAGCCTAAGTTGTAAAAAGAAATGTTTTATTGGTAGAAATTATTGAAACTAGTTAACTTAACTGTAAAGATTTTTTAAGCACCAGCCATCATTACCTAATAAGCCACAATTTACATTTTTAGAAATTACCTTAAAAATTTAGATAGTTTTCAGTACTTGATAACCAAGCTTGTCCAAGATTTTTTTTTTATGGGTGGTGTAATAAAGTATGGTAGCTGTTTGTTTCCAAGAGGAAAAACTGACGTTGAGGTGTAAAGAATGTAATAATTATTAACTTGTTAACATTTTAGAAAAATGGTTCAAACTAGAGTTTTGTATCCGCAGACACAGTCACATGATATGTTTGTTTCAAGAAAAAGCGATGCCACGCGGAGAAAAAAAGGTGGTAAAATGACCCAATAGTCGAGAAGTGTGGAGAGCCCCATTCACCTTCCTTCTCCTCTTCTCTTACTTTTTTGTTCACAATTAAAACTCATAATTATAATTTTCGGGGTACATCAGTTCCCTTCTTCAGCAGAAGAGAGTAAAACAAAGACGAGACTATGGCAGCACAGCTAGAGGTAGAACATAGACACTGTTGTCGACTGTTCAAACTTGTGTTTTGACTCTTTGTAGATGGATACAATGTTGTATTTATATTATTTTTAATTATGAACTTTGAGGCCTACAGTTTTCTGGTAAATGTGTAGCCCTTGCCCTTCTACCCTCCTTTCAATGTTTATTTTAATACAACCAGTTTGGTGTCATTTTTACTTTGATTTATTAATTTATGGCATTAAGAATGTGAAAGTTCATTGCCACATAAAAGTAGGCCTCCTATCCCTATCTTGAACCAGTTCTATCAAGTCCACTTCATTACACCCTATCCCTATCTTGAACTAGTTCTATCCAGTCCACCTCATTACATCCTATCTCTTTCAGGTCCATTCTAGTGTTATCCTTCCATGTGTATCTAGGTTTTCCCACTGGTTTCTCATTGAGGCTGCCAGCCAGTATCTGGAACAAGGTTATAGATTCTCCCATTCACTCTGTTTGTCCTGCCCACTGCAATTTACGAGACTTAACTATCCTAATAATGTCTTGTGATGAATACAGGGAATGTAACTAATCATTATGTAACCTCTTCACTTCCCAGGGGCTCATCCCTTTTTCGACCAAATATCTTCCAAAGTACCTTATTTTCATCATGTAACGTAAGAGACCACGCTTCACACTCATAGCCTAACTGGTAAAATTATTGTTTTATTTATTCTGAGTTTTTACATTCCTTGAAATCAGGCAAGATGTCAACAACTTACTGACCGAGTAATAGCATGTTCTCTTACGAATGTAAAAATATAATAAATAAATGTCAAACACTGGCTATGAAGATATTAAAAATATAATCAAATGCAGGATATTTTGTTCATTTGAAAGCAGATGATAGTTAAGTCTTATATTTATATTTAATATTTATTTACAATAACTACAGTTATTTATATTTCATACATATTAGCTGTGCATACAAATCTGAAAACTAAACAATTGACCAAAATGTTTCAACTATTCTTATAAATTTTACCAACTAATAAATATAATATTTTATTTAAAATCCAAGCATATTTTATATGTACTTGTTAATAATTTAAAAAACCCATCTCAAAGCAAATATCTTTTGGCTAAAAAGACGGAACAGATCATAAGCATTCTGCAATGGAGCAGGTCAAAACAGCCCCTTGGTTTTTTTGTTGTTTTTTTTTTGCATCAAGGCACATTTAATCTTAGAAAACATAATCTTTACATATTTATGGGTCAAATAGAAACAAATTTAATACCGAGCAAGTCTGACACATTAGCTCAATTGGTAGCATGTCTGTGTACTGAGCTAAGGGTCCCGGGTTAGATTCTGCTTCGGTGGCCGAACAGTCCAAGGCATCAGACTTATAATAGACTGGACTGCCGAATACGGAGAGATTGTGGTTCAAATCTCGGTTGGGTGTATTGGAGGGTGAGTTTTTCCTTATGGTTTCTAGCTGTACCTCCACACAAATGAGGGCAAACTTCCTAAAAAATATCAACCTTCTTCATCCCTAACACATTAACATAATTAGTAGATATGTGTAAAACCCTAACAGGTAGTAAGACGTGGTGATAAAAAAACTTTCCCTTAAAGATACAAACAAGAGAATTGTATCAGTGACAAAGTCACCCATCCCACTAACTGAATATTAAATGAGTTTAGGCTTACTTTTTAACAACATCCAAAGACATCATAATTTCATTCATATAATATTTCAATTTATATCACTTATAGGTATTAGCTACCATCATATTTATTTTAAATAAATTTGAAACATCATTATGAGTAATGCACTACAACATTTACTTGCTTTAGCGCACTTCACATTCATTTTCTAAGTTAACCAGGTTTCGAGTGTAATGCCGGGATCACAATCAACTTAATGTTCATGTAGTGTAAGGAAACAATGTATTATTGGGATTAATGCAACTTAATAATTCAAATAAAACACACAATGAATTCAGACTATTCAAAAACAAATTCAGGGTGTCCAGTCAACTATATTTTTTAATTATCTGCCTTTTACAGGTTTTTCAGAGCCAATTTATAAATTTTAGTCACTATAAATTACGCACATTATTTTATTAAGATTGTAGCTTGATGTGATAATATTTTAATATAATCGTACATAGGGCTTAGACAGTCTGAGATTGCATCACTGTATGAAGGGGTTAAAGGATATCAGACTGAGGCAATGGGCTATAAGGTAGTACGATCTAAGTTAGATTTCAGTGAGATAATACTGAGACAATAAAGGATTGCTTTACATCTGTACAGTTTATAAATTGTTGTGAGACACATTCTTTAAGTTTCTTCTTCCTATTATACATAATCGAATTATCACGCAAGTGTATAAACATGCCTCAGCTTAGGCTTAAGATGCGCGATAGAAGAATGGAAAGACAAGTAAGCTACCTGTTGACTTTTGAGAATTAATATTAGTATGTTCAACTGTCTTAAAAGAGATTTGTGGGGTGTATTACCTGGATAAATAATGTTATTTTGACTGGATACTCTGAAATTGTTCACTAAAATAAAGCCGGAGAATTTAGGTCTGATTAAACTTCAGGTACTCGCAATGGAAGCTTTACTGGAGCTACAAAATAAAGTGTGACAAGAGGCTATGACGTTTTAGTGTCGCGAGACGTGGACAAACAAACAAAACCAAAAAGTAGTCTGCACACCAAAACTGAAAATAAATGAAGTACTAAATAGATGTTTTGGCATTGCTTGCGATATAATTGGCTGGCAGGAACATGGGGTACTCTTCACTTGAGGTTCATGTAACATGAAAGTTCTCCCCTGAATAACTTTTACGCTAAGTAAACGCATCGCGATGGATTACATTAAAAACAAAACATGAGGGGAATCTTTACATTAAGTGAAGATAAAGTTGATCATGATTTCGGCATAACCAAAGAATATTTTATTCTGTATTTGCAACAATTGCTCCAAACAAATAATGTAACCTCAAAAAGAAATCAACCTCAACAAGTTGATAAAATTATGTTTCAACACCCTCAAACCCCTCGTATCTGTACCGTCTTTCCCAAAACCTTACCAAGAAATCAAAAAATTTAAACCTAAAAGAAATACCTTTATCATAAACTTTTGATAGAACATTTACTCAAAACATAAATCTTTCTTTGATTATGTTACCTTGAATGCTTAGACTCGCACAGATTCCAAGAGTTTTTGTTTCGGTATTTTGATGCAAAACAATGCTTGACAATATAATGTGAGCACCAGTTCTATGAGAAACCTTTCTATGATGCTTAGTCAAAATGCTTGACTGCTTATTCATTAATATGTAAAAATTTTGAAACCAAATACACACTAAAGGTCTACAAAATTAAATACTCACTATACAGTATATTATACATTTTAAACACCACTTTCATATATTACAATATATACAATCAAAGTTTTTTTAAACTGCCTTTTATTTTTCCAGGCAAATTTTATAATTCAAATGATTACATATTTAAATAATTCTACATTAAATGACTAATGCTCTACTTTTAGAGATACATGAAATATTGGCTAGAGAACGTTTACACTTTCTTTAAAAAGAACTATATTTATATCTAAACAAAAATCCCTCCTGGCGTTAAAATAAAACACACAAAAAAAAAAGTCAGCCACTAAAATATTTTGAATGATTAATTAGATAATTAATTAATTTTGAAGAAGATTAAAATGTCTCAATCAGATTCACAGCCTCTTGGTTCCTACTTCACGCCCCAAGATCTAGTCTCTAAATGTATAAATTCATCCAAAATTTTATTCTGATTGAATTTTAATGAACTTGGAAGGTTAGGTTAATCATGGTTAATTTTTTAAATTATAAACATATGAAAGATTGTTTTTATTTAATTGATATTATTAAATATAAGTTTTAGTGCATTAAGGTTTTTTAAGTTGGCAATTCTGTATCTATTATTTGAATAAGTTTAATTGCTAGTTGCTTCGTTACTAATTAAGTTCATATGAGAGGTTTAAATAAAACTATGTGCGAGAGTTTGATTAATATTAATTGACTAAATGATCTACAATCTGTGTTAGGTAGAGGGAATAAAGAAATAATATCCCACTTGAAAGATTTGAGTTAGCTACAGAAAAAAAAAAATCAAGATATTAAAGGCATGGTAATTGTTGAATTTTGTGTCTTGCGATATCCTGCGTAACAGGTGTGTGGGTGTAATAGTCTAGCAAATATTTCCTAAATTATTAATGAAATAGACATAGTATACAGACGGCTGACATTTTATTGTTTCTAATATCAATTATAACAGTGTTTAGTAAAAATATTTATTTTTTTAACTTTATTTAAAAGTGTAAATGTTCTTTACGCAAAATATTTAAATCTAATGGGCATATGTTTAGAACAAATTGTGATAAAAATACTCCACAAGAAAAACATAAGGACGGACATATTTTCCTACAATCACAGAGCATGTATGAATTATGAGATATTATGTTGATAAATATAATAAAAATAATGTGATATCTGGGAAAATATTAAACTTTTTGAAGTTATAAGTAGCTGTGAAAAGTTGCAGTTTTTTTTAAAATCCTTCCTAAAGATAAAAAAAATGCTTAACTATCTAAAACTAGAAACAAACTGAAATTGCATTTTATGAGTACATAATAGGTTAAGTCTCAAATTTTTTAAATATATAAATACCTGATGTAATTAATCTATTCCTCTTTTTAAAAATAAAGCGCCATCAAGTAATGAATAGATATTGAATTAAAAATCAACCAAACACAAAACCATCTTAAAATCGATGTAAAATCATTGTCACCGAAATAACACTTTTAACTTTGTTCTAAATTCAACATTATTATTGTGGTTTTATTAGTACGGAAAAAAATATATTTTAAGCTTGGTTATAGAATAAAGTTCAATAAATATATAATGAATAAAATATAAATCATCTTAAATGAAGTTTAAAATAGATTAAATACATCAATACCAGCACTTTGAGAAATCCAAACAATGTATCATCAAAAAACCCTTTTGAAATGATTTGTTTTAACCTAGGATGAATAATAGTGACAAACACGCAACAAATACAATTTTCAATATATCATTTCATTAAAACCACTCCTAAAAAAAAACTAGTCTACATTTCATAGCATACAAATATCAAAATACGATGCATATATTTACAACTATTTTTTACAGCAAAATAAATAAATTATGACTCCAGTGTTTAAAAAAAAATCAATTACCATATTGACCTGAATAAAGTGTGATGTTTTCCTCCTGGAAATATCCTTCCAAAAATTGTATTCTTATTATATGTGTAGGCTAAGATTTTCACTGGAAAAAAAATTGGCCAATTCCTATGTTGTAGTAGTATGCGGGAACTGTACCAGTTTGTTGGACGCGCATGTATCTAATAAAAAACTCAAGGTCAAAACAGAGGGAGGGAGAGAGGATTTCTACCCTTCAGTGTCAATGAACTGGTAATTCAGTAGGTCAGTGTTAGTTGGTGGCAGGATATGTACCTATATTTTAAAAAAAACCACCCGGAGTAGATCTGTAAGTGAGTGATTATGTTGAAAAGAAGGTTTCCCCAGTGTCCCAAGTAAATAACGGGATGAGCAGAAGCTACGATATAAATTTTAAATCAAGAGCAATACACAAGGTGAAACAAACGAATAGCATACCGACTACTAATAAGTTTTTAGTTTGAGGTATATCCGAGAACTTTTATTTTTCATGTAAAGCACCTTCAAAATTTTAGGGTCATATTATGTGCTAAGCTGTATTGTATTCAGGCCAATAAAGTAATAAGCAACATATAAAAAAATGATAATATAGAATGAAAAGAAAAACCATCTCTATTTGGAAGCACAAAACTTTTTTTTCTGTTGAGTAAATGTTTTTTACAAGTGTTTAAAACATGAGTTGGGACATTCCTTGGGAGACACACTTAGAGTGAACCACTCCTTCACCAGGCGAGGACTATTATTTTCTGTTCCACCAGGACTCAAACCAGTGTCTTTGAGATAATTGTTGATGATGATGATTATCATTTACATAGGTAGGGACTTATCTGACTGATCAGTTACAAGACCTACTTTAATGCATACATAAGTCAAGTCATGTGATCTGCAACTGTCACTTTTGATAGATACTATTTATATATATAAATCTAGTAGTTCTGTGACCAATATACTTCGCTCCTTTCATGTTTTTTTAGCATCATGTCTTACTACTCGTTTGAGCTATATGCCTATGTACTAATAATGTGTTAGGGATTAGAAAAGTTGAATTTAGAGGATGTGTGTCCGCATTTGTGTGGAGGAAGAGTGGAAAACCATTTAGGGGGAAAAAACCTCAATACATTTGACCGGGATTGAATCACAATCTCCTCGACTTCGGCAGTTCAAACTACTGCGAGAGTTGCAGCTTAGACTGTGTGGCCACTGAAGCGGGTTCACCTCATATTCTTATCATTACTACAGTCTTTAGATTTCTTTGGATTTGAAGTCAATATTTTCCCTTGGACTTCAAGTTAGATAGTAAACAAATGAATACTATATTAAATAGTATATTAAATTCATAGAACATAATGGTTGTTCAAGTAAAATATAAATCTTGCAATTAATGTAAAAAAAAATGCTATAGATAACCAGAATTAAAAACTATGTTCACATATCGTTTGGCCTAAGCACAAAGAATGTCTCTGGCAAATTTTTTTAAACTTGGCTCACACATTTGACAGTTATTACATAACAAAGATCTGGACAGACAATGCGATGAAATGCTAAACACTCAAGTTCAAATAGAGCCTCACTAAGCTCGATCAATAATACTAACAATATAATAAAATGTTATTAATTTTGAGTGCAAATAAAATGGCTGTCTTTTTTAAAAGGCTATTTCTATGAAAAATGGACTGTACACATTAGCTATCTTAGAGGGGAAAAAAAAACATGGTGTTAGGCCACAATCAAGCCGTACTGACCGAGTGGCCGCTGTTGTTGGGGAAGATAGTGCCAACTTCGAAGGAGTCTTAGAAACCATGTTTAAAAATAAGTGTAATCCATAAAAAAAAAGTGAGTAATCATTTTTAAACTAAAACACACACCATTTTAATTTATATATTTTATTTATTTATCCTTTGAATATGTTTTCTCGTGTAATTGTAACAAAAGATTGGGTAACTAGGCTGGAAACAAAGTAATGTGCTCTAGCAGAGGTGGGGGGTGGGGAGGAAGAGTTGAAAGTCAAACAGCACAACAAGAAAGTGGAGACTATTGTATTACTTTCACCCTTGAATTCAAAGGTATGCGTAAGCATCCTTGATAACAATTAAGAAGGATTTAAATTTCTCCTTGTCATTACCACTGCAACTGACAATTGACAAGGGTACAAGACAAGGCAAAGAAGAATAACGAGAGAGTTTGGATACAACTATTGTTAAATGAATGAAAATAAACAACTCCTTTCTAATGTTATGTTATATTACATTTTCGTAGTCTCATAGCAGTTTAGTAAATGAGCCTAGACAATGCAAATCTTGGTAAGTGAACAATGACAGGTGACACATTCTGAAACCTTTTGGTGTCCACATGGTCTAAGAATAGAATAAACTCACGATGAGAGGGAGATCAGGGTTCGATCCCAGTCGGGTGTACTGATGGAGGTTTTTATCTCCCTACACAAATGTGTGTACACTTCCTCTATTTTCAACCATACTCAACCCTAGCTCGTTAGCCTAGTTAGTACATTAGTGTGTAGTCCAAACAGCTGGTAATTAAGCAAAAAAAAAGGACTGCCAATGACAGGGAGATCGAGGTTTTCCAGTTGAGTGAATTTGTTTTCCATAATTATATTTATATTATTATTATTACTACTACTAGCAGAGCGTCTTACTACCCGTTCGGGTTAAACGCACTTACGCTAATATGTAATGGTAGGGTGATAGTGAGATGGAATGGAGGACCTACAGTTTAACGTGGGATCCGAACCACGTTGGAGGCCTGGCATGCCACACATTCACAAGTTGTGATTAATACACGTCTGGTCAGAGGTGAAGGAAGGGTTTGGCAATCAGATTTCAATAAATAGTTTTCCACTGTCTCCTTTCTTTCTCTCAATAAAAATGCAGATACACTTCCTATAATTTAAAACTTCCTCATCCTTAACACATTAGCATAATTAGTATTTATGTGTGCAGCCCAAACAGGTAGTGAAACACAGTGAAAAAAAGACTACAGCAATACCTCGACTTTTACCACTTCACTCTTTCTTCGGGTTTTAATCATAACGTTTCGAAATTCCATTGCATTTCATCACCAACATGCGCAAATTTGTTTATTTCACTGTCCAGTCTTTGAAAGGAAGTTGTTTGGTGTGCATTGTATCGTAACTCTCCGCATTTAATCTCTTATACTTGTGATTACACATATTAATACTAGTTTTTTAGTGATTATATAGGTACATATGTTTTTGGTGGCCCTAATACATTTGCAAGCTAAATAAAGGCAATGATTCAACTTTTGTCTGTGCTCTGGTTCCTAGCCCGTCGAAAGAGCGAGGTATTGCTGTATTCTAATTGAAATTAATGTTTTGATGTTTGAGCCTTATTGAGGTAATAATAACCTCCAAAGTTTTGGCTGTAGATACCAGAGTCATCATCTGTAACATATTTTACCACGCATTACAGATGTTGGTTGTTTTAACTACATGTGAAATATTGGACGGTATTATTCCCTCAACAAGGCTCAAGCCCTAAAAAATTAATTTTAGCTTAAACACCAGCCACGAGAACCTTCAAAACAAATTTAATATTACATGTTACACATATCTATGTCAATATTCATGTTTTAAAATAAGCAACATAACCTTTAACTGATATGAAAGCATTCTTATTCTTTACCCCTGGTGTCAAGCCAACCTCTCGTACACAGGTTTTCAATTAAAATGATCTAAAACATAAACTTTTCCTTGAGACATAGCATATCAGTGTATCTTTTATAACTATCTTATTACTTCTGCTCTAGTAGTAGCAATGTTGATAGTTAATATTTTTGAACACAAATATTGTGATCAAACCATACTTAATAGGGAGACAAATAAATCTATAATATTTTAACATGCATACATATTTTAACAAAGGGCCCGTTTCTTAGTCAAACCTAGTGCGCCTTGATACCAAATACAGGACAACACGTACCTAAACTCGAATGTAATGGGCCTGAAACTAGGTAGGTGTCTTCCTGTATTTGTAGTGAGCCACATTAAGTCTGACTAAGAAACTGACCCATAAGTTCAATCCAATGACCTTCCCTTAGGGAAATAACAGATATCTTGTTTGTCTGTTGATGGTACAACTCGTGTCTGTATAATATTTATGAATATTTCTTTTTTCTCAATATAGAAGGATAGAAACACATAAAAGGGAACAAGCACAACATGGCTTTCACAATGAAAATAAGAACACACTTCACACTTTAAACGGCTGCCATTGAGCAAAGAGGTAATGGCCGCCTCTTGTTGAAAACAATCGTTCATTACCGCCACTAACATGTTCCTATCCAAGTGTCCTATCATTCTTTTACCATTTCTTTTCATCCCCCCCCCCCTTTTTTTTTGCTTCTTAGGAAGTTGCGTAGCAAGTTTCACATTCCCTCCAGTTGAGTTCGGATAGAACAAAACCTTAGTAGAGGGATTATACAGTAACGATTGATTTTCTTCAAGAGGCAGTCCAGTGACAGACATCTCCTGCTTGAAATTCAACAAGTTAGAGTGCTGTCGAAAACTGGAAATCGTCAGTATGTGGAACCCACTTTTATAAGCTTGCAAATGCATTTTGGCCACCAAAGAATGTAGATAGCATACTGTGTTGATACTGTATTTGATGAAAATGTGAACCCGTGCACACCCTACGGTTGGGTGCCAATTATTGCGATACTGTTTTTACGTTCATGCGTCTCTAAGTTGGGATACCAGTTGTCTTACTACTCACTTGCTATCACACGGCTATGTGAGGATCCGATGATATACCTAGCTCAATGTTGGATTTACTTATTACTTCTTTCTGTTGAAATTAGTAAATTTTGTGTCTTTATACGATTTATTTAATTAATTACACTTTTAATATTTTTAATTCAACATTAAAGTGACATAGTTCTTACTCATTTAATGTTGAATTTAAAATATTAAAAATGTAATTAATTAAATAAATTGTGACATAGTTCTAACTCATATGTGTGTGTGTGTGTGTATATATATATATATATATATATATATATATATATATATATATATATATATATATATATATATATAGTGTGTTTGTGTGTATAAAAAAGTACATTAAAATAAACATAAACTAAAAGATAGTACCAAGAAGATTGAGAATGAGAGAGAAAGCAGTGGATGGAAGGTCATGACAAAATAGGTCGAAAGAGCAGACTGTTGAAAAGTGGGCGGCGGCTATATATTTTTCCATCCATATTTCCTGTACTTTCTTCCATGCTTAATAAATTGAAATATATTTCGTTTTCCTAATTGAATATTGTGAAGGTAGATTTATAAAACACAAGCATAAATGTTTGGCAATCAATGTTGAAAATATTTAACTCTATTATAGGAGACTGCAAATCAAATATTTTTATTCGAGTTGATCTCGAGTGAGTTTCTGAGAAAGCTCACAAGTATTGAGCCAAGCTCAGACAGAATAAATATAAGAATTGGATATTTAAAACAAAACATAGTGAAACATTTAAAATGGCAATAGATCTATATTTTTACAAAAAATAAAAGTATTTAAGGTTTAAAATCCAAGCTTATTTTATTTTTTCAAAATGACTAATAATAAAATTCTTCTAATATTCCTTGAATTAAATTGTTGTAAATCAGTTTGAAAAAAAGCTTTTGATGCATGGATTTAGCTTTTTTTATATATAAATAAGCAACCCCAACTAGTAAACAGCTGTTCACTTGGTGCTAATCTTCTATAAGAGAAAAGTTAAAGGTTAATGATTTGTAAGATATGCTTAGTACAATTTTGAGCTAAGGTGTACTTGGTATTGTCTTACTCCAAACTAAGTGTACTAACAGCCTTAAGCCTTGTTCCCACGACCTGTTGTATGGCAAGTTGAGAACACGGCTCGCGATTTCTAGATTCGCGAGCCTGTGGTTTGTAGATTTACGAGCCTAACCATTCCCACGAAGCATGGTTTGCTCTACTCGTGTCTGTGAATGTGGCACGGTACCTGATCCACTAATGGCTCTCTGCGAGCCGAATCTGTCTAAACACACGCTGTGGGAATGTGCCTTTAGATGTCATCCTATAGTGCATCCATAGTTGGAAGAGAGGTATCTGACAGATAGTAGAAGGGTCTTTATTGAGAACATCGATTGAAAATTAATAATAATAATACTTATCACCCACCGCATCTTACTACCCATTTGGGTTATATGCTGAAAATCACTAATATCAACCAGTTTGAAAATAATTGTTATTTGCTTACTAAAATTATATCAATAAAAAGTGTTAATCAACACTTCTAACAATACTTCCCTAAAGATTGCCGTATAGTTGGAGTTTTTGTAATTTATTGAAAGAACAAAATATATTAATAAAACTATTAGGTTTTTTGTTTTGCGGTGTTGGCAACAAGAGATACTATAGTGAATGGAACAGTTAATTAAAAAGTATTATATACACACTTGTATCTTGTTATAACTGGCCACCAAAATAAATAGTTTTATAACTTAGAGAAAGAACCATACACAATATTAGTTTCAAAATAAGACATTTTTATTTTGTAAAGAGAGTAAGAACGCAACCGCCTTGACGATTATACGACGCTATCAACCACCCTTTTAGCGGCTTGTTTCACATATTTATTTAAGAAGAACAAGTCACATTTTAGATGTGCTTGATTGAAAAACATTTTTAATGAACCTCAGACACAACTTCCCCAAAAATAGAAACATCCAAACGATTATGTTCATAAGTTTATGTTTCAATTATGTAAAAACTGTTAATAGTTTAAAACAATTTGTTTGTTTGTTATGAATGTTGTGACTGTCAAAAGTAACACCAACTCAACATTAGGTCTTGCAGCTCGTATGTTTTGTCGAATGGCTGCATGATAACTTTGCCTGGCTGTCAGATACCACCTCTCCCGCCGTATATGTCCTATAGTTTCTATACCTTCTTTAGCTATGCCTCTATGCCTCCGACTCCAACCCTTAAACAACCAGATTGCTTAGTTGCTGGCCTTGACATTACAATGGGCATCTGCACACTACCCTCTTAGCTGGGTTCTTCCTTGCCCTTATCTCCCCAAAAGTGCACATTTCATAAACCACATCCATACAAGTAGAGAAAAGAGTAAACACTAAGTCACCAGAAACACACAACACAGCACGGAAAAAGCCTTTTATGAAGAACTAATAATTTCTAAGCCTATAAATCCCCTATCGTGAGTGTTTATGAAAAACTGTTTTGTTAACAAAGTCTAAACTGTATAAAACAGAGTGTTCAGTGGGAAAATCCCTGATTGCGCCTAGAAAAAGAAGGTAAATATTAAATATGTATACAGCAAATACACAATCGAACACAGTTCAAGTTTCAAAATGAGTTTCTTGTCTATTCATAGTTTCATTTAGATACAATCACAGTCGGTTTAAAAAATGGAAGTTGGGTTAGATTAATTTATACCGATATTTTAAAGTAGCCAGAAATATGTTAAAAATATAATATTCATGAATTTGCACTGACCAGACTCTTTTTGACTTTTTTTTTATAAACGTAACCAACTGTCAAGTATTTCATTGCACCATTACATGGAACACCAGCTCCAAGATGGCAGCTGGGCTCTCGGGTGACACAGTAGCAGCCTTGTGGAGGGTGGGGACCAGCTCATTGTCCAGACTGTTCATGTAAATAGGGGGCAGTCTCTCCCCATTACTTCCCGCCTCGTAGCACACATTCTCGGGATGAATGGTTGCCCTGACTGCGAGTCTGGTGAGCCCTGCCTGTGAGAGAAGGTCCAACAGTTTCACCAGCGCCACGCAAGTGGCTCTCGCGATCGACTCGGACAGGAGACTGATGTCCACTGGATCACCGCTCTGACCAAAGACATCCTCACTCTGAAGGATGAACACCTCAGTCCAGCGGACAAACCGGGTTGAGCCGACATAGTCCGTACCGTTGTGCACCCTGATTGAAGGGATACCATCGAAAGCTTTCCCGTCAATGAAACTCTTCACGCCGACATTGAAGTTTTTGTCATCTTGCACCCATTTTATTGATACCAGCTCATCAGGAGTGGCTGCTCCTGCTGGGCCGCAACCTATGCTGAAATCTTTCATGTTTCGAAGGGCGGTCCTCAGTTCCTGCATGGTGTCTGACGTTATCTGTACCATAAGGCCATCTTCAACTATACTTGACTTGGCGGTCAGGTTCGACGAAGTCTTCAAGGCACCATTGAAGACAACGAAACTCGCGCCAGTCACTTTTCGGGGTTTGTTGTGTATGTTGATGGCCTGGGTGTGGTAGCTCTCTTCATCCGCTGCTTGGATGCACACCAGGTGGCTGTCCGCAGTCTGGCTGAAGTTGGCAGCCAGCGCCAATACATGGTCGTTGGAGTTGTTCAGGGCCCGCATTACTTGGTCATACCTGTTTTTTGGGAGAAGGATAGAAGTCTGCCTGTCCTCCATATGAACGGTGAGACCACGGACAGACGGCAGGGTGTAGGTCAAATTACGAAAATCTGCGAGAAGGTTCATGATGGTGTGGCCTATCTCGCAGTAGACGGGTTTCCTCTGCCGTATGGACACCAGCATACAAGGGTAGTACCTGAACTCTGCCCCTAGCCTCAACATCAGTCGGATAGGAAACACCCTAGCCCATGGTGTTTCCCATTTGTGTATGAGGATAGCTATGAGGTATGGCGCGGACGGTAACACCAGCTTGTGAAGACACTGAAACGATGGCCGAATATATATGAAGCCCCCATGGTCCGTTGAGCCGAGGAAAGGGGTCCCTTGGAAGACCGTGTATCCCAACTCCCCAATGGTGTTGCCTCTAGTAGCCTCCTGGTAGAGGGTGTTCAAGTGAATGAACACATCTCTAGGGATCACGGACTCGTTGGGCAGACACTCCAGGAGCACCATCACCTCGTCCTGACCCACAGAACTCAGCCCGACAGTTGTGAAACACCAGCATGTCCTGTTCACACAGCAATCCAGGCTCAGGATCTTTACCTTGATGTACAAATTTCTGTTGAGAGCGAAGAGGACCGGGGCATCAGTTTCGGACCTCAGGGACGCAATCAGTCTATCAGAGTCCCCAAAGTCTTCCTCATACTTCAATTCCCCATCCACTGAAGTGGCGATGGGAGGTAGTCCCTTTTCAGCAGGTATATAGCTCATGGTATTGGGGTCAGTGAGAGGCATATCCCTTGGGTTGTCGTGGCTTGGGGACAAAGGGAGTCCTGGGGGTGTACCAACTCTCTTCAGCACCCTACGAGGCTGCCGATAAGGCAGTCTTGGCTCTGCAGACCCATCCAACTCTGTGAGGTCTCCGCCAGGACGGATTCCATCGCTGAACATAACCTGCTTGTCAGTCTTGGCCCGGGCGCTGCCCTCTCTCTTTAGAACTCCCACAGGGACCAGCACACTTGGGGGCGGTTGTCTAGGTGAGTTAGCCGCCTGTTCTAAAGGTGGGATTGTGCTGCAGTACTCCATCGGATTGTTAGGGTTGGGCTGACGCCTCAGCACAGTGCCTTCAATGCCCTCTGTTTCATCTAAAGGTGTCAGGGACCCTGAAGCGCTCTCACCCTGCTCCACGGCAGACACCCTGGCGAGAATGTCAAAGCAAGGTTGACATACCCGAGCCTCTGAGTTTTCCATGTACTCTAGCCGAGATTTTAGACAGCAGCATTTTGAACAAAGGACCTTGCCACAAGCGCGGCAGTGGTGCCTACGTTTAAGCACCGTGAACTTGAGGTCACACAACATGCAATTCGGTGCTTCGGCATCAGGAACCCAAAAGGGTGGAAGTTTACCCAAACTCCGCTCCTCTGGGGAAAGCTGATCGGATAGAGTATCCGACAAAGATGGTGTGGATACCGCCTGTTCGATGGATGAGCACTCGGAGATATCCGGAGAGGATAGAGGGAGGTTGTCAGCTAGCTCTGCTGGTAGATCATGGGGATCTTCAGAGAGAGAGGAGTGTGGAGTGGCTGAGGGTGTCTCCCCAGGGGGTCCAATTGTAACAGATATGGGCAAGGATTCTTCAGAGTTACCCGAATCCTCCTCCTCCACT
Source organism: Timema podura (assembly GCA_033556935.1). NCBI lineage: Eukaryota > Metazoa > Arthropoda > Insecta > Phasmatodea > Timematidae > Timema > Timema podura. Next base: position 48,704,832 of record JAVRXN010000003.1, read on the forward strand.
GTAATCTTCGATTGCAGATGCAAAAAATGAGGTCTTAAGGGTTTTTCTTCCTCGCCCATGACAACAATTGAGTCAGCATCTTTGTGTGACCTCACCAAACGCCCAGCGGCATCTGATAAACTCTGTTCGTACAAGCTCTGCTGAGGTAAGATAAACACATCATCCTGAGCAACTTTCAAAGTTTCACTGTCCATAGTGTTGACATTGCTTATCTTGTCGTTGATAGTATTTTCAACATTTCCATCTGACAAATGTGGGACAGATTCCACGATATTTGAGAAAGTAGATGAAGAAACTTTTTTTTCATCTGACAAGTGATTTTCGAACTCATTGTGAATGGTTACACTTTCCTTGTTGGAAATGTATGCCTCACTTGTAAGGCCACTTTCAAGAGATGCAAAAGATTCACAAACAGATGAACTACTCATTGCATCTTTATTGGTGGACTCTGTACTGTTAATTTGTGTGTCTAAAGTAGATCCCCTGTGTTGGGGTATGTCACTTCTTGTGTCTTTCTTACTTTTAGAAGAGGCGTTGGATATGTTTTTATCCACTTGATTCTGCTGGCAATGGATAGAGACAATGTTTGACGCGAAGGACGATTGTTTGGCAGGGAGTTGATCAACACCTTTAGAGCTTGGTTGACAAACCAAATCACTCTCTAGGCTGTCAACCACGCCAACCTCTGCGGGGATAGTATTCAAGGTGGACACAGACTGAGAAGCTGCGCCACAATCTTCTATAATAGACACATCTACAATGTCTGGAATATTGGGTTTCAGTTGGTCGGAAAAGGAAGGTGTCTCTTCGGAGCTCAACTTAAAAACCGGCTCAACAATATTGTCATCATTTTTGTTGGCCCATGGCTCAGTCTGCTCGTCTCCTTTTTGCCGATACTTGGAGTTATCCAAGTCAGGTTTCTTTGTAGATTTTGGTACATCTTCCAAATCAACGCTCGGTAAGTCTTGAAACTGTTCTTTGACGTTCGGACATGGTTCTATCAAATTATCTCTTCTTTCTGATTCTTGTTTAGGCTTGAGTGATTTGTCTTTTATTTCTTTCAGATCGTCACCTGTTTCAGACCCTTGGGATGTTTTCAGTCTTTCAACGGATTCAGGTGAGATTTCACCCACTTCCTCCTCCAATAGCTGTAGGTATGTCTGTAGTTCTTCATCACTAATGTCCTGCAATGCGGTGAAACCTATCGGTACTTGATCATTTGAATTTCCAGACTTTTTTGTATCGAGGGAGATTTCCTGTAAAGTGTCTATGCATTGTTTCTCCTCTTCTAAAGGTTTGGTTTCTTCCGTTACTTGGTCGGGGTCTACCAATGATATATTTGGATCAGTGGATAACATACCCGTGTCCTCACTTATTAAGACCTGGTCTATAAACTGTCTATCCTCTCCATCTGGTAAGGGATCTCTCAAGTTAATATTGTGAGGGTGTGAACCAACCGTGTTGCCTTGAAGTTTAGTCAGCTGTGAGTTGGCTTCTGACACATTTACAAACTTGACATCCTCATTACTACCCATGTCGTCTTCCAAGTGATTATGTGATAAATTTTTACCTATGTCATCTAAATCTTTAGAATCCAATAAAACTAAGGCATCCTTAACTTCGGCATTTAATGAATCTGACTCTAGACATTCTTCAGCAGGTTCGCCACTTAAAGTGCTGCCAAGCCGAACATTTGGTTGTTTCATAATTACATTTCCAGGGAATGGCGTGTCTTCGTGATTGAGTGTCTTTGCTATCAGAGAATTTAGATGTTGCGCCTTGAGATTTTCTTCTTTACTGGGGTTGGCATGAGCCAAGGATGATAAGTCTTTATCAATATCTTTATCAGAACCACTAGCGCTATCATCATCCAGATTGTTCTGTATCCAGTTTGAAGAAGGTAGATATTTTATCTCCAACTTCTTATCAGCACTTCCTGCATTTATATATTCATTCAGGCTTGAAAACACATTACTGATGTTAGCCTTCTGCGCCGGAGAAGACGGTTCGCCATTTTGCTGCCACGAGGTGTCCAAGTTCGCCGAGAGACCGATTTCACTCTTGAAATTATAATCGACGGCGTGGCTGGATATTCCGCGAGCGGGCAGAGAGTTATCTCTATCGATGGGTTCGGAGGTGTTATCGAAATAGTTTACAGAAGGCTGTGGGGCTGCAGAGAAGTCTGCGTCGGCCAGGTTTATTGGCTCAAACGCCGCTCGCCGGTACCGCGATGCCGGATTAGGGACTGGTGTTTGTTGAGCAGCTGGGCCCTGGCAAGCGATACCAACATCGATTACACTAAGAACTACAAATTTTTTTTAAACAAGGTATTTGACATTCTCTGTTTTTATATCAGGAAATGACTTATAAACTAACTTAACACTCACACTCAACCCCAGAATCTACACTACCTGAATAAATGGCTAGAGCTAAGATTATTAAGCCAATCAATCTTGCACAGTGGTTGTTAAGATGGTATGACTATTAACACTGCCCAACTCTTTTTTAAATTGTATTGGTTCAAATCCAGACAGGGTACAAATGATTGAGTTCACTTTAATCACAGTCCCAAGAGTTAATAGCCCAATTTGTGTCAGTAGCCCACCAAGCTTGAATCACGATCACCTTGAGTTATAGTTGACCACCCTTACCACTCGGCTACTGGGCAAAGACAAGCGTGTGTCTGGTTCCTCCATCTCAAGTGATCCTGATATGAACCCTAGCTGATTAAGTAATATGGGGCCCTAGTCATTGTTTATATTATGAGGTTCTTGGTGCTAATGAACCAAACAAATCAAATGTCTGGAACAATAATTAATATATAGGCTACTAATTAATATATCACATAATATAATATATAATACTGTACATATCTGAATGTTTACAACAATCATACTTACGAGAACAATTTGTGAAACTACTCCATTGGTGGATCTTTTACTGAACAGTGATGCCAACTGCTCAGCACGATCTAAAATACAAGACATAGATAAAATGTACAAGAGGTTCATCCAATGTCATTCACATTTGGGAAAAAGTATGTATGTCCACTTTTAAGTTATTTTGACTTAGAAAAAAAAAGTTTTAGCCATGTTATGTTCTTTTTAAAATTTCTATAAAAATTATAAGCGAGATGAATAATAATAGTTTATCCATCTCTTACATAACATTAGTTTGAATGGCATTTTCATTTTTCAAATGTTTGTAAAAGGTGTTACTTTTATTTCCACTATTTTTTAGTACCGCCTCTTACTATTGTTTGGGTTATATGCGTATGTACTAAAAGCTAATGCGCTAGATATGAGTAAGGTTGAATTATAAAGAAAGTGTACCAACATTTGTGTGGTGGGGGATTATAAAACCATTTTGTAAAAGCACCCTCACTACAACCGACCAGGATTCTAAACTTGATCTCCCCATCTTCGGCCATCTAGTCTAAAATGAGAGTGACACCGTAGACTTGCGTGCTTAGAGTGGCAGGCGGTACAGTTTTCAATGTCATGTTGAGTGATTTTTAGCTAAAACCATTGATGTAAGTAGTGATTTTAATAACACCATGTTTTAAGTTTTAATGATTTGTTTCTGTTTTGTTTCAAAATTTCAAAATAATGTCTTCAGAACTTAAATATTTTAAAACACATTTTTAACTTTAGTATTTATTCTGATTTATATTAAAATATTAAATATTCAAAAAACAGTAGTTGTTTAATGTATTCAATTTAGAAACATGTTACATTTACATTTTACAGGATCAACATTAGATTTATTTTAAAAGTTGTACTGGTTAACTAGTATAAAAATACAAACAATTTGGGTGTGCTTAGGTTGGTTGGCACGCTTAGCGACTTTGCAATATTACCTCGGCACAACAACACTAAAAGGTTGCCGACCCCTGCCTTAAACCATGCGATCAACGAAGCAGGTGTTTCTACAATTAATAATAATTAGCACCGCATCTTACTAACCGTTCGGGTTATACGCTGTTTCTACCATTTGATTAGTTACATGTCTATATTTTATTAATTAGTAGCAATGTATGACCCGCCTCAATTGGCGCGCGAATAAAGACGTCACTCCTATCTTATTTTGTTGCCAGTGAGATGTGGGTTTGAATCCTGGATATGAGGACTGTGCTGGTCAAGCATAAAGGCGAGTACACCCCCTCGAACATCAGTGTAAATATGTGGATAGTCCAGACTGGCGGTAAAACGCAGAGCATGAAAAATAAATATTTAATATGTTTGTATTTTTATTATTTTTATGAAATGATATATGTGTCGATTGCTCACAAAGTTTTATACAAGTTAGATCTACAGTCTAATTTTATAGGAAAGGTCTTTGAAAAAAATTGTGGCAGTCATCGGCGACACTTTACTACATAATTAGTGTTATTTTATAGGTATCGGTAATGTCAAAAGTGAAAACTCCAGATCACATGACTTGACCTATGAATATGTGAAAGTAGATCTGGTAGATTTTCTCACTTTCAAATAAGGCCCTTCCTATGAAAATATAAAAGAAGCTAAAACCAACCTAATACCACCAAGTTTGTACTTTGTGAGGGGGTTTTAAACTTATTTACAAGTCAAGTTCTTTAAAATGAAAAATAACACCTGGACACGAGAATCGAACCTGAAACCTTTGGCTTAGTACGCCAAAGCTCTAACCAATGAGCTATCCAGGAATTGTCCAGTGCCTAAGGTCATTCTTCACTCGTATTTTAAGGCAGAATCAGTAATGGACATGCGTAAATCGTCAGCTACAAATATGTTATCAATTAAGTCACGCGTTATCACCAGCCACCATCGATTCAATAGTTGGCTTTAAGCTGCCAATTGTACAATAAGCCAAAGGCCCCGGGTTCGATTCCCATGGCCAGGTGTCATTTTTTTAATTTAAAGTCACTTGCTATCTAGATGTGGCCATATCCATAATCAACAAAAATAATAGCTTTGCTATTTAATCCATCATAATTTACAAATGATGAATTATCATCTCAGCCAAAAAAGTGAAAGTGTGATTCTAAGGGTAGTATGGAAGAAGTTAGTGAACGCTTTGTGGACAGATAGTGCGATCCTGAGCACACTATCGGTCCACCTTTTAACCTATGATGAAGTAAGCGAACCCACGCTAGTGTCCACTTACAGGGTGGCTACAAAACATAATTTACAAAATTCCCTGACTTTTCCAGGTTTTCCAGACAACATTTTTCAATTTTCCCTGACTACTTTTTTCCAGTTTTAATGGTGGATGATGACTGTTTTATTTATTATTGATCACATATTTAAAAAAAGTGTGTATCTACTAAACATAAACAGTTCTATCAGTTACTTTAAAAATTAAAATGTTATTTTATTTAGGGTTTATTAACTTTTATTTTAGTGTTTAATTGTGAAATTAATGGGATATTTTATACATATTTTTTAATTCCCTGACTTTTCCTTATTTTTAGTTAAATTCCCTGACATTTCCCTGTTTTCTCTGTCATCCAAAAATTCCCTGATTTCTCCATGTTTTCCCTGTTTTCCCTGTCTGTAGCCACCATGACTTAGCCAACACTTAGTCAAGTTATTGCATACAGCCCTAAGCCACATTCACTACGGTAACACTTCTACTAATCCGAATGCACACAACGTGTATTGTATACTCTCGATCCACCATTTAGACTCGATATACTAAGTACCAACCTTCGTTAAATTCAAATTCATCCAAGACTTTGTCCAGATCTACAGCAAACTTCTCCATGTCGCAAGAGAGGATAGGTCATAGAGTTTATCACTTTCCGCTGAAAAGAAACAAGAAAAAGTAACCAAAGCTGTTGACAAATGAGGTTTGAGTCTACTTAATGCAAGTCAATCTGCTCATCATGAGACTCACACACTTGGTGTTATCTACAATTACCATCCCTTCCTTGGTCTCTCTTGAGGTATTTTCCCTCCAAACTTCATCTCCATCGTTCTCCTTTGGATTCTTTCCTTCTCCATCCTCATTACATGACCATACCATCTCACCCTTGCTTACTCTACTACCTCAGTTGGTATCAACTAATATATGATAAACCTACGTGTAGTCATTTTATTAAATAAAAGTATTCTGGAAACATAATTTGTACCATATACTGTTTGTTGCTTCTGTTCTGTTTTACAGACTGATCATGTTATCTGCAACTTACAATATCTACACGAATAGCCAATAGCTAATCTAAGGACACTAAATGATGATACATTTTAAGAAAAATATATACAAAGAATGATATACACATAGGAACAGCGAAAAATGTGGCCTACATTTGTGTATGTGTATGAAGGTGCAATTTTAAAGGAAGTACATAGTTGGCTAGATATTATTTTTATGAATAGCATAGATTTTTTTTACCATACTTCTAATGCAACATGATGTCTGCGGCCCCCAAAGTATAAACTAAACTTAGACAATTTTAGTTGTGAATTTTTTATAGGTTGATTTTAATCAAAAATTATATCCACATGGCACCAGACCACACCAAGTCATACCGAACAAGCAGCCACTGTTTGCTGGGGAATGATAGTGCCTACATTTGCGGATAGCCGATGTCATGTGGTCAGCACAATGGACCTCCCAGCCTTAATCTCAGTTTTCTAGACAGGAGCAACTATTTTTTTTGTCCAAGTGGCTCATCATTGTGGGTTGAGTTAACCTCGTTCCAGATCCACTGTTTCACAATAAATCTGGAAGCGGTGAGATTGAACCTGGCACCTGGAGCTAGAAACTTTGACCACCAATGTTTCTTGTTTTGTCACGTTCTTGGAGTGAGTCACATTTAGAGATTCTGACAAGGGTTGTTTTGTCACGCTTTTGAAGTGAGTAACATTTAGAGATTCTGACAAGGGTTGTTTTGTCATATTCTTGGAGTGAGTCACATTTAGAGATTGTAACAAGGGTTGTTTTGTCACGTTCTTGGAGGGAGTCACATTTAGAGATAGTGACAAGGGTTAAGATTTTACTTAAATTTAATATTTTTTTTCATATATATATTTTTAGCACCACGTCTTACTACCTGTTTGGGTAATACGCCTATGTACTAATTACACTAATGTGTTAGAGGTTAGGAAGGTTTAATTTATCAGAAATACAACCGCATTTGTGTGGAAAACCATTTAGGAAGAAAACCTTTCAGTACACCCGACCGGGATTGAATCCCGATCTCCTCGCCTTCTGGCAGTCTATAGTCTCATGCGAGATTAGCGCCTTAGACCATGCGGCCACTCAAGCGGGTTGGAGCATTAAAAATATGGTGAAGTGTACTCTGGTGTTTTTGTTGTGCCGTGTGATTTAATTTCCACCAAACTCTGGTGCACTTAAAACTGGTAAAATAATGGATTACTGAAAATATATGTTTGTTCAAAGTTGTAATATGCCTATAACCAGTGCGCACTTGCATTTTATAGCCTACCCAGCTTTAACTTAATTTTATTTTGAAAAACTCTCTCTGTGGAGAGTCCACAAGTTATCCCGACTGAGCTGCCACCGCCGTTAGCGCTAATAGTGCCAACCTTTGCGAAGAGGGTGTCATGTTTTCAGTATAGTAAACCCTCCGGCAATTAATCTCAGTTTTCTAAACCGGAGCTGTTAAATTATAAAAGTGTAAATGAGCTCTTAGCAGTAAGCACTAATGAGCAATGATTATTGTATTATTGTGTTGGGTTTTCTCATTTTACTTTCTAGGGTAAAAGCTCCGGAAGATGTAATTAGCTTTGAGTTACAACCAACATGTCCAAGAGGAGGGAGCACTGAGAAATTAGTGCTACCACCAGTCCAACTTAAATACGGATAAATAACATAAAAGTGTTTTCCCCATTTATGTGGTAGTTGGCTGACCAGTTTACAGGGAGGAGCAAAAGGTGGGAAGGGGGAGAGTGGAGGGGAGGTGAAATGTTGCGAATTGCAAGTCTTTTCACTCGCTACCTTCAAATATCAATTTAGAAGCAGTCCAGAAAATGTGCTTATTGTGTGCAGTGCATTACTTATCTTGTGTTTGATTAAAAACTAATTGTTTAAATAATTTGATAGATAGAGTGAAATTAATATTATCTAAGGGAAAAATTTATTTATATATGACAAGGAAATTGACATAAATGTTCACATTAGGTGGGTTATTGAGGTAAAGTATATAGAAATACACTAGAGTCGAGATAAGCCGGCCTCAAGTGGTGTCATTCCAGGCTGGATAATACGGAATCCGAGTGTAAATCATTTTCAGTATGGGTTCACCTCATGGAGCTACAGATCCCTTGACAAAGATTCTGTTTCCAGCTAAATAGGAACAGTGCTGCTATCTAAACCTTCCTTGACAAAGATTCTGTTTCCAGCCAAATAGGAACAGTGCTGCTATCTACACATCCATTGACACAGCCTCTGTTTCCAGCCAAATAGGAACAGTGCTGCTATCTACACATCCATTGACACAGCCTCTATTTCCAGCCAAATAGGAACAGTGCTGCTATTCCCACCAACCAAAAGTACTGTATTATAAGCAAACCGCATGCATAGCAGTTAGCCTATGCTTTACTGTTTCCAATGTAACAGTTGTAAAGCGTTTAGGATTGATTTTTCTATTATGTCTAGTTACTAGTGTATATTTACCTTTTTTTTAACGCACTTGTTAACACCGAGAACCAGACCGGAGAGTCGCGACTCTAGTGTGTATATTATAACCCTCTAAACTAATTTTACTTCTTTTTGATAGACCCACAAATTAGGGACTTCAATTAGGTAGCCTAACTTATCAAATTAAAAATGTTCAAATTTAAATTGAGAATATTGCCATAACAATATTTTATTAGTCTATTTGTCAAGCCTAAACTAACGTTTTTGTAAATAAACATGAGACAAATTTTCAACATTTTTTGAAAACTAATCAACTAAAAGCATATTCAAAATTTCTTTTTTCTTTACGGTATTTGATGTTAATTCTTCAGTTTGGTTGCATAAAATTAACATTAGTTAATTTAATTTGTACATTTTGAGCGTATAACCCGAATGGGTAGTAAGAGGTAGTGCTAAGTTTAATTTGTACATTTTTTTTCAATTGTAAATATGAATGGAAAAAAGTGTTTTTAATCAATTTGATGGTTGGCTTAAACTATTTTGAATGATTATATACCTCTTTTGATTATTCTTTTGAGATGTGGCAGATTAAACTATCTTTATATATTTTTTATATATTTTATAAAGAATTTCCTTTTCAAATATTAAATAAGTTGTTTACCTTATTAATTATGATATCACGTTGCATTTTTTTTTTCTATATAACTTCTATTTAGTTGTAAATAATTTTTTAATATATTTTCCTCTTTTATAATTTTATAAATGAAGGATAGTTATTAGATGTAAAATTTAAATAAATGTAACCGGAACTTAATTAGGAACCGAAAAGAACTGGAACTTTTACATTTCTTTAACCAGAACCTTAAAATGTTTATTGGAAAAACCAGAGCTAGAACAAAAAAATATTTTGGTTCAACTCCCTGCACCTGAGTAAATACAAAAACAATAATTAGCCTTCAATTCTATTTTCAACAAGTATTTAAGAAAAAAAATCCTACTTTAAATTAATGGTACATGACAAAAACTTGGTTGTATGCATTATATCAGGGTGTGTGTAGAGTTATGTGAACCATAATGACTTTATCAAGACCTATACATATTCACAACGAAAAGATAGGAACAAAGATGATAAGATGATAAGAAATAAAGCCCACCCACATTCCTCTTGTACATTATTTATTAGTCCTACTAATTTTTTTTCTGTATTATAAGTTTAAACTAATTTAGAGAAAAGAATTAAAAAAACCTATTATTACATCCACAATGAACTTGACTCACATTTAAAGCCATGACCTGAAAGCTAATTCATAACTTTCATGAGCAAAAATAATATCATTTTGTGGCTGGTAGAGTTGACTTGTTTAATTATATGAGCTTATTGAGCATATAGAATGGATTAGATTAACTTACTCTTTATCAAAAAATAACTAAACTTGGCATATTTTTTTCCTCCTTACACATTTTTATAGTTTTATTTTTATAGTTTTGAATTTTTTTTATAAAAAACAGTACCGGTATATGCTAATTAAACATAATAATGGTTTAAATAATCTCATAAGTTAACCAACATTAATTTAATAAAACTTATATATAGGCCTATGGCTTGAGAAAAAATGTACCAATATGTTGTTATTTTAAATTCACATTGACACTCATGAGTACACATTGAGACTACAATATAACTTACTATTCATTTTGTCAATTTTTTTTTCATCACTGTGTTTCACTACTTGTTCAGCTTATAACTTACGCATAAAATTATAATTGAACTCTAATGGAATAGAGATGAGGAAGGAAGCATTTTAGAGGTAATATACCCGCATTTGCATGGGAGGAGGGTGTGAAACCATTTAGGGAAAAAAACCTCAGTAGAATCAACAGGGATACAAACCCTGATCTCCCTGCGTTCAGCAGGTCAGTCTAACACTAAAATGACGCCCTAGACAATTTGGCCACTGTAGCATGTTTTTGTAAAAGTTTCCCCCTCTATGTTGTATTGTCTACATGTTAACTCAGGGTGTCCAACAAAACTATATTTTAAAATTCCCTGACCTTTCTAGGTTTTCCAGAGCCAGTTTCCAACTTTTCCAGTCACTATATATTACAAACCTTATTTCATTAATATCACAACTTAATGTAATATTATTACTAGACACATGGATACACATTTTGAGATTGAGTCAGTCTATGAAAAGGGAGGTTAGAGGATTTCACACTATATCGATGGGCTATTGGTTAGTAGGCCTACGATCTGGTAAGTTACATTTCAGTGAGGTCATATTGAGACATTTAAAGATCGCCTTAAACAAATAGTTTAAAATTGTTGTGAGATACATTATTTTTAGTTTCTTCTTCCTATAATGTAATCAAATTTTCACGCATGATCATAACCCTACCACAACTTGGGCTAAAGATTTGCGATAGAAGGGTGAAAATATGACATGTGAATCACATGTTGACCTTGAGAGTTGAGATTGGTATGCTAAACTTTGTCAAAAGAAATTCACAGAGTGTGGAAGAAAAGGTTAGTTTAGTTTGACTATTGTAAATAAAAGTTAGACTACCTATAATTTTAGTGAATATGATGTGTGAAAATTTCAGGAAAATTATGAAATTTCCTTACTTTTCACTGACCAATCCAATCCAGTTTTCCAGGTCGCTGGACACCCTGTAACTTGTTTCCAAAGCTGCAATGTTTGTTTAGTCAATGTTTGTGTCTCATGATGAAAGTGTAGGATTTCTAAATATTTATTCTTTATCCTTTAACTGTCAAACTTTTTAATACAACAATACATCTTGATAAACCCCTAAATTGTCAGTATGTCCTTCCTCCTGTTTTACCAGCATGCAATGAATTTAAATTTTACCTGTATCTGGGTTATCCGGTTTGTTGTGTTAATGGATGATTGTTTGATGTCAGCTGGAAGACATAGATGGGCTCAGATGTTCAATTTTTTTAAACGGGTCAATGAAATTATTGTTAAAGTTTTAATTGAACACAATATAGCCAAAAGTGCAGTGCACGGCTTTATGAAAGGTTTAATATTAAAAGTGAGTATATTAGGCAAGAAACAAAGCAAAGTGGGATATCTAACTTTGTATTTGTGTTGACTAGGCTTAGACCTTGCGTTTTCTTAAATTATCCTTTTATTATGCTTATAATCAGTTTCCACTGGAATTTGACAGAATTCATTACACCTTGCAAGTTAAATTTGGCCTAAAACTCGTTGTAGAGAGAGTTTTGAATTATCTAAACAATAGAAAGGATGAAAAGGGAATGTTGGGGATACATTCTAAAGTGAGAAACCCACCAAAGTGTGAATAGTGTCCTATTTCTAACTATCGTATATTCATGCATGTGACAGATTAGCATAATGTATGTAATATAGTTAATGTTATGGCATTGTTATTTATTTGAATGGAAAAAATATGATTTAAACTATCCATTAAACATTACCTACAGAAAAATTAATTCGATCAAACAAGGTATTATAAAGGTAAGCTTTACATCATAACTTACCTAACCTAAAATTAAAACGTCAAGTTTTGATTATGTAGATGAATCATCTTATCAAGGTTTAAATTAATCTACATTTCACATTATGCACACACACATCTTTACTGCGGCATAGTTTTAGTAGAATAAACAAGTTACTGTGTATCTCATTTGAAGCTACGCTGTTGTTCAAGGAAATAATAGCTTAATAATAAATTATAATTTTATAAATCACAAGACACATTCCAGACAATTGCTATTTTATTGACTATATATCTATATGTATAGATATGTGTATATATATATAAACATACATACTCTATTTTGTATGCAAGGTACATAATGTGTGAAATTCAGAAGGTATCACTAAAAGTTAATCATTTTTCTAACAAGGTTCGTCTATTCTATAATTGTGTTACACATATTTACAGAGATTCACTTTGTATTATAAATATAATATGTAGTTGACTTAAAACACAATAGGAACTTTTTAATTATGCAAATACGTTTTTATATTAAAATAATTACTAATCATTTACTATATAAACTGGAAAAAGCAAGGATTCGTGGTATAGCACTGAAATGGTTTCATAGCTACCTGAGCAACAAAGCCTACAAAATAAAGTTATGAATATCCTATTAAGTACGGTGTGCCACAAGGTTCTGTCTTAGGTCCACTATTGTTTCTCATCTATATAAATGATGTTGGACAGTTGGATTTAAATGGAAATATTACTTTCATTGCTGATGACACTAACTTATTTTATACGGGGAAAACTGTAGATGCAATACTAACTCAAATTAAGGATGATCTACATACTCTATCATCATGGTTTGCCAAAAATAAGCTAACTATTAAATGGTCCAAAACAAATTATATGATCATATATAAGTCCAGCCATAAGCCTATTCCCTGCAATATTATCATCAATAGAATAAATAGTGCGATATACATAGGGCTAATTATTGACTATAACATGACATGGAATGAACAAATTGATAGTATAAAAAAGAGAATAACTCCAGTCATAGAAGTATTAACAAGATTAAAGTAAAGTGTTTCCAGAAAACTACTAAGCAGTATATATTATACCATGGTACATACTCATTTGCTGTACATGGATATAATATGGGGAAGATGTAGCAAGAATTAAAAGTATTGCAAAAAAGGGGCTCTTAGAATATTATTCAACTTCCAATACGAAACTCCCTCTAAAACAATTTATAGATCTCGTAACATTTTGTCTTTACATGTTAGTCTAAAACTATCTGTTGTCATATTGGCTTTTAAAGTTGACCGAAATATAATATACAATAATACAGTTTTACACAAAACTATGAGCACCATAGCCAAAACACAAGAACAGTAGGGAACTTTCACATGAATTGCAATAAATCTCTTAAATATGGTTGCAATAGCACAAAGTCATCAATTATCAAATACTATAACACTCTACCTGAAAAACTATAAACCACACAAAAAATAAGCTTGTTCAAATATGAAATAAAGCAATATGGCTGGAATTTGTACATAAATGATCAAATGTGGTCATAACCAAATATGTAACCAAAAATAACTTGCACGTAATAAAATTATAAGACCTATTTTTATATCTTATTTGAAGGTTTATGTATAATATTTGTAACCAAATTGACATGATTATGATTATGTATACCTGTATGTTAGAATTACTACTTGTTGATCTACCTTGTGCATACTGTTAAAATATATTGCTGTTCTAAATAATTGATTAGTTACTGTTAAATAGATAGTCTATTACTTTCATTTTCTTTTTTTTCAATATTTTATAATTGCGCATTCTTGTCATTTTTATATTTGTTATATTTATTGATATTATTGATCACTTGCTCGTTTTGTTAACTTTAACAGCTTAGTTATAATTAATCCTGTGTAATTTTTCTTTTATATAATTGCAAGTACAATTTGTACTATTCATAATTAATATGCCTAGCCAAATATATTGTATACCATTCTTATAATAGAGCCGTCATGGTTATCTGGGACATAAAATAATAAATAAATAAACAAATAAAAAGAAATATTGTAAATACATTGAATTTTTTTAAAAAGATAGCCCTGTATAGAATAACCTAGATATAAATAATAAATAAATAAAAAATAAAAATAAATAATAAATTTTTAAGGAACGCAGAAACGCATCGAGGTTACTCTAGCCCTGTATACGAAGGTACACTCCCTTTACCCTGGTGGGTAGCAGGCATACCTTGAGGGGTAATTTAATTTGTAACCCCATATCCTTATAGGAACAAGCTAAATTAAAAATCACATTTGTCTAATAACTTCAGATAACCTGCAATAATAAATGTTTATAAATATACCATTATAGTACATTATAATATAGTCCTACCATAGTATATTGAGCAGATAAAACAAACATTGTACAAAGTCACACCGAGCTTCAGCTTTAATGCTTAATCTATGAATAATACGTTAAATAGTTACGTTGCACTTAATGTATGTGGAGATGCTTATATATATTACAATAATATGCCCTAAACCAAAACAATATTTCAGTAGTAATACTTTCATAGATATAAAAAGGTTTTTGATTGTGTGCACCATGATGTATTACGGTACTGGTACTATTAAACAGATCAAAAGTCTTGTTCATTGTCAAAAAATTAAAGTCACAGATCAGTTTAAAGCATTCACATATACGATGAAGTGATTTTTAAATAATAAAATTAATGTTATTTGATATTTGATGGACTCGACTTTATATATACGCGCACAGTGTAAAAGTTATTTAAGCTGCTGTTAGAGATTACGTTTTATCATATAAAACATTAATTTTGTGTACTGAAAGGAATCTAAAGCCGTTAGCAATTTATTTAAATCTATGTAACTACAGTTAAATATATATTTATAAATTTTCTTATCGGTAATTCACTATTAAACTAAATTACAATTCGCATTAAAACCCTCCCAACAAAGAGGTACTGTACACCTGGCCGAGATTCAAGACTCGACCTCAACTTACCTACCCATAAATGAGCGTAGTCTACAATATTTGATGCTATTACTCACACTGCCAACGTTGTAGTTGTAAGTAGGCCTATAGTCTGATTTTCATATTAAGACCATTATTTGAAAACTGGAAATTCAACCTGCCACATAAGAGGAATGCAAATATTACAATTATATCTACATTTTTAGTCCGTCTAATTAATAATGTAAAGATAAATTATGCAGTAATTCGTAAGGAAGTTTATCTTTTAAGATTAACTAATTTGCTTAGTAAATAAAATAAGAGATCTTTCTAGAATAGCAAATGTTAGTGACTTTCAATCAATGTTGGTGGTAGGAAGTGCACTTCCTTTAAAATCAGGGTTTATATACCGCCTTTTGAAACAGGAGCTAACTTATAGTACCGGCATAGAAAAGACAGTTTACTACAAATTTAGTAGCCTAAATTCCCCTGAATCCAATGTATTGTCACATAAACACTCAAATTGCCATTTATTTAAAAAAAAATTATTGTCTTTTTGATCTAGTTTTAAATTGGTCATTCATATTAAAATGGTTAGGTTTACCTCTTTCAAAAAAAAAAAAGAAAAAAAGATTGCAAGGTTTATAATAATTCACAATTGGGAAGTTAAGTTTTTTCATCATCTTCCACACTTCTCAAAATTAGCATTTAGATACTTTTTATTTTTAATGAGAAAATCTTTTGAGTTTTATCCATACAGGTCATGTCCTAAACTTTAAAGAAACTTATTTATTTCCACTTTCTTTAATCTTTCCATTTAAAATTTATATTTTGATGAAGGAACAAGAAACAAATGTTAAGGGTCTCAATTTGTGTTTTAGAATTGCACTCCTAATGTACTCTATTACCAGAAAAAGAACACAAATCTGGAGGAGACACTAAACACATTAGATAAGTAATGATTAAGTATTACTTAAACTCCTTTTGGATGAGAGTTCAGCTGCCTGATTAGTTCAGGTGATCATCTGAGAAAGGACTTAAAGCCAAGACGGTGCAGGGAAGAGTCTGCTGGTAGCTACCGAGTGAAGTAGACGGCAAAGTGAATAACGCAAGAACCTGTGGTTTGCAACTGGTTAGGCTCGCATCACAAACTCGTAATGGTGATATGCAAGGGTGGAAGTGAATCTGTTGCGTTAACAGTCTGACTTACTGGTGAACAGGATACTAGATTTAATAGGACATTCATGACTCGATACACCTCCCTATCCCAATTATGTACTGCCAAACCGTCCTATAAGTATAACTTACATCCTGCACTACAATAAGGCACTAGACCACTAAACGTATGTGTCGACTTTCAACTGGCCCAGCCCATAACTTTCAAATACTGTTGGTGTCACAGGATGGTAATCGTTACACTGGGCTTTTCCAATCTTTCTACACCGAAGAAACCCTTGCACCAGAAAAAATACATGCTGAAGCTCTCATTAATTTTTGTTACACTAATATCATCAACATCCAATAACATTTAAATTCTACAAGTATAAAATTATAAAACAAACTGAAAATATCACATGTTTTGGCTTCACCTTGGGAAATAGTAATTTATTTAGATTTGAAAAAAATTAGCGATCCTAATTAATGATATTTTAAAGTGTGAAAAACAAACAAGTATTCTAAAATTGTCTCACAAAGCCTAATGTAACCATGTCCAAGCCCAGACTGAAAAATGCTCCATTACACAACTAAATAAAATGTATTTAAATAATTTTTAGTGCAATTTCTGCCACTCTGTATAGTGTAAAATCACACTATAATCCTATTCAAGCTAACTTAACAAATCTTGATGTCAAATTTCTTATATTTTGCTTTCTCCATGAACCTTTTAATATTCACTACTAGCAATCCTGCATGACGACGCCCCTGACCCACTGTAGTATAGGAATTTTATAGGCCCCCCCTCCCCCTTCAGCTCTGAAACATAATTCTAAACCAGATAAAAAATATTTTCTTAAAAAATTTGCTAAAAATAACCTAATTTAAAAAAGTGATTAAAAATTTAAAAATCTGGCTTCCGTTCACCTATGTTAAAAATTCCAGATCTCTGCGTGCCGTAGATTTGGCTGGGCATCGCAAACAAACAAACAAACAAACACACACACACACATAGACAAACAAACACTTCCTTTAATTATTATAGATTTGAGGAGTTGTTTGATGGGCACATCCAAACTTTGTGTAAACCTTAATTAAAAAATTACTCAATACCTTCTCCATGATAGGCTTAAATTTTTCAACTTGAACTTGGGCCAGTTTTAGACAAATTTTTACTTATTCCAGCTTTATATTATTAGTAATAGTGTAATTGCACATACAAACAGGTCCTGGATTAGAAAATTAGTTTTTAAATATTTCTCACTTAATGGTAAATTATTTACTACCCATAAGTTTCTTGAAGTTAAATACTTATTTCTGTACAGACCTACTCAATCTTTAACCAATTTTACCTTTGTTTGTGTAGATAATGTGTGTTCTAATAGATTTGAAAGAGTTTAGAGTCTCCACAAAGGTAAGCTGGATTCATATCGTTTGAATTTCAAACTATATATTTTATTTCCTCTTTTTAGGAAGATGTGTTGCACGTTTCACACTCCCTCCTGATGGGTTCCGATAGAATGAAACCTAGGCTGGGGGATTGGGCATTAACGATTGATTTTCTTCAAGAGAGCTATTACTTCTTTGTCCAGTGGCAGCAATGTAAACTGTTAAGATGGAGTGCTAGTGAGCGTGAATTTAGGGCAGTATTCTCGAAGTTTTTATAGCATAAACATTTATTTGGCCAAAATAAATCAAATATTTCTTCTATAGAAACAAAGAGTTTAGTTTTCCGCACATGCTAATCTCAACAGTTCTTTAATATCTGTCAAGGGTGTCCTGGAATTTAGTGACAACTTTTTCTCTGCATTTAAAAAGTTTGTCACCAAATGCCGCTATGCTCATGAGAGATATTCAAGAACTGTTGAGATTAGCATGTGCAGAAAGCTAAACTATATGTTTCTATAGAAGAAATATTTGATCTATTTTTGCCAAAAAATGTTTATGCTATAAAAACTGTAAAGTTAATGCACTAAACTGGCGCTCACTAGCACCCCACCTTAAGACCTTAATATTGTGTTCATTCCCTTTTATGTGTTTCTAGCCATCTTTCTTGTACCTCAAAAAGAGAAAAGATAGTAAATATTCTTTTAATATGAACACACGCGTTGATCAATATTTTTTATTAAGGTTTTTTTTTGTGCTCCAGAGGGCTGTGGAGTGAGTATGTCTAGCATTAAGACTCCCGGCTACACAGCCCTGGTGCTCCATATCTTACCACCCATTCAGGCAATCTCACATAGATGAGGTAAGTACAAGGAAGTACAAATTTAGAAGAAATGTACTCCCATCTGTGAGGCAGCATAGTGGAAAACCTCTTAATAAAATCTACCCTCTGTACACCCTCTCCATCACGTGCACTATGATCAGGTGTCAGGTGTCTTAAAACGAGTGAGAGTAAACAGAACTCAGTACTTCTTGTGCCATTTATTTGAATAATCAGTAGTTGAGTAAAAAAAAAAAGAAAGAAGAGAAACAAAAGTATTATATAAATAAAAATTAACATGAGGAAACATCATTAGGCATATATAAACGAAAAGAATCGCCAAATGTCTAATGTACACATAACAGTAAGAAACTTAGCATTATTTTGCTCTACAATAAAAAAAAATTATGCAGTATAAAGAGTTTGTTGCGACTGTATCGTTCTTTGTTGGTTCGTGACAATATTTCCATTCATTCACCTAATAAACTGCACTTGTAATGGAAGCAATGTAATGCAGACACAACGATAATAACGTAAACAAATTGGGCTTAACATTTTGTATGTACAGTACGATTTCAAATCTTCACTGTTAAGTGGCATATATATATTTTTTTATTTTTATTTTTATAATATCAAACATAACTTTCAGTTAAATTACAAGCACTAACAAAGCTTTGGTATATACTCCCCCCCTATACATCATATTTATTTTGAATTGTTAAGTTTTGGGCATAGTTCAATGGTAAAATTATTAATTTTGTCGGTTTTGGTCGATATCTCCGCCTCTACCTAGATTAGGAAAAATTTGATTTAAATTTCTTCCCCCCTGACAATAGGCCATCTCTGCACCTCAACATTGCCTTCATATTTGGAAACTTTAAAAAATGGTTCGTATACGTTTAGCAAATTTGAAAATGTGCCCCAGTCATGTCGCCTATGTTTGGAAAATAAAAAAGTATAACAGAGGAGGAATGGTAGAAGGCACACACTGCTTAATTAAATTAACAATCAATCATTCTCAAGAGCATTGAAAATCTTCCACTGTATCACCATTTTTTAAAAGATGAAAATAGAGCAAATATAAATAGTAGGGCCTACATTAATGTACACTATTATGCAGTTTTTTTAATATAAAAAGCATCATCACCTAGTAGTACATCACATTACTAGGTGATTCGAAACAAATATTCTTGTTGCGCCCACCCAGAAAAAACTTTTTTTTTAAAAAAACCACACACACACACAGAAGAACAAAAATATGAACCAACAAATGCAGCAAATATTTCACCATTTAATACAAATATACACAGAGCAACAAGTCTCTCTGTCAGTCAATGACTACGTAAGGCAATATATGTAATAAATCTCCCCGATACGAGCGTCTCGACACCATTTCATGCCATTCTCTAAACCTGTCATCGTCTTCATCGCGGGTCACCCCTTCGTGCACATTACCGTTTAAACTATTCACATGCTCTTTGTGTAACCTTTCAATATCCATCTCTGTAACACACGTCTCTGTAACCTCATCATCTTTCGTTGCAGGTTCGGGATCCTCCCAGTCAATCTCGTCAATGTTGAGAGGTGGAAGTCTGGCAAGAATCTCTTCCACAGTCTCCTCTTGCTTCATGGAAGAAAGGGCCCCAAAACCGTCGCTTGATGGCTCCTCTTTAGAAAGTCTAGAAGGGGTAGAGATTCCATCGTCTTTCTCGAGATTGGTGAGGTTCTCGTTATTACCGTCGATATTAGAGAATTTTGAGCTAGAATTTGTCAAGTCTATCAGAGTGGGTTCGTCGTCGACATGGATGATGGCGGATTGCGACTGGAGAAACTTAGCTATGTGCTCGGTTTTGTTACGAGTCATATCGTCGTATGTGCTGCCGCCCCTATCTGGAAAGACACAGTTCACAAGACTAGCTTTATTATTTGAAGACGAAGGGACGCCCACCACAAACCGTTCATCGCTGGCGGATCCGCTCATACAAGTTTTCGCCTGTAGCCCGGCGAGCAGTTCTTGGGTAGTTTTCACTTTAGGTGTTCGTGCTATGGATTTGATCTTTTCCTTCACAATATCATCCACAGATGGCACTGGCTGGGAGGAAGCGTTAAGGTTGGCCAAAGCCCTTTTCGTTGAGCCTTTCTTCCGGCCTCTCTTCTTAGGAGGTGGTTTCTGCACTATTTCTTGAGGCACTTTGTTAATATAAGCTGAGATGACCTCACAGCTGCTGGACCCTTGGTCACTTACAGCCCCAAAACTATCCCTACTACATTCACCAAGAAAATCTGGTTGTGAATGCACCACGAAACCCCTACTGTCATTCAACTGTCCGTTAGGTCGAGCCAATTTCCTGGGTGGGGCACCATCGGTTGACGGCGAGTCTTTTCGGAGCCGTTTGTTCTCGGCATGTGTTTTGGGGACCGAGTCTGAGGCAAGGATTGGGGACTCTGGTTTGACCCTGCGAGGAGTCTTTGACTGAACACTCGGAGTGGGAGGTCGCGACGCGCCGAGGCGAGCGTTGGAGGAAGACTGGTGAGAGGGAAGTCCTGGACTGGTGCTCTTGTCACTGGAGGTGGCTGGGGAGACCACAGGCCCTGTACCTCGTGCCGAGCTTCGGACAACAGGGGCAGGGGGCAGCCCAGGACTTAGAGTCCGTGGAGGGACGGGGCTGAGCGTGCTTCCCCGAGACAACCGCCCAGGGCTCAGAGCCCGGCTCGCAAAGTTGGCACCGTTGGTCTGGTGGGGGCTGGTGGAGGGGGCCGAGATCATGTTACGCCATCGACGCACCAGATCCTTGGCTCGCTTCGCCAAAGACTCGTTGCTAGTCTTGCGACGAAGGTCGTTAATGTACTTCCCGAGACGTGTCGTCTGGAAAGTAAATGCATAACAATGGTCATTAGGATGTCCCTTGATGGGGAGAAATCTGGACCACATCAGACTAAAATAAGTGTTAACAATTAGAATCATGTACATAGCTGCCAACATTTGAAGGAAAAAATTAGTAAATACATTAAAAAAAAATAGTTAAAACTCATTAAACTGCAACATTTACCTTAAACAGGCCTAAATCCTGTTGATTTTCGTTAGTAAAGGTAAAAAAATATGTCAGCCTAGTAAAAATATTAAAATTTCCTCTTGAATATAGAGATTATTAAACAATTTATTCCATCCATGGACACAAAACCCAAAACAACATATACTACTGTAGCATTTGTTACATAGTATACATGAAGTCTCATGGAAACAAAAAATCTTGTATATATTAATGTTTGTGTGTATTAAAATAGTCTGTAAAAAATATCATGAACTAATCAAAGATACCATAAAACCCAGTGTTCCCTTCAGGAACTACTTAAAGGGCGTCGTTTGATAAAATTGAAGGCAATATTTTTTATTTAGCGCTGCATCTTATTACCTGTTTGGGTTATTCACTTTAAGTATTAGTTATGCTAATGGGATAGGAATTGGGAAGGTTGAATATAGAGGAAGTGAACCTGCATATGCGTGAAGGGAGAGTGGAAAACAATTTAGGGAAAACCACCCCCCAGTTCATCCAAGAGAGATTAAAACCTCAATCTCCCCGTCCTCGGCAGTCTAGCTCAATACAAAACTAGCGCGTTAGATAACTACGCCACCGCGTTTGATAACTACACCACCGAGGTGGGCGAAAGCAATATTAATTATTCTTTTCAATGTTTGTTGCACAGTTTATCATTAAATCAAAATATGTTAAATTATGCAACTAATTTTTGCTTTGGATCACGCCAATATTACACTTATGAATAACAGAAATTTTATAATGGTCCGACACCTTCGCTCAGTTGGTAGCGTGACTGCCTACTGAGCTAAGGGACCCTGGTTCGATTCCCAGCATGGGTGAAACATTTATAATTGAAGAAAATATGGGTTTACCCTTTCACATTAATAAATTGATGACTGGGGACTGGATGTTGTGCCTGTCCTAGTCTTGAAATATATTATATGACATTTGAAGGTACGACAGGTCTAGCAAACCAATAGTGGAAAACATATGGCTTGATAAAAAAAGTGACCATAGGCTGGAAACAACAACGGATGTAAAGAAATGTTGCAAAATATTACACTACCCCCAGGTGACTGGCAACATTTTCTGGGGATAACAATGAACCTGTTTTTTTTGGTACATAATAGAGTAAATCTGGGCGTTCGCAGCTATGAATTCAGTTATTAGATGTTTGTAAAATTTCCAGGTTTTTGTGTCGTCTTTTTTGGATTTGTTTATTCGACTGCTCAAGTTTACAGTCAAATCGATAGATAAAGGTTCTTTGTGCTTCATTTAACAACCAGGGGATGATGAAAGAAACATAATTTTTTATACTCAAGAGATTTACATTTTTCAAACTTAATACCATTATCTAAAAACCTCTATAAAAACAAATAAAATTAATAAAATAGGTCCAAGCATGAAAAAGGGAGAAGAAAAGATTATTTGGTTTATTATCACTACTCAGGGTTGTTATAATTTTACCCAACCCAAAAAAAATCCACCTGGGTTTTATTAAAAAACACACTTACATTTTGGACACAAATCAATTGTTTAATTTTTGAAATTGATTAGTCATTCTGTTGAAAAACTTTTGGTTTATTATTATTACTATTAATAATAATAATAATAATAATAATAATAATAATAATAATAATAATAATAATAATAATAATAATAATAATAATAAATAATAATAATAATATATACATTGATTAGTATTTGGTGCTATACACAAGTTTTGAAATTATAGATTTTATTTATACAATAGACTACGCTATAAAATATGTTTTAATTGGTTGAACAAAATAATATGTTCAACTAGCAACTCACTTGGGATAATATCGTTTTAAGGAACCTACAATGTAATAATGCTAGGCCCTATAAATAATACTTTGTCAAAAAAGCAAATGAGATAGCAAAAGTTCTTACGAATCAAATAGCCAAAGCTATTATTTATGCTTTTTAGTGAGGAATTCTCCATCTAGATATATTCTGAAAATTGAAAAATGACACGTGGACATGGAAATTGAACCCGGGACCTCTGGCTTAGTACACCAAGGCTCTAACCACTGAGCTATCCAGGAATCGTCATGTGCCTAGGGCCATTCTTCACTCATATTTTAAGGCAGAGTTTATGATGGACGTGCGGAAATCGTCAGCTACAAATGTGTGATTTTTATTAAAATCACAAGCTATCAGATAACTCAGCCACCTCAGACTCGGTAGACGGCTTAATGCTGCCACTTGTACAATTATTATAATTGTAAGGAATTGCATATTTAAGAATCAAATAGCCAAAGCTATTATTTATGTTTTTTAGTGAGGAAATCTCCATCTAGATATCATATTCAGGTTCAATTCCCGTGTATTATTGCAGACTCCAAACTCCCCTAAGCCTGCACCTTTCCACACCTTTTGTTATTTTTTTAATGTATTCCATGATGCAATGAGTTATTTAAATAATTAAAACATAATATAAGCTCACTTGAAAATAATCACAGGTGAAATGTGGGTTTTCCCTTTCACAGTGATGAGTTTAAATGTCAGGGACTGGATGTTGTGTCTGTTCTAGATATAGTTAGTTTATAAGTAATGTGCAGATAATATAATCAATCAGTTTAGAAAGTGCATGTTAAATATCACAAATAAATAAATTACAATTGGGTGAATAGGAGTATGTTAGGGAATGTTCTGAGAGAGTTTGGTGTGGATGCATGGTTAGTAAATATAATTAGGCCAGTGTATGATGGAAGTAAAGCGTGTATTTGGGTGGATGGAGCTTTGAGCGAATGGTTTGACATTGAACAGGGTGGTTGTTTAATATTTTCAATGACAAGTGTATGAGGGATGGTTGCGAGGACAATGTGAATGTGAGAGTTCCGTTATATGTAGATGATGATGATGCTGCTGTATTAATGGCTGAAAAGAAAAGTGACTTGTAGAATGCATTAAATCATTTGAGTTAGGTGACAGACAGAATGGAGCTTTGTATAAATATCTCCAAAACTTTGGTATTGGTTTTTGATAAGGACAGATCAGGAAATGATCTTGTGTATCTGGGCAGAATGTTCTGTAAAAGTGGAAGAATGGATGGTGAAATCGACAGACGGGTGCATCTCTGAGAGTAGTTAGATGTATGTGGACTATTGCAAAGAATGAAGTAGTATCAAAAGAGCCAATGATGGCAGTATAGAAAAGTGTGTTCAATGCCAGCATTGTTTTACGGATGTGAAACTTGTATGGACAGTTAGTAGAATGGGTGCTGAAGGAGTATGTTTTGAAAGGGAATCCAATAAGTTAATGAGAAAGAAGCATCTTATGTTGGTTTGGACATGTTCAGAGGATTAGTGTGGATTGAATGAAGCAAAGATGAAGGTAGAGTGTGTGGATCAAAAGGAAGGGGCTGGCAATGTAAAATGTGGCTAAACGTTGTAGACAAATGTGTGAGAAAGAAAAACATTAAAGAGTTTTAAGAATAAAAGATCATGTATGACTCGGTGAATGGATGTTGTTGAAGTGAAGGCAGTATGCAAGGATAGGGAAGTGTGGAGAAAGTTAGTGAGGATGGATTAAGTACGAAGTTGAATTGTGAGCTATATTCACAGTTTCTTGCCTACCCCGTAAGGGAACAGCGTGATTAGGTATGTATGTATGTATGTATGTATGTGTATTAAAAAAAATGGGGGACAAAGGAATTTCCAGGACAACCTATAAAATTCCAGTAAAAGATTGGAAAAATGGGAAATTCCATAACATTTCCAGGCCTGGAAGAAATATTTTAAAATTCCAGGTTTTCCATGATGCGTAGAAACCCTGTGTTAGCATTGCTTGTTTGGGGTTGTCCATAAACCATGTAACATTATTTTCTAACCTTTTCTCTCTCTCTCCCAATGTAACACCAAGTATACATTATCCTGACCCCCCCCCAGCTCCCCTGAACCTGTGATACGTAACTTTTCACATCAAGAGTGAATGTCATTATTTCACAGGGAAACTTCTGCGACACTAAAATCAGGACTGAGATTTAATACAACTCAGAATAGGAAGTTATCTGTTCATTAATTGGAAAAACATGTATAGTAATAATTTTTTTTATACATTATAATTTAAGTATAAGATCTGTGTTACATAACAGTGATGTACCCACCTTCCCCTCATTTAGCATCATGTAGACAGTAGAGCTCTCACCTCCCCTCTTTTCAACAGCGTTACATGTTTTATGGATTGATTACCCCTTTAGACCTTCTTCCTCGGAACATTTACATTTCGTATTGGTAGCCATGGCGATAGGGGGAGAGCGTTTTACAACAAGAGAAAGGTTACTTTGGAAATGGAAGTACTGTAGGTGGTTGGTGCAGAATGTAGTGTTTATGGTTTCCTCGTGATCTAAGAATAGTGAATGGTGTTGTGACATGTTATAGGTGAATCTGAGGATGCTATGGTTGTTTAACATGTAAAGGAGCTGTAATAAGTTAGTATCAGAATCTCTCCAAATCAGCAAAACCTTACCAAAGGCAATACAAGGGTTCGGAATGCAAAAAGACGGTCTCAAGCTTGCCAACGAGGAGGTTAATTCTTAAACTCTTAGTCTTTTAAGCACATTGTTTGTTTATAAATGCACACTATATTATCTTGTTTCTGTCAGAGTTTGGCAATATTTTGCCTTGCTAAAAGTTGTACAAGCATGACATAACCAAACCAGCCTCTGTCAGCAATTACTACATCAACAGTCTCATGTGGAAACAATAATTGGTTATTGTCATCTTGTATTGTGCATACTTGCAAACAAACTATTAGCAATTATGACAAAATCATAAGGGGACGAGCATATTTGGGGACATAAATGCCAAAGTTTTGTCCAGAGTGAGGAGAGGGAAGAATGAAGAGTCCAAGTAAGGGGTCCGTCTCCAAGTGCTTTGCGACTCGTCACTGCCTGACCGACGGTTAAGTCCAGGAGAGTACCCCGGCTGTTGGTGGAAGCACTGCACAGAGGGGGCTCATAAGTACTCAAAAGTGTGGTAGTTTTCAAGTCAAGATATAGTCGGCACGATGCAAACTCTTGCCGAGTGTTATTGACGTGGAACATTTTAAACTAGGTCAGCGCGAGGAGTGTTGAGACAGAAAATACACAGACAGTAACTGGTGACCCTTCTTAAATATCTCTAAAACTGAACTTCTCAACTAACAACACACTCTGTACATTATAGTTAATATTCATCTAGTTTCCAATAAATGACTATTAATATATAAGTGAACCCAATAATTCATCACTACTTAACCCCAAGCCACTAAGACACACTGACAGACTTGCTACATTAGATGTTAAAGTGAAACAATGCACTATATTATATAAACATAAGGTAGTTTTACTGCCCCCAACCTTTCTAAAAAATACTCAGTTCATCAGCCACGGCCGACTGTTTCAAGGTGTCTACCGAGTTGGAGAAACAAATTTAGTGACTTTTTGAACATAAAATTCCTCTGGTAAACAGTAGAACATTATATAATGCATATATAGGCTTAATTCACTCACATGAAACATTAAATTTTAAATACATGGTGAACGTTAACCTTGTCCTTGGTATCACGGTAAAAACTAAAAAGGCAACTTGCGGCTGGCGCATGGCATTATTGGTAGTGGGTGACTCAACATTCGAGAGATTTGCATTGTTATGTGCGGGAAATTCAAACAAATTTTTTTTTTGTGACTTTATGACCAAAATATAGAAAATTCGTTACTTTTCAGGGACTTTTTTTTTACTTTTTTTTTTAGGGTGACCTGGTGGTCTAGGGGTAAGGTGTCAGACTTTTGCGCTGAGGGTCCGGGGTTCGATCCTCGGTCCCGGCACAGATTTATCTGATTGCCAAACCCTTCCTTCACCTCTGACAAGACGTGTATTAATCACAACTTGTGAATGTGAGGAATGCCAGGCCTCCACCGTGGTTCGGATTCCACGTTAAACTGTAGGTCCTCCATTTCATCTCACAATCACCCTACCATTGCACATTAGCGTAAGTGCGTATAACCCGAACGGGTAGTAAGACGCGGTGCTAATAATAATAATAATAATAATAATAATAATAATAATAATAATAATAATAACAACTTTTTTGTGACGTTCATGACCCAGTAGACACCCTGTGCTTATAAGATCGTTTTACCTCAAGAGCTTCTTTAGTGATGGGCGTCCTCTCCAGGATTGAAATAATCTCAACCACTGCTCCCATGTCCACAACCTGGGGACAGGTGACAGGACAATTTAGTTCTCGTGTTCTAAACAAAGTCACACAACCAGCCTCATTTTTTTCAACCAAAGAAGAGCTGGTTGAAAACACAAATATTTTCCTAGGAATAGCATACTTACTCTTGGACACGGCTACTTGTTTGCTTATGAGGCTATGTTGTTATTTATTTTTGTTAATATTGTACTATTATAAAATATATTAAGTTACCGGTATTTCAAAATCACCAGGTTTAATGTAGAGGGGCCTAGTGACCTGATTATAATCATATTTTCCCACAATGCTTACAAATGACTGGTTATTTTGGGCCAAGTATATAAACAAGGTGTATTTTAACGTGTCAAATACTCTAAGGGCATACTCCCACTGAACAAACATTAAGAAAAGTTCATATAAGCATGGTTCTAGAAATGCTTAGTTTTAGAGTAATTAAATATTTTCTTCATAAATATATTGGTCGTGGGGATGCGTTAAACGGCCAGCTCAGATCACCAGATTTGAACCCGATCTCTGGGGACAAAGTCCATTGTTTACCCAACTCCTGTGCCTGATGTTGATTCCAAGAGAACATATTGTAAATGGATGTGAGCTAATACCTAACACCTCGTGTGTATTCAACAGAATATGACAACGATAGAACATAGTGAGCAGAGGATACCATTTTGAACACATTTTCTAACAAAATGTTCTGTCTTTTATTTGTTTCTGTTAAACGTTGCTGTGTTTAATTGCATTACTTCTTTATTTAGATTGCTTATTAATTAAATAATAAAATTCCGCCTGTCTCAGAAACTTAAGCGTTTCTAGAACCATTTTCTTAATGTTTGGAGAATGAGTATAGTTGACACCAATTAAAATACATCCTGTATAAAAAAAAATAAATGAAGGCACACCACATTATGGGAAAGTTGTGTCATAGAAGACGGCTATGGATATAACTAAAGAAGAGGATCTAAGTTTGCTAGCGACAGTTGAGAACAGGGTGGTTAGAGGGTGTGTGGGGCGCAATAGGAAGAAGAAAATAAACAGATGAAATATAAGAACCACCATGATAAGTCGCATTGCCACTAGTTTCTTAACACAAAAGCTGGAGGGAGTGGGGAAGCTTTTGTTGGTGAACAGAACATCTAAGGAATGGCATTAAAGTTAAAGGACGGAGTGAAAAAGTAATCGGTACTAAACCCCAGAGACGAATTGGGTTAAATCCAGGCAATCTCCTTATTTAACCAGTGTTGAGTGTTTTTACCATTTAACTTATAGATAGCAAAATTAAACACTAACATATTAGGCTTACTTTGTACATTTATTGTATTCCATTTGACATAAGTGTTACAAATTAAAATGATATATTGAAATGTATTCTACTGCAAAAACAACTTAATCTAAGAGAGCAGCACTTAAACCTAAACCTGGCCCCATGTTCTTCCTATAAGCAATGTGATGCCACAACCTCCCAAACTTTTATCCCTGAAAAGTTGGTTCCCAGGTGATATTTTTTTTTTCATATTGAGCTCATTCAACGCAACGGCAATGAAGTAATTGAGTACGTACAATAACTACCTTGTAAACATTAATGGCTGGAACACAAACTAAACAGATAATTGGTTAAAATTCTCAGGAATCAAAACAATGTTTGCCCTTTTCTTCTATTAAGGTCAAAAAGCTCTTCACTAGGGAATATTAAAACATGTCTTGTCCACATGATTGAGTGGATCATGAGGCTGACAACATCTCTAGGGGACACTGGTTCCACCCCAGGTGGGGCCAGGAACAATTTAGTGGTTTATGTAAAGGTGAGTCATGTTACAAACTTCTGCCCCTAGAGTTAAACAATTTTTTATTTTTTTGACGCCTAGGTTTAATTTGATTGTAAATTATATGATGATTCACACCTTTACTTAAAAAGTATATATATGTAACCTTTAAATCAAATATTAATGAGGTAAATGACTTTTGGAAGCAAATCAATACAAAAATTAGGTTTTGGAAAGTACGGTAATCAAATATGAAGATGATGTGGTTCATCAATCAAAGTCTTGATGACACAATGTTTTAGATTATATCAATACAAATTAGTTAAGAACCATTATTAGTTATGGAAATGTACCAGTGAAATGTCAATGAATTTAGCAAATAAAATCTTATTCTGAAAATTGAAAAATGACACCTGGACAAGGGAATCGAACCTGGGACCTCTGGCTTAGTACGCCAATGCTCTAACCACTGAGCTATCCAGGATTCGTCCCGTGCCCAGGGTCATTCTTCACTCATATTTTAAGGCAGAGTCTATGATGGACTTAGCGGAAATCGTCGGCTACGATTCCCGTGTCCAGGTGTCATTTTTCAATTTTCAGAATATGATATCTAGATGGAGTAATTCCCACTAATAAGCATAAATAATAGCTCTGGCTATTAATTCTTAAATAAAATCTTTCTAACTAATTTTTGGGGACACACTAGTAGTTTCTATAGTACTGGTTTTGCTTACAACACTTTAGGTTAAAAAACATACTCAATAAATGTGTTAAGAAATCAAAATGCTGCCCCCAAGCGCCAACACTATTTTAATGTACCAAAACCAAGTTAGCTCAGGAATAGTATTTTCACAAGCAAAATATCTTAATCATAAATCTTAAGTTTTCTTGGTGATAATTTGTTAAGAAAATGGGTAAAAAGGACATGACTATACAGTTACTAAAACATTTTTATATATTCATATGCCAAGTCATGTTATCTACAGCTGTCACTTTTGATAAATATTAGTTTTGTTCGTGTCAACTATTTGAAACAGTTCCGCCCCTTTAGCAAGACCATCCTGTTCTTTTCAAGGCGGCTCAAACCATAAATACAACTAAACAAACACTTCTGTCTACATAAACTTAAAAATGTGTTTTTTTTAGTTATGTTTCCCAAACAACTTTGGAAATAAATTTTTAGTTAGTTTTTTAAGTTGATTCTTATTTTGACTTTAATGGTATGTTGTAATCTCATTAATTTAATTTGATTATATAAGAATTCAACCAAAATACATAAATGTTCTTGTTTGGTTGTTTGCGCTCAAAAGAGTTCAGATTTAGATTATTAAGTTATGTAATTATTTGTTTAGGTTGAGAAAAAAACTCACTACACATGGCCTATACTGTATTTAGGTAGGTATTCTTAAAGATAAAAATCAATTTAAGCTTTTTCTTTCTCTTCAGTTACAAACTGGCCCACTCATTGTCATTTGAGAAGTGAAGTAGGAAAATGAGTTATTTTCTGCCCTGGGGACAGCTGCTCCAGTGAGTCAAACACAAAAGAGCACGGACGTAATAATAGAATCGATTGGAAAAAACTGACCCGAAAACAACTATTATCAAAACCAACAAAATAACACTAATAATATAGAGGCAGGCCGGCAGTGAAGCTTGACCTCCAATGGCCAAATAGGTTTTCAATGGTGGGGGAAGCGAGCAGCCCAGTGCTACTCAGGGTTTGGACAGAATGACAAGCGTGTGAGCTAGCGCATGGCCAAACTGGCGAGCAAGCGAGTGCGTGATTAGCAGATAGCTCTCAATAGTTGATGAGGAGGCAAAGGTTCGAATCTTGGCTCAGTAAACTCAGGGTGGTGTTTGGCAAGTGATTTATTGTTGGTGTTTTCCTGCCCTCTCTCCGCGCTAGTGGCGATCCTTATTTGTAAAGGTTTACTTTGATTATAATATTGAAGTGTTTTAACATATAACTTTTGCATATATATATAGTTTATGGTCTTACCAATTGAATTAGGCCGTTAGTATCAAGTGTGCTAAACCTATCGATAGTGATAAAAATGTCAAAATGAGAAGTTTTCCTAGCACTCAATGAACCAACATACAATAATATTGCCCAGCGCCTGTAAACTAGCACGAGCTCCAGTCTGGTCACCTCTCATTACAACCTATATGTTCTATTTTATTTTTTAGTTGCTTGCTCGCCCAGTCTGGTCGTACACTTATTCCTTCTTGCTACCAAAATTGTGTGCTGGCTGTTTACAAGTTGCCCAATAAAGCATTTAACTTTGACTATTTTAAATAACATTTTCAATGCAATGAAGAAGATGATGAAAATTGGTGCAGATAGCGACAAGAAAATGGTAAGTGAGAATATGTTCAGCTTATATTACTGTGGTAGGCCTAGGCTACTGTACCGAGGAGTGCAAACCCTTCCTCTCCAGCGGCATCTGTCCCCCTACTCCAGAACAGAAATCTCTTCCTCCTAGCGTCAACACATACCAGCCGGCCTCTATTAAAATTGTTATCAATTTTGACCACAACAAAAGAAAATGTGTGTTTTCTCAACTTTCCTTACTACCAAAGTCTTGCTGTACACATAGGTATACGTGTATACTACCCCAGCTTTTAAAATTTAATTTACAGGAAGTGTTAAAACACACAAATGGGCTCTTGGCACCCGGTACCATACAGACAGTGAATCTTTACCATCTCATAACGACATTTCTACCGCACAGGAAATGGAACCAAAGTATCTCAAGAGTGGTTAGTCATCTTACAATGATTGTGACCGAAACCAACACCTTTATTCATATATATAGGTGACAACTACAAGTCCCAACAGCCACACAAGACTCGCGTGTGTGTGTGTGTACTAGCCTAATGATAGTTGCGTGGGAGTATGGGGGTTGAAAATAACACCCTTGCAGCCACTATATAGAAAAGATCAACACACCGAGAAGTCCCATCTTCCTCAACACCCCTGATATAGTGTCAACTTTTGATACAATCTGTTACCCTCTTTGGTGGCCGCTTGCTCGAAGGCATCACTCTCGCAATAGACTGGACTGCTGACGACCGGGAAATAGGGGTTCAAATCCTGGTCGGAGAGAGCTTTCCAACCTTCCTACACAAAATTGCAGGTATACTTCCTCTAATACTCAGCCCTAATAAATTACCGGTAACTTGTAGTTGGTACAAATTTACATAAACTCAAACAAAACGTGAAATACAATGGGTGGCGGGGGAGAATTTAATTCTCAAGAGGTCGCATTGGAGTATAAAGCACCCTGATCTTTCATTTGTTAGTGTGGTAGCACTTTCATATGCCCGAGGAGCGTGTTACTTTCTCTATTCCTTCGGCGTGACCTTGACTAGCTCATGGTGTAGATGGAGCTAATCGTTTGTAAATTGAAGCTATTTTAAACAAACTCAGTATTTTGTCTATCAAAGTCTAACTATTAGTTTCAGCTTTTGATTTTTTGTTTGCTTAGTGAAGCAAGGGTCTTGGGTTTGATTAGCGGTGGGGCAATTAAGTTATCATTAGTGAATTTACAGTTGTTGAATTCCAAACAGTTTGTATTTCTTAGTAATGTGTTAGTTCATAAGTCATGTGCTGATATAACAACTTGGTTTTAGAAAGTGCATATGCTTATAATCATAGCAAAAATAAAAATACCCACTTTGAGTGTTGCCTCCAGCAGAATTTATTAAAATAATCCAAAAATTTCCTGGTAGGACCGAGCGGGATTCTAGTTCCTAGTTTAAAACATTCTATTTACCTTTTTTCTCTATAAATTATGTTTGTATTGTTTGTGTATTCAAACTGTATTAGTAGCAATTAAATTAGCAAAGTAATAAGCCTAGAAAGTATTTTTTTAATAAGATCATAAATATTTACTAACACAATAATAAAGATTATCTATCAATAAATTAGTTTGAGTAGGATGTGTTTAAATTGACTTAAATTAAAATAAAACATAGAAAACCAATTATTTCATTCATACAATTATCACTTGTGTGAAAATTGACTGGGATACAAAGCACATTCTCAAGTTAAATATACCGGCGTGCCCACTTGAGGTCTAGTGGAATTCCAGAATATCTAAATTTTAGTGTCTGGAGTAAGCAATAAATAAATAAATTCAATAATGGTTTTAAATTTTACTAATTACTATCCATAGAGATTTAATTGTAGACAAAATTTAACACATTTATGACCTACAGCCCCAAGTTTTAGAAACTCCATGGTCTAAACTACTGTGCTCTGTCAATAAAATAAGTAATATAAGATAATTAATAGAGGGCATTATAATTTACTATTAGACTTATAAACGATCATGTATTCAGCGTTAAATGGATTTGATCATCTCATTCTGTGTTTTCCAAGCAGTGGAATGTGTGTGTCCCCATGAAGGATCTTTTTAACATTGTTTTATTAATCATGAAATATGTTAATGTGTTAGTAATGAGGAAGGTAGAATTCAGAATAGTATATTCAGATTTGCGTGGAGGAAAAGTGGAAAACCATTTTGTAAAAAAGCACCATCACTTCACTACAAATCCTGATCTCGCTGTCATCGGCAGTGCAGTCTATCTGACAGTGATGACAGCTTAGACCATGCATGACAGCACAAGTTGGGGACTTACTTCTGCCTGCCTCCTTATAACACAACCACTCCTGACTTTCTAACAACTGTACCTCAATGTGAACATATAGCATCTCTCCTGGCTTTCCAACACTTGTACCTAAATGTGAACATATATCACCTCTCCTGGCTTTCCAACAATTGAACCTAAATGTGAACATATATCACCTCTCCTGGCTTTCCAACACTTGTACCTAAATGTGAACATATATCACCTCTCCTGGCTTTCCAACAATTGAACCTAAATGTGAACATATATCACCTCTCCTGGCTTTCCAACACTTGTACCTCAATGTGAACATATAACACCTCTCCTGGCTTTCCAACAATTGAACCTAAATGTGAACATATATCACCTCTCCTGGCTTTCCAACAATTGAACCTAAATGTGAACATATATCACCTCTCCTGGCTTTCCAACAATTGAACCTAAATGTGAACATATATCACCTCTCCTGGCTTTCCAACACTTGTACCTAAATGTGAACATATATCCCCTCTCCTGGCTTTCTTACAATTGTACCTAAATGTGAACATATAACATGACCTCTTATTCACCACTAGGATAGAAGAGAACTAGTGAAAATGTTGGTGTTATTTTCATCCAAATTATATTAGATAGGCCTATTTAATTATGCTTGAGGTAGCTAGTGTTAGTTGAAATTTAACTTTTGTTTTTATGTTTAACAATACCATATAAAGGAGAGTAAGGATCTGGCCTACTTTGTTGTGAAAATAGATGTAGCCTAGACTTGGTAGTCAAGTGAAATAGGTTCATTGTTGCAAACTAAAAGTGACTTCAACCTTAAATGGATTTGTTACAATAAAGGAAATTAGACATCTACTGTGGCTCATGGTTCACAATCATTATCTTTCCCAATCCTTTAATCATATTATTTATGCACAATGTAGGCCAATATTTGGACCATTTTTAAAAATTATGTTGGTGCTAAAATGTATTTGCGAAGTTATGACAACTTTGTATACAAAGATATTGCAAAAATAGATCATTAAGTGTTCCAAGATGGAGTTCAGATTTTTAAATTATGGCAGCTTTGATTGCATTTTTTTTAAAGAGACTCTCAAAAAATTTAGAGCCAAAATGAAAACATTTAAGCAGGTAGGCCTAGCTGTGTGTTAAAAAAGTTTATATAGTAGCCTAAAGAATCATCAAAAGTAAAGTTTAAAAAGCTAAAATAGTCAATTAGCCTAACCCATAGAATTAACACCCACCCCCTCAAATAATAAAAATGTTCAACTTGATAAAAATATTATACATTTATCATGTTTATGTTTGAAAAGTTTTAGCTTTAATTTAAAAATCAACTAAAATAATGACTAACATAACCTCAACTAAAATTTATTTGTGTGCATAGAATTGATTTGGTAACATCCTTATCAAAAGAACCAAAGGGGTCAAGGTTCTCATAGATATAAATATTATTTTCCATTAAAATAAACATGTTTCTTAAATAAATATTAATCAAGACATATGGGGAACCTGAAAATTAAATTACAAATTATGTCATATACATTATTACTCTAGATTTTTTAAGAGATTT
This sequence comes from Timema podura, assembly GCA_033556935.1. Lineage (NCBI taxonomy): Eukaryota > Metazoa > Arthropoda > Insecta > Phasmatodea > Timematidae > Timema > Timema podura. The sequence continues at coordinate 48,740,472 of JAVRXN010000003.1, forward strand.
AACACGAGGACAAAATTATTTCAAATTAAAATGAAGTTTTAGAAACATGTTAAAAGCTACTAAGAGGCCATAACAATGAAAAATTAATTTTGCATTCATTTGGCATAGTAATGGAATGAATAGCCGAAAGTGTGTTGCAAGAAACGGCCGATAACCGGAACCTGTTCAGGACGACACTGCGCATGCGCTCTGACGCGTAAGTGAGGTGGGCCAGGGGTAAGACGTCTTCTTAGAGCTCCGTGAGCCAAATTTTCACACACAAAAATTAAGGTTTCTTCACGGTTTTAGTGTAAAATCACATTTCTGTGGATTCTGTGCACATTTGTGTTGTCGAAGAACAGGAACTGTGGACTAAAAAGGGTATACTTTAACTACTATTCAGTGATTTACTAACACCTAAAGTTGGGGTAGACACGCCACTTTCACAGTGTATTTCAACGACTTGCTGCTTGCGTCCAAATTTTGTCGAATTGCGGTGTCAGTTTTGATGTTAATCTTATTTAAATCCTTACATTGTTGTCCTTGTCGAGTGCCAATAGTAACTTCTCCTTAATCTCCGAAGGAGTGTGCTGCATGAGGCCGTACTGGGTCTCGGACTGATCAGCTCCGCAACCAACGTACAGCCACCAGCACTTATGGCGGACATATACTATTGAGGAATTCTGGGAGCATAATATAACTTCTCGACGCCATCCGATCATTTACGAACGTGACGTCGGAAGTTCCGAAGTAGTACAACTGTATAAATGTAGGGACATTAGAGGACATATATCGTTTTATTGAAGAATCTTTGTTCACAAAATAATATTTTATTATTGTCAAGTACAAAGATTTATATGTTAAGTCTTATTTTATGGGTAAAAGATCACAAAAGCAAGTCTACGCAGGCTCAACACTAATGTGAACTACCTGTAATTAAAATTTTCTCCTATGAAACATGAAGGCTCGTCTTGCTATTACCTCATTCAAAGAGCTTTATTTTAAAAATTGGGTGTAATCATATTTTTTTAATACAATCTTGAGTTTCTAAAGAAAACAAAAACCACCAAAAGTTGTTACCGACATAATTGACAAATCTATTATTTCTTAACCACGGAAGCTACGAATTTCGTTGATCATTTGTTTACCATATTCTCAAAATGGCTAGTCGTATATTAGCGGCTGCTACTGTGAGAGCTGTGAAAAGTCGAAGACCCCTCCCATCAAGAGCTGCGTTAGTATTGGTACATAGCTTTGAATTAAAGTTTACCGTATATTTTAATCAAGGCTCTAATTTTACTTTCGATCCTTTTAAAATTTACATTTTTGGAATTTTGCTAACATAATATTTTGTTTTAATTTCAGACACCTTCAGCTGTAAATAAAATAAAACAAATTCTTGAGAACAAGACAAATTGTGTGAGTATATATATATCTTGATGCCATTTTTCTGGTTCTTTGATTGATATTTTAAGCGCTTACTTAATATTTTATTTATATTTCGACATACATACTACACATTATATAATCTTGTGTAGAAATACGTCCACAACCATCAATCTTTTCTTTTATATATATTTTAATAAAGAGATGTCAGTTTTAATAATATTCAATGGCGTCAGAACATCTTTTAAGATCAAAACAAATGTGTTCAAACATATCCTGTGTTAAATATAACAAATTGCCTGAAATTCCATATATTTCTACCATTTAACACTTCTATGTTTAAAAACTAAACCGGTGACCTGACGGTCTAGGGGTAAGGTGTCAGACTTCTGTGCTGAGGGTCCAGGGCTCAATCCTCGGTCCCGGCACAGATTTATCTGATTACCAAACCCTTCCTTAACCTCTGACAAGACTTGTATTAATCACAACTTGTGAATGTGAGGAATGCCAGGCCTCCACCATGGTTCGGATTCCACGTTAAACTGTAGGTCCTCCATTTCATCTCACAATTACCCTACCATTACACATTAGCGTAAGTGTGTATAACCCGAACGGGTAGTAAGACGCGGTGCTAATAATAATAAAAACTAAACCCTTTAGCCTTCATATATCCACATAATTAATTATGTTTTTGGCCTTCCCTGATTTTGGTTGAGAGAACAATAGAGAAAATTTAAACATAGGTCTATTTCTTTGTGGCCAACATTGATACAATTTTACTATATCAGGATGTCTACTGGGTCACGAAAACGTCACTAATTGCATAAAAAAAGTTACAAAAGTACTTGAAAAGTTACGAATTTTCAATATTTTGGTCTTAAAAGTCACAAAAATATTTTTGTTTGAATTTCCCCTGCATTGTAACAACACATATGCATCGAACGTCACACCACCCACTACCTATGATGCAATACTTTAGCCACAAGTTACCTGATTCTTCTTACAGTGATACCAAGGACTAAGTTAATGTTCGCCATATAGTTAAAGTTTAATGTTGCGTGTGATTGCATTATGCCTGCATTATATAATGTTCACCTATTTACCGAAGTAATTTTGTGGTCATAAAAGGTCACCAAAAAGTCGCTAATTTTTGTTTCTCCAACTCATTAGACACCCTGTATATTATTTGTGTTATTTTAACGACCATATTGATTATAATATACATAAAATGTTATAGCTGCAGATAATATAACTTTATGCATGAATATATCAAAATTGTTTTAGTTACTTTTGTAACTAACTTCTACTGTTCTTCCTACCAAAATCATACTTTACCTATCCTATGGATTTATACAAAGTTGTCAAATTTAACAAATATGTATTACAACTCATTTTATGTCTAGTTGATCACTTTTTATGGGCACATGGCACCCCCAAAGAAACTTGTGTGTCACATTTTCGCTGCTGGACAGGGGATGAGAGCACAGGCTGATGTCTTCTTGCCCTAGTTATGCTGAAACATTTGGTTGACTTGCAGATTGGACTGAAAGTTGGTGTCAGGCAAAGAGGATGCAACGGACTAAGCTATACTCTTGACTACGCCACAGAGAAAGGAAAATTTGATGAAGAAGTAGTTCAAGATGGTGAGAATTAAAAATACAAACATAACTTATATAGGCCTAATTTTAAGATATTGAACTACAAGCTGTGCCTAAGTTGGTAATCTGAAACATACGACTATTTTGCTACTGGCCAAAGTTTTAATGCTGATTAAAATGTTTCATTTTCAATTCAGGCTTATTTCTCCAAGTTAAAGACACTATTAGAATCTAAGTGGTTAATACCTCCATTTTTTCCACTGTTGCCATGCACCAAGAAAACTCAAGTTGTTTTTTTTGTGTGGCTGGAAAAATAATACTGCAATATTTGTGAATTTAAGACATTTAACTTTAATTTTTAAATTGTGGGCCTTACATAGAATAAAAATTGAGCTGAAAAACTAAGCACTGATTCGAATTCATAGCCATATTTTTCTTGTAACATTGATGAGGTGTATAATGACTGCATATATTTCCCCATCAAGGTCAAAACATCCTGTCTTAAACACTAATCATAAGTAATTTTTATGAGCAATATAATTTCATTCTCTAGTGTATAAGCCTGCTGGGTGCTCTATAAAGTAATGGTGTCCAAAAGTTGGCCGCTAAAATGTGAGGAAATTTTTACATAGTACACAAGTATCAGACAAAAAAAAATTGTTGTTAGGATGGACACTATTGCAAAATATGAGACTTTTTCTTTATTATATCGCTAGGTATATTTATATATTTCACTGTTATTACTACACACTCAAAACACGGCAAATCAAATAATATCGGGATTTATTAAGTTTGATAAATTGACTAACTAGTCCAGACAATTAAAAACAAAACTCACTAAAATCACAGGTGAAACATAAATGTAAATATTGACTTTAGTTTGTATTGACTTAAGTAATTTGCATTATAATGTTAACCCATGAATGTTTCCAGTGTATGACCTCATCGTTTCTTATAGAAATTAAATTGTTTATTTTTTTATTAAAAATTTTAATTTATTAATGCATGAAAGGTTTGTTTTGTACCCAAAGGTCCAACATAATTTAAGGGGTACCTATATAAAAAGGGTGCTTTATTGATACAAAGATGAAATATTATATTATAAAGTGCCTTGTAAATAGGGAATTCTTTCTGTAAAACCTGAAGGGAGAGAGAGAAAAAAGTATTTTTTTATTATGGAAATAGAGGCAATGGTGGAAATGAATAACCAACTCCTCCTAGATATTTAGTAATTGGATAGCAGGACAAACATACAAATAGTAAATATATTTGTTAGCACCCTCTGGAGTCGAGCCAAGGCTCCCTCAGCTTGTAAACAACTACTCAACCCACATTATTATATTGTATAGCTCAGGGGTCGACAAAAGGTCTATCTCTCAGCAATTATCAGTTGATCGCGTAAAAAATAACTACATCGTCAAGGAAAGGCAAGCTTACCTTGCATTATTCCACTATGGTACAGATTATAAGAGAGGCCCATAGTGTAATACGTCAAGGTAAGACTGATACCTATCAGAGTGAACGCAATGTACATTTTATTAATTTTTTATAAATATTGGAAGAAATATTGAATTTAAGGAATAAATGCAAGATACATAGGGGAAAAAAGTAGAGTGGAGAAACAAACAGTGATCGCGGGACTTTTGATAAATGTAGAAATCAATCGCAGCCCAAAAAAGTTGTCAACCCTTGGTTTAGCTGTATATACTGGTGACGCAGAGTGGACAGATTAAAGTAGGAGAGCAGTACAACTTGACGAGTGTTGTCATTGGGAAGGCATTCCATTGAGCAGTGTTTCTCTCTAGAGGTGGAACACAGTTGTTGATTCACACCTAGTCTGAGTATGTTTGGTACACATGCATGAAGAAAAGGTCTACCACGATTTTGTATATAAAGAAACACATACACATGTTTACTTTGTGCTATAATAGGTGTATGAAGTCACAACCTTAGCTCAGTCGGTGGCCTGTGTGTCTACTGAGTTAAGGGTCCCAGGTTCGATTTCCGACATGGCCAAACAATTTTCATTGGTGAAATGTGTTTTCCCCCTTTCACAGCACAATGGATTAGCAGCCAAAGGGCTGGGTGTTGTTTGTTCTAGACTTAAGTTAGTTTAAGTTCTCTGCTGATATAATCAGTTGGTTCAGAAATTACATGTTAAATACCTCAAATTAAAAAAAAAAGTGTATATAGTGTGTAAAAGGCTACTTATATGTTGAAGGCAATGAAAGTGGAATCATCTTATGAATCAGATTCTTGCCCGAGTTTATATTAAAAATTAAAACGAGGACTTTCATATGTTTATCAAAATTTGGATTCGTCCTCACATTATTTTAGATAAAAGACCGATAAATGTCCTATTTTATTAATTAAAAATAAAATTTTGACAAACTCTTTGTTTGGAAGCAATTCAAACTTCATTTTCTACAAGGATGATCCCTGCCCAGGGAGATATTGAAAGCTAAAATATATAATTCCTTGATAAAACATGAATTCCCCATTTTTCCCTTAAGTCCCAACAAATAGGCATACAGGGAAACATTCTTTGAATACTCTTGTGTCATTGGATTTAAATAAATACTTACCTAATATCCGGTTTATAAAACTGTCATTTTTAAACATGTTAATAATACTAAACAACACACCTGGGACCTCCTGATTCTACTGTAGTTTGGACCTTGTCTAGCACCTGGAACCTCCTGAGTCTAGTGTAGTGTGGACCTTGTCTAGCACCTGGGACCTCCTGGTTCTAGTGTAGTGTGGACCTTGTCTAGCACCTGGGACCTCCTGGATCTAGTGTAGTGTGGACAGTGTTTTGGGCACTATTCCCCTATAGGCCCACAGTGGGAATATAACGTCTCTAGGCACTCTGCCACAAGTGAACTCAATAGTATAATTGTTCTGTCTGTGGTTGCAGGGGTTCGAGTGATCATCGACAAGAAAGCTCAGCTCACATTACTTGGGACAGAAATGGACTTTGTAGAAAACAAGTTATCGGCAGAATTTGTGTTCAACAACCCGAACATTAAAGGAACGTGTGGTTGCGGGGAGAGCTTTTCTGTATAGACTTGTGATATTGCACGCTAGTCGTACTAGACAGTTATTGATTAACATAAACTTTCAAATAATACTCCCATTAGCTTGGGCAACATTGTCAAAATTAAAGTGTTATCTAATTTGTAAATACAAAATATTTATTGTTTTTAAGTTTGTAGGTATTGGCATCTGTATACAAGCCACTAAGTTATTCAGTTGAGTTTTTTGCTAGGAAAATATCTATTGTTAGACGAGGTAAAATTTCATATTTCTCACGTTTAATGCATAGTTTTGTTATTTAGTATTTATTTTTCTCTTTTAATATTCTTGCGGAAAATGAAATCTAAAATTTGTCTTTAAATATTTGTTCACTGTTTAAACAGAACATTTGAAAAAACATTTGTGATATTGGGGTTTATTATTTTAGATTTTATAAAAATATTCTAAGTTTCTAAATACCACAGCGATGGATCCTGTATTTCCGGCCATTCCTCCTTCGCTGAAGAAATTGAGAAACGTTCTCAACACGGCGAGTAAATTTGATTCCCGTGACAAAGTTGTCTCGTACTACTGTCGCCTGCGGGCTGTCACGATGGCGATGGAGCTCGACTCTAAATCCCCTGAGGCGAGGGCATTCCTCAGTGCACTCCTTCATTACCTTGAGAAAGAAAGGGAAGGGTTAGCCAACAACGAGTTGTTCGGCAAAGCTGCAGCGCACGCGCACATCAAGACGCTGGCAGCGCGGTTGTTTGAAAAAGCCGACCAGTTGGATCAATCTGGTGTCTACAACAAATCTGTGGTGCACCTCTTTTTGGACGCTCACGTGCTTTACGATGTCTTGTCGGAAGTGGGCGAGTTGAGTGAAGACGAGCAGCAAGTGAGGAAATACACGGCATGGAAAGCCACCTACATCCACAACTGTCTCAAGAGGGGGGAAACTCCGGTTGCCGGACAGATGGAGTCTTTTGACCCGGAGGATGAGGAACTGTTGAGTCAGTTCATGGGTGGGGCAGATCCTTCGACGGCTGCAGGACCAAACTCTTCTCCGTTTGTTAACCCTGATCCACCCGCCCCTAATATACCACCGCCCGCAAGTCCTCCAGCACCTTTCACTCCGGGGAGCGCTGGTAACAGTTTTGATGTGGTACAGGGTCCACCCATCCCAGCGCCACGGGCCCCTGAGCCCTACAGACCCCAAGAGGTTCTCCCCCCCTTATCAAGTGGGGCAGCGCTGACGCCAGAAAAAATTGCCAAGGCACAGAAGTATTGCAAATGGGCGAGTAGTGCTCTTAATTATGATGACATCCCCACTGCAATCGGGAACCTCACTTCAGCGCTGAAGCTGCTTCAGACGGGCGTCGACGATGAAAACTAGGCAGCCTGTGACACACCTAAACAAGGCTGATTGTAAATAAGAGCTGTGAATAATTTGTTTGTAATCTGGAAATGCTTTCTGCACAATTTTTATTTTTTATTAAATTGTTTCTTTCAAATTTGATTATTAAAGCTTAGTCTATTAATGTTGGGTTTTTTTTTAATGAAACTAAAATGTACCAAGTTGGCTTCTTAATCTGTTTGAAACTGTCAAATTCCAATAGGAAGAAACTTTTTGACAATTACAAAGTTTACTAAAATGTCTGAAGTAAAGTGCATTTAGCAAAATATAATATGTAATTTAATAAATATGATAGATTCATGGTGGCTAATAGACAAGGGAAAACTTGGAAAAGACAGGGAATTATATCATAAATAAGAAAGTCAGTGAATTTACTGAATTACTTCAATTCTAGGACGCCACCGATTGCAAAACACCTTAATTTTTCAGTACCACCAACAGAAAAAAGCTTTTATTCTAAGAAAATAAATAAAAATAAAAAGCTAAAATACTCTTATTTATAACAAATATTTTTACTATAGAATTAAATTTACTAGCAACATTAGTTTTTTTTAATCAGTAATGTTATTTCACTCCCTTCTGAATAAGTATCAGTCTGATTCTTCTGGATCATCTCTATTTACACTATCCCATAGTATATCGTCTTCTGAGCCATCAAGAGCATTGGTTGAAAAAGAACTGTGATTCTAGGATTCCATCAATTCTAAGACTTACCCCGTTTTTAAAGACGTTCAACGGGGGAAAAAATATGTGTCTTAGAATCGAAGAAATACGGTATATATACGACTAACTCCGCACCTAAATATTTAAACACAAGTAAGATATTTTGTTTCTTGATAACAAAATACACTTCCTTACTTTAAAATGGGATGATGCGTTTACAGGATATTTTTCATTTATACAGGACCACACTAGCTAAAAGTAGTAAGACGCGGTGCTTAGTAAATAAATAAAATAGCTAAAACATTACATACTAGAAAAAAACTTAGAAGACTGTTGATGTTGGCTAGCTTAGGATTTTTTAAATACTATTTGGAGAAGTCGGGGAATTTTAAGTCTTGTAGCTGCCCTGTTAAAGATTGTAGAGAAATAAGAGCACAGATAAAAGTAAAAACACCAACACACATTTACACACACTTCAATATTTCGACGCTTTCATTGCATCTTCCTGAGTGTGTGTTAATATATGTTAGTGTTTTACTTTTATTTGTGTTCTATTTCTATACATTTCTATCATATTTAATTACACACTAAATAATTTACTAAAATTTTTTTAACATCTTCATATTTCAAGTCATGTGCTTTACAGATGTCACTTTTGATAGATATTATCAATACCTTTAAAATAACATTTTTTTTAGTGTATGCTACCAGTGTTTATAGTTTATACATTTCTGGTCTTCTACTTACAATGGGGGATATGTAACCAACAGTCTTCTGAAGTTGGGGCATCATGTCAGTGTGGTTACTTCATCCCAATGTTAGGAAGAAGACGATTATGTGGTGTCAGTAGAAGTCTTAATCTTAACTTAAACCTAATAAACCCAGACCGTGGCGACCATAGGAAAAGTTCCCCCTTGGGAAAAATACGATACCGCCGGGAATCGAACCAGAGGCCTCTAGATTAGTAGTCAGGAATGCTACCCGCTAGATCATAACACTAATAATATAATAAAATATTATCAACGTTAATGACAAGTATTATGTTTGTATTTTGTGATAGTTTATTCCTATCGGAAACCTTTATTTAGTGTGTTTACTAGAGGTCAGCATTGCATTTGGCAGTAAACGGGCAATCAAGTTTACTGATAACTAAGTTTACATTGTTTACACCTGTTATTTTCCTAGAACTTATAAAATTGTTACTGATGCCTGATTTAACACACGGATCCTGCAGCCAAAATTTGTAAAAAGCTCACAAGTATTGTCTACCTTCTACTTCCGGGTACAGCCCTTTTAAATAACATTTATGGGGCCTCCTACCTTCCGTCTTCCTGCTTTTTATATTTTATTGATTTTCATAGTCCAAAATTCTGTAGATTGGTGATTTTGGTGCCCCTCTAAAAGAAACCTTTCTATTACTATCATCAATAAAACATAATTAGGCCAAGCCACAGGTGTCGTTAGCATTGGGTCAGGGGAAACCTCCCCGTCCCTCTTCAATAAGTTTATCCAACAGGACACTCTTGGTACCGGAAAAGAAACGGTGAATTGATACATTCAGAATTAAGGTGACTTTGATATTGTTAATTCTGTTAAACCACCCACACGCTTAAATATAGCATGGCGCCTGCTTATCTTATGCTTATGTTCAGAAGTCAAATTTTTAAATTTATATTAGTGCTTTAAAAAAAAGTATTACTGTTAAATTAGAATATAGTATGCTCTTTGTTACTAATCATATTATAATCATTAATTATTTAGCAAAATATAAATAATACATCTTAAACTTGGAATCAAAAAGTATAAGCAAAGTAATAGAATCAATGAAATAAAAAGCATATTTGTGAAGAGAAATTTTGTCGACAAATTTCGAAGGTAGTACAGACTGCTGAAATCGTGTCTGAGATTACAATTTTAGTTGACTTCTTGATCCCTTGTTCTTGCCTGCTTTAGCACAAGTACTAGCACACACTAGGAGATAAGGCGACAGTTTCCTAGTCAGACTTAGTACGCCTCAAGTGCAGCGCTATACTAAATACAGTATGACACCTAACTAGACCAGAATGGAACGGGCCAGTTCTATTTGAGTATAGGTAGGTGTCTTATATTTAATATACCATCATACTTGAGGCATACTAAAGCTTGATTCACACTTTCGCCAAAAATAGAAAGAATCTGCTTGAGTGGTGCAGCATTTCACTCGCTGTCTATTGACATATGATGCATTGCAACACTAAAAACAGCTAATTATCAACATATTTTATTTTATAGGAGATAGATATATATTTTATATCATTCTCCTGATGAATGTTCAAATTTTAACGCTGTGTTGTTGCACAATCCAATACACCGATACACACGTTTTCTATTAACTGGTTATTTCAATTCTCCTTACAAAGGCCAACAAAGTTCCGGCTGTAGAACACATGCGTTGTCAAATGTGCATGCACACTAATTTGATTGGTTCTCCTGTGCCGAACATCTCTCAGGCAGAGCGGACGAATGAGAGATGAGTTAAACTTTAGCAAAACAGCTCGCGCTGATAAGGCAGAAATCTTGAGATTGGATTGGAGCTCGTCAAGTGACTATGTTTCTGTTTTGCGCTAGTTTTTCGGTGAATGTATGAATCCACATTAAATATGACTATGAAATTGGCCTGAAGTATATAGGGAAAAAACCTCAAGGGTGGTTGAGAAAGAAATGGGAGGAGCAGATAACAGAAATTGTGCAAATGAGAGGAGTATGGGTAGAAGGAAGATGGGGGCATTTTACTAAACTGACCTGTCCATAGGCTGGAAACGGTAGATGATGATGACTAACACCGTTTTATATGAATGGGTTTTGAACATCTCACGCTCGTGACCACAGGGGAGGAATATACTGTTTGTTACAAGCAAATTAGTTCTATTTTATAAATATTATAATATCCCAAGTGACTAGACATGTTAACTTTGGATAAATCAAGTTGTGAGATTAGAAATGATGTGACTGATGTAGTTTGATGTCAGCCTCAACCTCTGAGCCACTGGTTCAAATCTCTGTAGCTTACAAGGGTTGTCTACTTCCATCCACTAATGACCCCATCTGGCTTGTATACACAAGAGTTTGTTCATACGTTGTGAGTTCTATAACTTTTAATATTGTTTAAAATGTGATATATAAATATATATTGTAATGCTGATTTTTATTTTTTTATTGTAGTAGGTTTCGATTAAATTTTTTTGCTGTGTCATTTTAAATGTTTTCTTTGTGAGTAGTCCTAGTTTTTATCCAACAAATTGGTGAAATTGCTTTTGATATCAAGTTTATTATTTAATTATTTTTACATATAGATAATGACATCTACTACGACAGCCATTCGACATCTTAGCCTACTGAGCAAAGAGTTCCGGGTTCGATTCCAAGCATGACTGAAATGGTGAGATGTGGGTTTACCCTTTCGCAGTGATGAATTAACGGCTGGGGGACTGGATGTTGTGCTTGTCCTAGTGTTAACCCTTTTAGTGCCAAAAAGCCGATTTGATTGGCTCCGCCTACTACCATTAAAAGTGCCAGAGCCGATGATGTCAGCCCTCCAGATTTGAGCTAGTTCTTGCTTTATCTGATAGATAGTGTAGTAGTGTCATATCACTGGAAAGAGAACACTTCCCTCTTATTTTTATATAAGGTTGGCAGCAAAAATCAACTGTAAATAGTTATTGGAACTGGGAGTTTAGTTCATTTCTAATGGGACGGTCACATACTCAATGTGCTAAGTGCAACACTGGTTTATATACAAGTTGCATGGAAAAACATAAGTGTGGCTTACATTCATAATGATGTAAATAGTTTTCAAACGTACGGGTTAAATTGTTTGAGTTTAGAAAAAATTTCTATTTAGATTTTCTTGTTATGTAATGTGAATGAAAAGATTTCTTTACCAATGTAAGTAAATAGGCATAATGACTTTATGGATAGAGATAGGGTAAATTCGCTTTTGCGAAAAACGCGAAAAGGAAAAAAAGGGTCGAAAATATGGTATTTATAAGTTTTCTTTGTGTTTCATGGCATTTGAAAGTGTTTAAAGCGATTTTTATTTCGCAAATTAACGCGAAAAACATGATTTTGAGAGTATTTTAGCTAAATTATTCTATTTAGCGAAATAGACGCGAATTCCCTGAAAATGCTGTGCATTTCAATAAAACGATGTTTTTCAGCGGAAATAAGTGATTAAAAAATCATTGAGTTTCACTCGTCTGTGTGCTTCAGCTCGGGTTTTACTTGCATCCTGTGCCTTCCACAGCCCATCCGGCTAATCGCCACATTCCGTTAGTCGTTGCTTTTATCATAAATCCTTTGTATAGGCCCTAAAAACATTGACGAAAGACATTTTTACCTATTTTGCTACAAAATGCTAAATTATGCCACAAAACGCTAAATTTCCAATAATTAATGCTAAAAAAACTGAAAATTAATGCTATTTTACCCTATCTCTATTTATGGATTTAGATAAAAAAAATTAAAAATATGAAATTATTCACTATAAAAGGTTTTTTTGAAAAATATATTCATTATGTGTAGGCCTAAATATTTATTCATGAGGTAAGCAATATAATAAATCTCATTGTAGGGTAAGCAATATATCTAATATATTTAAAACTTTATTTTATTGTATACAACTAAATGCCCTACAGCAAAATAATATTGAAATGTATAATTATATATTTAAAAAAAATATTTTGGTTAGAATTAGTTTTGAAAAACATTAAAAAATTTAGAAATTAAATAATTTTAATTAAATTGTACTAATTTATATTTACTAAAGAACAATACAAATGGATTAAAATGATGGAAAAATCAAAATAATCGCTTCATAAATAAAGGTTTGGCAAATTTTCTTGCAAACCCTTAAAAAATGAGAAAATAGCTGTGGCATTCATCCTTCACACACAAAACCTAACAGGCCACCGGTACTCTTCGCTTACAAATTCTGGAATAGGCATGGCACTAGGGGAAAGGGTTAAGTTAAATTATGAGGCATATGAATCTATGACAGGCCTAGCCAGCCGGTAGTGCAAAATATTTTTATATATTTAGGAGGATGGGGAATAGACTTGGAAAACAAGTGAAGCAGGAAATAAGACTGGGAGAAAATCCATATGTGATGACATATAAAAAGACGGAGGTCACATTGTGTACACAGTTTGTCATTGAATACTGAATCGTTACTTATCTCAATCTACAACTAAGCGGTTAATAAATTACCTTTCAAGTTTACAACAATTCATATTGTCAAATGGTCTTAAAGACGTCACTCAACTTCTAATGATTGGGAGATCGGGGTTTAAATCTTGGTCTGGTGGTTTTCCACTCTCCTGCCACACAAATAAGAGTATACTTCCTCTACATTGAAAATTCATCACTAACACAATAGTGCAATTAGAACATGTGTATAACCCAAACTGGTGGTGAAACATTGTGACGAAATAAAATGTTTTAAAGCACAACTCATGGGCAGATCACAAGAAATCACGATCAAATATGTTAAACTCGTATCTAAACACCAATTAAATGTGGCAACTTGTTTTCTCGAGGTTAATAGCAGTACTCTCTGGAATAGGAGCGAGAATATTAAACAAGATGATGACAAATAATACTTCACTGTGAAAGCATATTTATGTCAGTTTTACCACTTAAGGTGGTTTTTCTTACAATACCATTTAAGTCTTAGATATTTGTTTTTGAATGTCCAGTAGAACGTTTGGGGAATCTGTCTCATAGTCTACCCTGACACTACACCCCTGCTCTCTTTCTAGACATTATGAACAAGGAATTAAGACACGGTGCAAAACTTCACATAAAAAAATTAAAATTTTAATTTATTTAAAAAAAATTATATTTAGAAAATAACTTATTTTTTGTTATGTTTACATCAATATTATGCTTATATTAAATCTTCAACATTAAACATAACATCAAAATTACAAAAACAAGTAATTAAGGATGGGTCAAATATGTTTTTTAAGCCCACACATTTTACCAACGAATTCAAACCCATATCTGGCAACTTGATAAGCATCATTTTACCCTTCAATTCTAATTTTGCATGTTCATAATTATTATGGCACTTTATTTCATAACAATACCTCGCATTTAAATGGGCCCTTAAGAATCGCTTAAGATTAATAAATATTCCTTTAACATAGAAAATTATTATTCTAAATAGGGGTCTACACAATAATTTAAACAAAACATAACAACCAGCTAATCACACGTTGCTACAGAAATATATATTTATTTAATTGTATCATTTTTGTAACTGGGTCATATTAATATGTATCTATGATTGATTTAATTTTTTTGGATGATTGTTTGACGATTTATTTGGTAAAGTTTCATTACATGATAATACCGCAAATTGAAATAGCTCTACTAAAGGAAATGTATGTTAAATCAACATTTTATTTTATAATAGATCCAAATTTTTAATAAATGAACAGTTGAAAAACATTATGTTTAATATTATTTATATTAACGCCTGGTCATATAACATGTATTTTGCCAGTTGGAACCAATTTATGATTTATAAGTAGTTCTTAGTTATTTGTGAAATATTGTGGAAAGAGTTTTTTTTTAAAAAGCTTTTGTGGCCATCCTGTTTCTTTCTCCCACAATATTGAAATATTTTTGAGTTTAGCACATCTAATTAATTTTTCAATCACAAAATGATATTTGATTCTATTAAGAGATTTATTGAAACCACTATTTTACAAATCCTAATCTTCATTTTACCTTTGAATCCTAAATTTTGAATTGGAATCTTGTGGAAAACCTATGAACTAAAGCTAGATGAAATATAAAAGGGGAAAAAAAGAAAAAGGGATAGTAAATAAATGTTGATTTTTTTTTTTCCAAAATGTATTCATAATAACATTCATACATTGGGTTAAGTGTTAAATTACTGCTCTCTGCTCTGGTTGTTAAGTTCATTCTATAAGTATGTTGGATTGTTGGGGCTTAACTGCCAGTACTGGAGATAAAAAAAATTATAAACTCAAAATTAAAAAAAAATTTTTTTTTTAAATATCTCTAGTTCAATATGTTTTTGAATCTTTGTAACTCAAATATCCTTAGAGATTCAATAGTATGAGGATCTAATCCTTAAGTCACATTTTCACAACTGACAAATATATAGCAAACACACACATGTGCATGCACACACACAAAGTTAAACTTAGATTAACTCCAAATTAAAGATAAATTAATCTGTGAACTTAGCTTTTCTTCTATTATAACATTTCTATAAATTGTTTTAAGATATTTTATTATTAATTGATACCATTTTCAATAAACCCATAACAGCAGTGAAAACAAGAATTCCCGCCAGAGATGGAGTTATCACTCCTGAACAATGTTTCGTTACACTGAATATTTTGTACATGTAAAGGCACAAAACATGAACATATCATTTCACTTGTAATTTCATCCTCGTTCAGGTCGAAGAGTTGTCAGTATAAAACATTTACATAAATATTTATAAACTAAATTTATTTAGAGTTGTGCCATGTACACATTTACTCAATTCTAAGTGAAGTCCTTCTAATATATGATATAGTCCTGAAGCCAAATTGAAGCTCGAGTATTTGTAAAAAAGATTGTTTCATACCGTGGAAAAAAAATTGGGAATATATATTACTTTAAGACATTTAATATAATTTAGAATAATAATTTAGAAAATGATAAATTGCACAGTTGTTTGTGATACTTTGCTGATAAACTAATAAATCAAGTTATTATCACAACATTTAAATAAATCAGTTCAGATTTTTTTTATCATGAACAATAGTTTGTAAAGTACTTTATAGCTCAGTCTGGCAAAAATTTAACAATAAATATGTGTTTTATCTGTCAATATTTTTATTGGTGAAGCTTCGTAATTGTCGAAGCTCGAATTTTTTTTATAGAGCTAAGTCATAGCTAATATTTTTTACGAAGCCAAGTCAAAAGTTTTGAAGTTTTACACACCCCTGTTGAATACTTAAGAATTTAATTATTTATTGGTACGTTAAAAAATGATAATTTTAATCTTGTCTTATTAATTTTGTAAGTATATTTAGGAAAGTGGAGGACATGGGAATGAAGTTTGTGAGGAGCATGTTAGCTGTCACGAGGAGAAACAAGATTAGGAATGAAGTTATCCGAGGAAGAGTTGGGGTACAGGGAGTACATGAGATAGTAGAGGAAGCAAGACTGCGATGGTATAGTCATGTAATGAGGATGGAGAAGGAGAGGATGCCAAAGAAAATTATGTAAATGAAGTATGAAGGAAAAAGACGATAAGAAAGGCCAAGAAAGAGATGGGAGGAGCAAATGACAAAGTTTTCAAGTGAGAGGAGAAGACTGGTGGAAGGATAGAGTAAGATGGAGGCATTTTAGTAATCTGGCCCGGCCACAGGCTGGACATAGATAATGATGATGATTAAGGGGCCTAGGATTAGAGCAGGAACGATACCCACCTTACCTGGGTAATATAAGAGTGGAAAGTGTTGAGACAAAAAACTAACCTGACCGAGGTGGAGTCATCAAGTGTGTTTGGAGTTGAAGGTCACCTCTATCTCTTATATTCTCCTGCAGGCGAAATTTGGTTTGTTAATAGTGGCGTGAAGCTTTGACAGTTACCAACATGGATATAAACAGCTAAAATACTCAATTATTGCCAGTCTGATTTGTTATGTACATTACAGATTAATATTCATATATATTAATATTATTATTATTATT
Source organism: Timema podura (assembly GCA_033556935.1). Classification (NCBI taxonomy): domain Eukaryota; kingdom Metazoa; phylum Arthropoda; class Insecta; order Phasmatodea; family Timematidae; genus Timema; species Timema podura. The sequence continues at coordinate 48,757,290 of JAVRXN010000003.1, forward strand.
AGCGTCTTACTACCCGTTCGGGTTATACGCACTTACGCTAATGTGCAATGGTAGGGTGATTGTGAGATGAAATGGAGGACCTACAGTTTAACGTGGAATCCGAACCACGGTAGAGGCCTGGCATTCCTCACATCCACAAGTTGTGATTAATACACATCTTGTCAGAGGTGGAGGAAGGGTTTGGCAATCAGATAAATCTGTGTCGGGACCGAGGATTGAACCCTGGACCCTCAGCACAGAAGTCTGACACCTTACCCCTAGACCACCAGGTCACCCTATATATTAATAAAATGAAGAGTTTGTCTGTCATGAGAATTGAGATATATCTACCACAAGCAGAGGGCTAACATTTTAAAATTAGCCCCTGTGCACAAACATGTGTAACTCAAAATTTTGATTAGATTTATTGCGTGGTTACCCTGTGCAACGCCGGGTTCTTGATAGTATAAAATGAGCTGAAGTATTTGTTTTTTCAGCAACACATCTTGCCATTCGGGTTTTACACTTAAGTAATAATTACACTAATGGTTTTAAGGATCAGTAAAGGAAAAAGTGTACCTGCCTTTATGTGGAGGGAGAGTGGAAAACCATTTTGGAAAAAATCTCAGTACACCCAACCAAGATTCGAAACTCTATCTCCCTGTCATCAGCAGTCTAATCTACTGCGAGAGAAGCACATTAGACCCCGCGGGTCCCGAAGTAAATGAATTGCATGTTGTAATAATACCTTGATTTATCAGATTAGAATGAAATATTACAAACAGTTAAACAATGAAACATTTTCTAAATGAGATTACTACATTAAGTTATACAAATAAGTACAAAATGATAATTTAAAAAAATAAAACAATTGAGAGAAAATATTCTCACTTTGATGCAGCTTTGGGAATATTTCATATATTCGATTCAAGTTCGCTTGGATTTGAAAAAGTGTACTTTGCCCTCTTTGTTGATGTATTTCTGAGCTTGTGTGATATTAGCTTTGTAAATGTTTGTATCCAATTGTAAAGTTTCCCCATTGGTAATCAAACTAGAGAGAGGTTCAGAGCAGTTTGGGCTGCTGTTTGAGCGTCGTGATGTCCAGTATCTTGCTGGGGACCTTGCGATGATGACAGGGGCTTGACTGCTTCCCTACGACTTCCTTCAGCTCCAGGGGCATCCTGACTCCCCCGGCCGCCTCTCCTGAACACAAGATAGTACACTAGAGCAGGTCCTGAACACAGATAGTACATTAGACCATGTCCTGAACACAGATAGTACACTAGACCATGTCCTGAACACAGATAATACACTAAAGCAGGTCATGAACACAGATAGTACACTAGACCATGTCCTGAACACAGATAGTACACTAGACCATGTCCTGAACACAGATAGTACACTAGACCATGTCCTGAACACAGATAGTACACTAGACCATGTCCTGAACACAGATAGTACACTAGAACATGTCCTGAACACAGATAATACACTAAAGCAGGTCCTGAACACAGATAGTACACTAGACCATGTCCTGAACACAGATAATACACTAAAGCAGGTCCTGAACACAAATAGTACACTAGACCATGTCCTTAACACAAATAGTACACTAGAACAGGTCCTGAACACAGATAGTACACTAGACCATGTCCTGAACACAGATAATACACTAAAGCAGGTCCTGAACACAAATAGTACACTAGACCATGTCCTGAACACAGATAGTACACTAGACCATGTCCTTAGTACAAATAGTACACTATAACAGGTCCTGAACACAAATAGTACACCAGAACGGGTCCTGAACACAAATAGCACACTAGGAGGCATTTTACTAAACTGACCCAGTCACAGACTGAAAACAGTTGATGAAACGGTAATAACATTCTTACTAAAAATAAAAAAGCTAATTCAATTTAAGAATTTTTCCCATGGCTGGTGAAGACCGATTCAAAGAGACACTGAAACATCGCGAGATGTGTTTTTACAAACTTTTACATAAAACATTAAAATAAGCATAAGCATATTTTTAAAGTTCCTTCTATCATTTTAAAATCTATTTTAACACACGCAAAATAAAATAAAATTTGATATTTTTTGTGAAATTGATTAATGCCGTATGTATGTGAATAATGGCCAATTAAGTTGATTTTAATGAGAATTAACTATATAAAAACTGTAAATTTTTTAAAAAGGAAAAAAAAATCTTTGTTCTTTGCCTGAAATTGCGGATGAAATAGTACCAACTGCACTATTACAACTTTTTTCTTAATATTCCTCTATTCAATCAAAGTTAAAATTCAAAACAATGTATTTCCCTCAACCAAAGATCATTGGTAAAGAAGTAATATATGTTTTTGATCTGGCTATTAACGACAGTCATAATATTTAAAATTTAATAATAATGATAAATTTAGCCACAATTTGTCCATCCATATGACTATCCATTATAACCATTTAATATTGAGTTGATTTTTTATCATTGTTTGTCTAAGTATCAAAATTTTGATGAATCCCTGTAACATTATAAATTTTTTTTATAATAGATATGTAATATACCCATATATCAAACTTCCGTATATCAAAACTCGCTATCTATTAAAACAATAGACTACACAATATCATTTATAAAAAGGATCGTGTCTACATATCAATTTTTTTATGGAATCATCATCTTCAATATATGGAGGTCAGACTGTATTTAAGCCCTTCCAAAGAGTCAGCATTCCAACACTTGTCCTTTTCATATTCGTCGGGACATTGTGAGGTTCAAACCCACCCTTGATGGGCACACCAGTCCCGGGCAACAGGTGGTACCTCTTTAGGTACCCCATCGTTGCGAAGGAGAGGTTGGTTGTCTGTGTGGCCAGGTTGTACACTGTCACATCCTTCAGCCTGTCGGGAGCTTCAGTGCCTGCAACAAGGGTATAAGTGTGTACCATGACATCCTTTAGTGCCTGTAACAAGGGTATAAGTGTGTACCATGACATCCTTTAGTGCCTGTAACAAGGGTATAAGTGTGTACCATGACATCCTTTAGTGCCTGTAACATGGGTATAAGTGTGTACCATGACATCCTTTAGTGCCTGTAACAAGAGTATAAGTGTGTGCTATAACGTCCCTCCTTCAGCACGCCAATGCATGTGTCAAACAAACAACTCTTAGGGCTGTATCAAGACCCCTTGTTCGATCCAAAGTGAGGTTGAATCAAATGATATTAAATACTCCTGAAGCTGAATCAAAATTAAGATTAAAAAAAGACCTTTCATGTTGTAAATATATATTTATAAAGCTTTAGACACTAAATATAGTTTTTAATTATTTTTTAATTGAAATAATGATGAACATATTTTGGCCAAAGGTGATTAATCAAGTAAATATCATTACATGCAATTCAATAACTTCAGGTAAACATTAGTAATGTTCATAGCATAAAAGAACAGAAAAATTTAACATGAGTGTGTATTTGAACTTTCATTATTTTTATTGACAAAGCTTGTAGTGATTGAAGCCGATTTTTCTTTTGTGAAGTTAAGTCAAACTTTATAAATAATCAAAGTGTTGCTTCTAGTCCTGTGCATAGCTTCACAATTTTAAATCAAAATCCGAATATTGCTAGTATTCGTATTCAACTCAAAATTTTGAATCTTAAAGTTTGAAAGACTCATATCAGATTTGAAATTTCAAACTCAAATAGATTCGAATTCAATGGAATTTATTTCAAAATTCAAATATAAAAGTAAAAATTTTGAATTATTTAACTTTTTAAAGAAGTTACTATAGATCCATTATTTGACTTGAGCACATAAACTTGTGAATATCATAATGTTTAAAATATAGTCATTATTCAGACACGGTTTACTGACTTTAGTTTTATATTCCATTTCCAATCAATTATATGCATGTATATAATTTATTCTAATATTTTGTTTGAGACATTTTCACTAAAAAAAAGTGAATTGATTCAAAACAATTTCATCACAAACTATTTTATTTAGATTCGATTTGAGTTAGTAAGTAAAGATTCGGATTTGATTCAAAAGTTGAAACTCTTGGATTCACAAAAGTTTAGAAGCTTCACACCCCCACCAAACAACCCCCATTCAACCAATAAATCCACTATACCGGCAGAGAGTCTGGCGAACTCGCTTAGTTGCTCGTCCTTGAGATACTTGAGAGCGAGAGCATTTATCCGAAGACTGGAGTCGGACTCAGCACTCTCAGTGTTCACAGCCATGACGTCCACGCGAGGGTAGAACACAGAGTCAAAAGTGACCCTAGAACATGAGGTAAGAGCTTTCAATCGCACATCGATAGAGTCAAAACAACTTGTGAAATATCAAGTATCTCATTTTATCCACAACCTGAACGTACAAAACAAAGCACCTGGATTTGTGAAACGTATGGTATACCTTGATTTTACTACAAACTAACATTTGGGGCTCGACTGGATCCAGCACCGATAGCTGTCCCAAGATGACCTGGTGATCTAACACAAACTAGGGCTCACCTCTTGGCGCTGACCTGGCCTTGCTCCGCCCCTTCCTGCTCATAGAGACTGATCCCCATACGGCGCAGCTGCTCCATGGTTGCTTGGCGCACACTCTCGGGGGTCGCTGGGCCTTCCGAGGACCCTTGGGGGAGTCTCTCCTGGGGGGTCGAGCACTCAAGGAGTTTGTTCACCTGGCCCTAAGTAACACACTCGAGGGTTTTACATAATTGAAAAAGTTAATATACCTTAAGATATTAAGTGTAGTTTAAAAATTACTCCTGGAGGGGGAATAAAACTGGGACCTTAGATTTATTACGCCAATTATATAAAAAAATACCAAATAAGCTTGTAATTATGAAAGAATAGGAGCCAACTCAAGAGTCGACAATGGCTATATTTTTGATAGCTATTAAGTAGTGAATGCCCACACATGTCTATCCCCGACTCTGGCTTTAACTATGAGTGAAGAAAGGTCCTGAGCAAGGGACGAACTCTGGATAGCTCAGTGGTAAGCAGTTTTGGGTGGAGTCGGTAAAAATGTACCAACTCTGACTCCTGCTTCAAAATAAAAACTTATAATAATATATGGTAGATATATCATTTTAATTTTATACTTTTGTTATTTTTTATGATCAATATATTTTGTAATTTTGATTGACGAATTTATTCAAATGTTAATTGACAATGTCAAAGAATCAAATAGTCGAAGCTGTTTTTGAGAGGAATTCACCATCTAGCTATCATATTCTGAAAATTGAAAAATGACACCTGGACAAGGGAATCGAACCTGGGACCTTTGGCTTAGTACGCCAACGCTCTCCAATGAGCTATCCATGAGTCGTCCCGTGCCCAGGGTCATTCTTCACTACTAAGCCAAAGGTCCCAGGTTCGATTCCCGTGTTCAGGTGTCATTTTTCAATTCTCAGAAATGTCAAAGAAGTTTCCCATAAAGTAATCTGTATTGGAGCATTTTACTGCAGTACATTTTTTATTACTTATTAATATAATTTAGCCATTTATAGGGGAGTCTGAATGAGAAAGTAGAAAAATAGAGGAGTCGAAGTTGAAGGCTTGACGTACCGACCCCAAAGCCCAGGTTTGATTCCGATGTTCAGGAGTCATTTCTAAACTATTTATAAAATGTACATATATGATTGCCAATATATCAGTGTCAAAGATTATTCCCCCGATTAATATGCCTTAGCTCGGTCAGTATCTGTCCACTGATGTATTGGTCCTGCCTTGACCTTATAGAACCTATATTATTGTGAAGTTGTGTCAGTTTCTTTTCAATTTGTGGTAAACTCAAGGCATAATGCGGGGATCACAATCAACTCAACTTTCACTTAACATAAAGGAACTAGTGTGTGATTAGCATTCACATAATGTTCACTTAACAACTCAAGCACAACACAAAGAACTTGGACTGTTTGAAAACAAATTGTTCCCTAAAACGAAACCTATTTAGGGCTGATTAGGTTACAAGTACTTGCAATGGAAGCTTTACTGGAGCTACAGAATAAAGTGTGACAAGAGGAGGCATTTTAGTGTAGTGTGATGCGAACAAACTACAATGAAGAAATCGTCTCTGCACACAATGAACAAACAAATGAAGTACTAAACAGCATTCTTGGTGTTTCTTGCAACATGATTGGCTGGTTAGAATATGTGGTACTCATCCTTCTTGATGAGTTCCAGTAGAATAAAACCTAAGTCAGGTGATTGGACAGTAATGATCGCTTTTCTTCAAGAGGCAGCCATTACCTCTCTAACCAGTATTAGCAGTGTAAAGTGTGAAGTGTGTTCCTAACTTTATTTCATTTATTTGAGGTATTTAACGTGTATTTTATGAACAGAATTTGAAGAAAAATAAAAAATCCTATCAATCAGGGAGAGTTAACCTCGCCATGTTTCCTAAGATTCGGGATTTGTAGGTGAAATTAATTCTCAGATTCGATCTATTTCTAATTTTTCGCAAAATTACCTGCTTTGGTGGCTGCGTGATCTAAGGTGCTACTTTAATGTTAGACTAGACCACCCATGACAAAGAGATCAAAGTTCAAATCTCGGTCGGGTGTAATGAGACTGGTTTTTACAAAGTGGTTTTCCACTCTCCTTCCACAAAAATGCGCATACACTTCTTCTAAAGATAACCTTCGTAGTACCTAAAACTATTAGTGTAGTTAGTATACAAGCATATAACCCAAACAGGTAGTAAGACGCGGTGTTAAAAAAATTTAAATAAATCACAAATTAAAGCGATATTGATATATCTTTAAAAAAATAAACTCTAATTTACCACAACATTATTGTAGAACGTCCATCCCACGACATTCTCCTGGAGGTTGTTGGCGCACTGCCCGTCATGACGCTCACTGTGGTCAGCACTGTAAACAAGTTTATAGGAGCACGTTCACAATATCGGTAGGTAGGACAGCGATGACAAGGAAGAGGATAAGTCCAAGTAAAGCTACACAGGGTGTCTGCTGAGTTGGAGAAACGAAAATTAGTGACTTTTTGGTAACCTTTTTTGACCAAAAAATTACTTCGGCAAACGGGTGAACATTATATAATGCATATATAGACATAATGCACTCACACGCAACATTAGACTTTAACTAGATGGCCAACATTAACTTTACCCTTGGTATCACGATAAAAACAATCAGGCAGCTTACGGCATCATGGGTGGTGGGTGGCTCGACGTTCAACGCATTGTTACGATACAGGGGAAATTCAAACAAAAATATTTTCATGACTTTATGGCCAAGATATTGAAAATTCGTGACTTTTCAGGGCCTTTGTGACCTATTTTGAAATAAGTAGCTTTTTCGTGCCTTTAGTAACTTTCGTGACCCAGGAGACACCCTGCTATAAAGCTGGATGTTGTAGATTTGAGAGTTGTAAAGATCGTAAAGTATCTTGGAAGTGTGATTGAAACGAGCAGAGAAGACGTAACAAGAAGAGGACAAAAGGGAGAGTTGTTCTATAGGTGTGTAAGATACCTGCTATGGAGAAGAGGGAGAGTTGTTCTATAGGTGTGTAAGATACCTGCTATGGAGAAGAGAGAGAATTGTTCTATAGGTGTGTAAGATACCTGCTATGGAGAAGAGGGAGAATTGTTCTATAGGTGTGTAAGATACCTGCTATGGAGAAGAGAGAGAATTGTTCTATAGGTGTGTAAGATACCTGCTATGGAGAAGAGGGAGAATTGTTCTATAGGTGTGTAAGATACCTGCTATGGAGAAGAGGGAGAGTTGTTCTATAGGTGTGTAAGATACCTGCTATGGAGAAGAGAGAGAATTGTTCTATAGGTGTGTAAGATACCTGCTATGGAGAAGAGGGAGAATTGTTCTATAGGTGTGTAAGAGACCTGCTATGGAGAAGAGAGAGAATTGTTCTATAGGTGTGTAAGATACCTGCTATGGAGAAGAGGGAGAATTGTTCTATAGGTGTGTAAGATACCTGCTATGGAGAAGAGAGAGAATTGTTCTATAGGTGTGTAAGATACCTGCTATGGAGAAGAGGGAGAATTGTTCTATAGGTGTGTAAGATACCTGCTATGGAGAAGAGAGAGAATTGTTCTATAGGTGTGTAAGATACCTGCTATGGAGAAGAGGGAGAATTGTTCTATAGGTGTGTAAGATACCTGCTATGGAGAAGAGAGAGAATTGTTCTATAGGTGTGTAAGATACCTGCTATGGAGAAGAGGGAGAATTGTTCTATAGGTGTGTAAGATACCTGCTATGGAGAAGAGGGAGAATTGTTCTATAGGTGTGTAAGATACCTGTTATGGAGAAGAGAGAGAATTGTTCTATAGGTGTGTAAGATACCTGCTATGGAGAAGAGGGAGAATTGTTCTATAGGTGTGTAAGAGACCTGCTATGGAGAAGAGGACAGCAGGGATACAGGGCGTACTTTGTACCCATTGTCACACATGCAGCAGAAACATGGACAATGGAATGGTAAGGTCAAGTAATGAGTAGGGACCGAATTTTACCTATTTGCCTTTTCTTTTCCTTTATCATAAGAATTTATTGCACAATTTAACGAGTGTATGGTTAAAATCTATATAAAGTGATTCTGCAATTTCAAATCATTACAGTTATAAGTTGTCAAACTCACTATGTTATACTTTAAATGTATCATAGTTAAAGTAAAGTATTTAATGTCTGGGGCTGATACTTAGTATAACTAGACATTCATATGTGGTGGACACCATTAAATATTTGTAATATGTTAAATAAAAATAATTTTTAATGTATAAGCAGAGTAAAAATGATAAAATTTCATTATTGTTAATCAAATTTAAATACTATTTTCTTATAGTCCAATAATTTGATTTTATCTCAATTTATAGTACACAGTGTAATTTTTAGAATTAATTTGTCTTTTTAACCTAAATCTATCCGTTTATATTATTAATATGTCCAAATCGATCATTGAATACATAATTATTTGAAATGTCTTGTTTTTTGACAACACCGACTTGCTGAACATAATATGCCAAGCCGAGAAAGAGGGTTCATTACCTGGTCGGTGTTGCTGGAATGGAATATGACATTGCTACTTGCTATCTTTTCCCAAGATAACCCCCCTTCCCCACCTATGTTAAATTCCCTGGCGAAATATTATAGACTAAAACAAATCTTAGTCATCCTCATTGTCGAATGACCTTAAAAAGCTTTTAAGAGTGTAAATAATGTGGAGGACATTGGGAGGAAACAATGCCATTAAAAGAGAAAAGTTAAACTTCTTTGGCAAGGGTAAAATATGAAATTTTGTCCTTTGACATTGTGTGAAGTAGAAATAAGTTTTTAAATTTATAAAACATATTGTACCTGAAGATATAACCTATTTCACTACTGACAATTCAGATAAGTATCTAGTGATTAACAGCAGTGATCATCTTCGGTGGCCCCATGGTCTAACGCACTATGTTCGCACTAGACTGGACTGCTAATGAAGGGGAGATTGAGGGTCGAATCTCGGTCCAGTGTACTTAAGGGTTTTTTTTTACTAAATATTTTTCTGCTCTCCCTCCACACAAATACAGGTACATTTCCTTTATATTCAACCTTCCTAAGCCCTAACACATTAGAGTAATTAGTATATATGCTTGCAACCCGAAAAAGTAGCGAAATGTGGTGCTAGAAGTAAAAAGAAAGAAAAATACAGAAATTTGAATAGGTAATAAAATGGTAGGTAGTATAATCAATTTTATATTGCTTATTGTGTGCTTGTTTTTCACCGATTGCATATTTTGGTGCCTAAATCACATATTTTTAATGCCTATTTTAAACATTTTTGGTGCCTAAGAATCCGCTACCTACACATCACCATCTTTTCTCAGAGAAGTGTCTCAGGAAAAATATTCCTTGTTGAAAAATGCATTGTTCTTCCCTTGCTGTTTCCTCTATTCTTCGTTTAGATTTTCGTGGTATTTTGTTTTTATTTTTCATAATTTTCAGGCAATGGAACAGCAATACCTTTGTAATTTTAACATTTTGATTTTCTCCCTTTTTTATATATATGCACACAATAACTCTTTTTCTCCAATCCTAATATATATTAGTTGATAACATTTTAAATATAACCGCATGAATGCATTTTTTGGTATGAATATGTTATTTATTTATATTTTTCATTTGTTCCAAAACTGCTCAAAAATTGACACTAGAGTATAATAAAACTTAACTAAACCAAACCTAACCATTACTTCCCGGGGTCACTAATAATTTTGTCTCATAAAAAAAGGAGTAATGAATAAAAAATAGTCCAAGAACCTGTTCTCTGGAGAGTATTGAAATGGTAAAAAAAAAAAAGTGGTCGACTTCATTTAATTATAATATGTGCAGTATAAAATTACTTAGAGTGAATATTAAATTAGCGTATCTTTGACTCACGTATCTGCATCATCGTCGGAAGAGTCCCTGTACTCCGCCATATCGACATGGATCGACCCCACAGGGCTCGGGTCCAGTTCTGGGACAGTTGGTAGGTCCGTGCCTTGCAGCGTCAGCGACTCGTTCACCTGCGCATTTCGCTGGTGGTGGTAGCACTGCTGACAAGGGATGTCTGGGTGGTGGGAACACTGTTGTGGCCGATACCTGGATTCATCAGAGTTAAACATTGATCTGGGGCAGATCTCCCAGGGACTTCAATTGGAGACAAGACCCACAATACATTAGAATCAGGAGGTCCCAGTTGCTAATATGTTAAACGCCTGAAACCAGTGGTGGTCTAGTAAATTCCCCTATTGAGTGAGCTGAGGGGTTTCAATCTCTATTAATTGCAATGGGGGTATTTTATTCAGTTAGTAAGGATTAATGCCCAGGACACAAGATTCGTAAACTTATCATGAAAAGTTATATTTTGTGGATAAACATTTTCACATACTATAATATATTTAATTTAGCATCCTTTATTAACCTAACGTTAGAATTCGAAAAACATTTATTGAAAATTCCACTAACAAAACAATTAACTTTTATCATTAATGTGGTTTTTCCTTGCTTCTAGTTATCAGTGAAGGTTTATCAAAATAAATTATTAGGCTTACCTCAAATTTCCAACCAGGGCAACATCTTTATCCTCCAACCCATGATCCTCTGGCTCGTCTTCTTGAGTCAGTGTCCCCTGGGCTTGTTTCTCGGTGAAAGAAGTGTTGACCCCTACAGACACGCTCTGTTCTTCAGGGTATGTTTGTGTCCCTGCGTTCACCAGTCGCAAGAAGGGGGCACCAGGAGTGCTGTTGTTCCTGCAGGTGGCACAATCTCCTGCTCGTATCCCTTGCAAGGCCACCAACTCCCCCACCTGACTCTGCAGGGCCTGCAGCTGTCGGCTCTGAAGCTGGATGATCTCATGGAGGCTGGATATAGCGCTAGTGCCAACACAATCCCTCCTGGCATGATCGCAATCACACAAGTCTCCTCGATTCCTAGGTACAACATCTCTCATTGGATTACACTCCACAAATCTGTCACGGAAATTCGACTCTAGAGGATATTCCTTATCAGGGACAAAAGAACCGAGCTTCTCAAAGGTGTCATGAGTTTCAAATCTGTTCACATGCCTCTTTCTGTCGGTGTGACTCCTCATGTGATTATACTCAACACACATGCATATATCTGTGTTACCATTTGAAGGTCTGCAGGTATGTTGTTGACTAGACACAGGTTGTTGATAGTAAGCGGCATTGCCCCTCTCAAACACCTCGTTGCTAAATGGCGTAACAGGATGGCCCCTCTTGGTGTAGTTAGCGACGTCGTGGTATTCATTATAACCAGAATGTATCCTGGAAGCAGCCAGAGGAAGGGCGTGAATAGAACCGTTGTGATCCATTTGAGTCACTGTCCCCTGAGCTGGAACATACCCTTGCTCTCGTGAAGATGGGCTCTTTATATGACGTCTACTTTCAAACATACATTGATGCTCGCTATTCTGTAGAAGTGAATTCACAAGCCTTTCTTCTCTGTTTGTTACAAGATTCGTTGCCGGTCTTTTCACCAAGCTTACGTTCTCCGAGTTTACTTTAGCTCTGTTTGTTAGAGACTGTTGGGGTCTCGAGCTTGGATCTTGGAACGAAGGTCCCAAAACCCCCATTTCCTGGTCCTCGTTCGTCCGCGAATATCTTTCGGGTTGGTAGGACTGCTGTTGTTGTCGAGTGTATGATTCGTAGATATCATTTACTGTGGGAATTATTTCTAGCGTTTCATGTGGCTGTGAAATAAATGGTTTTTGAAGACTTGGTAAAGGTTTGTTTCTTTCATTAGTTCTTATTTGGGCTGGTTGGTAGTACGTGATGAAGACCTTCATGAGTGTTATTTATAATCGGTCTTTGTGGCGATGATTTCCGAGGGAGAGGCTGTGAATTCTGCTTCCCATCCTCCCAATAATTATTTGCCTCATATTCTTTAGTTGAATGTTTAAGATGTTGGTGCGGGTAATGTTGTTGTAAACCACTACTGGGCATAGAATAACTATGATCTGAGTTGCTCTGCTGTTTTGGAAACCTTCTTTGTTCTTGATATGAAGCCACATCTGTTGCTAGATTTTCAATGTGATTTCTACTTTCATTCAGATTTTTTAATGGGTGACGATGATTCACATTTGTATTTTCTCGGGAATCTGTTGTTTGGCCATTTACCGGAAGTGAATGAGGTGCTTTTCTTTCCCCTGCATGAGACCCACCTTGATCTGAAACAAGTCTGGGACTGTTCCTCTTCTCATGAACTTGCTGAGAATATAAACCCTTCAAGCTATTCTCAACAAAGGGCATGTATTTGTTTGCGGTGACCGCGTAGTTCTCCATAGAAACCTGTGAGTAGCCAGTGTCAAAGTCTCTACTTGTCTCGCAGTTTGAGTCGTTGTCTGGTGAGTCACTTAGCGAATCTTCAGACATGCTAGGCTGCGTGTTATAACAAACAGGCCTATCAGTGTTGTGTATATTTTCAGGATCAGACAATTGGTTGGCTCTAATCTGGTTAGGATCGTTCTTAGCTCGGTTATGAGCGACTGTCGTACTTTTCTCTAAATTGGCTGGTGAAGTTTTGTTAATGCGATCACTGTCCCAGAATAATTTGTTCTTCTGCCTCCAGGATTGATAAGTCTCGGCATCGTTGCTAGGCTGACCCGGATATGTGGGAGCACCCCTAGTTTCACCTCCGAGTTCTTGGTTGGCCGTGTTAATAGGTTCATAGCGTTGATTCTGATCTTGTTGCCTTGCGTGTTTGTTAATGTTTGGCAGTCTGGTATCTAGTGCAGCCTGTTGTGGGACGACGACCTTCTGGCGCAGCCAGTATTTAGTCGGGAGTACCCAGACTTAGTGCCCTGTTGACCATCGTCAAAAATAAGAGAGACTTCAGGGACCAATGGCTTTGCTGATGGCTGAAAACAATTGAGGATTGAATGAGAAAAGGAAATAATCAGTATTAAATCAGTGAATGATGGCAATTAAATTCTGATGTATGTATGTGAATGTGTTTTTTATGAGGTATTTAATTTACACTTTCTGAATTGACTGATTATATCAACACACGACTTATAAAACTACTGATATGAATCTATAACAGACACAACACCCAGCCCCTTGGCCGTTAATTCATTACAGTTCACCAGACTTTTTTCACCCATGCCAGGAATTGAACCTGAGACCCTTAGCTCAGTAGGAAGACACACTACCAACTAAACTTCACACTCCCTATTCCAAGCGAACGAGGCCAAACATCACACATTATTTTGGTGACATTATAGATGTTGACATGAGCATTAGCTTATGAGGCACAGATCACATGGCACGTTCATAAATATTTATGTTCCTGTGTGATTTTGTTGAGCTGTGTTAAAATTGTATGGATCTACAAAGTTTGAAACTTTATAAATAATATAACTTTTTGAGTCTCCCATTTTCTTAAGTATAATAATAGTAATAATAAAAAACTATATAGGCCTATATTATAGTAAAACAAAGAAAATCTATTCTATATGATCTATAGTACTATCTACTGATGTTTTGTTCGCAACATGATTAACTGGCAGTAAAACATGGTACACACAAAGTAATATGAAAGTTCTCCCCAAGGATACCATTTGTTAAGTTGGCATCATGTCAACATTATGTTAGGCAACACAAAAACCTTCAAATTGTGTTGTGTTATGTTAGCCTTAAGTTGAGAGTGATCCTGGCTCATTTATATCCCGTTAGGTTGAACTGAAAATCTTGGATAAGACAGGCCCATAGGCACACATATAAACAAACGATTCACTGGGCTATATTAGTGTCCACTTACTTTAATAAAGGGAGTTGGCTGGGGGGTTTTCGAGGTTGCATCGTCCTTAGCGTTTCATAACCACCATAGTGTCAAAAACCATAAATTCTTACACCTGGAACAAAACAAAATGTAACTCTGTGGTTTTTAAACTCAACATAGGCCTACATAACAAAACAAATAGGCCTTTAGTAGTATGTGCATTAATATAAAACACAAGATATTTAGCTGGGATGCTTTTTTTCAGTCGATAATTTGGATTGAAGATGAGTTATTTACAGTGATGTAGTTTGTCGCCAAAGTGAGAAATTATTTTCACCCCTCGGTGGAATGAACATACATTCCCAAGTTAAATGTGTAGAGACGAGCCTAAGAATAATGTATGATTGCAGCCATTCCACAGTTACGGCTGTGACATTTGTACAAGCTTTTCTAGCAAATAAGATATCTAAAATACAATTTTATTATGAAAAGTTTATTTGCGGTGTAAACCTCAATTTTTTCTCTTTATTATGTCCCTTTTGGAATTACAAAATTAGATATTTAAACCTTACATTCAAGACTTTTAATGTTTGTTACGGGTGTGACCAATTTTAGTACATCCTACAAGTGTGTTTGGTTTTTTCAATTTCTCTGTGATGTGTATTAAACTAACTTTCTAATTCTGAAAATTGAAAAATGACACCTGAACACGAGAATCGAACCCGGGACCTTTGGCTTAGTATGCCAATGCTCTAACCACTGAGCTATACAGGAATAGTCCTGTACCCAGGGTAATTCTTCACTCATATTTTAAGGCAAGAGTCTATGATGGACGTGTGGAAATTGTCGGCTACAAATGTGTGATTTTATCAAGATTACGAGCTATCAGATAAGGCAGCCACCTTCGACTCGGCAGTTGGCTTATTGCTGCCACTTGTACAGTTATTATAATTATAAGGGATCACATATTTTGGAATCAAATAGCCGAAGCTATTATTTATGCTTTTTAGTGAAGAATTCTCCACCTAGATATCATATTCTGAAAATTGAAAAATGAAACCTGGACATGGGAATCGAACCGAGGACCTTTGGCTTAGTACGCCAATGCTCTAACCACTGAGCTATCCAGGAATCGTCCCGTGCCCAGGGTCATTCTTCACTCATTCCTCACTAAAAAGCATAAATAATAGATTCAGCTATTTGATTCTTAATTTTCTAATAATAATTTATTTTGAAAAAAAAGAAGGTAGTCATCCACAATGGAAATGAGCTTGATATTACAACATAAATTGTCTCAGTTAAAAACTGTTATATTCTGTTAAGGGTGTGACACAGTGCAAATATAACATGTTTGGCCTACATTTACAATAATAACTATTAGTGGAAAGTTTTTATCTTGTATAAAAAGAGTACTATTTAAAAAATATTCCATTAATAAATCATATATAAACACAGTTAAAATAAGTAAATAGCCATAACTATAACGTACACGTACAGAGACAAAGGAAACCTCTTTTTAATTAATTTTAAATAAACGTTTGCCATGACACTTATTTAAAAACATAATTTTAATTTGTTCATCCTCTTCATGTTCATTTTGACAAATATCAACATATTCATGCATGTTACCCTTATTCCCTAAGAATTGTACCAAAACATATTTTCTTATTTTCAAGTCTGCACTGTTTGGTGTAGCAGAGTTTTGGGGTAAATATTTCTTCTCCTCTTTCTCTTTAACTTCAAAAAGTTCTTCATCAGACGAGTCTGTCTAGATATCTTCTTAACGAAAGGTCTTGGTATTTTGTCCAAAGACTCAAAATTTTTGCATATAATGGATTTGAAAGTACGGCCAACAAGGAGACAGTTTTTATCTGCTTTGATAAAGCCATGCTTTGGTTGTAATCTTGGTATAATGTTTACTCGTTCTCATCTATGAGTTAACAATTCCTTGTCCAATAATACATCTTCACTCATTAGGCCTACACATAATATTATCACTCCATGAACAACTTTGGATGCCCAATCAAAAAACTGCTTTATATAATTTACAATCATACGCCTGGACCTCACTTCATTCCAAACTTTTATCTTGACCGTCCCTCCAAATGGCCCCATTGACGGAACTTTTGCCAAGAGATGAGTCGAAAAAAATACCACTCTCTTTGTATTCCAAAATCTTCTGTGAAAAAACACGAGTTTTAGAGAGTATACTTATTTTTAAATTGTCCTGCACAATCATCAGAATAAATAAAAACTTTTTGTTTGCTCAAATTCGTCTCTCAAACATCGTAATATTTTTTCCACGAATGTGTAAACTGAGAATTTATTGGGTGCAATATTTCATCATTAATAATTACAAATGAGCACACCACCTTGTTACTCAGCCAAGCACAGTATGTGAAAATGGTGACTTAATCATAACTCCAGTGCGCACTTTGTATTTCATCTTGTTAACATTTTTAACAGTGATCTAAAGTTAACTACATTAGTTAAATTATAGTGTCTTACTCATTAAATGGCCCTTCCATCAAGGAGTGTACAGCCCCAATGAAATTACCACCTTTGTCACAGCTAGGACATTAAATAAATCCTAAAATTTCAGTGAGACAGATTTTTCTTGATACCGGTTTCTGTCAATACATTTTAATTTTAAGCAATGTATACCTACTAGGTAGGCCTATATTAAGCCTATTTATTTCTACATATTTAAAAAAACTTTGCATTCATAGCTAAACCTATGTTAGACACACCTTTTTTCTAAGAAATATGTTTGTCATAGAGCACAGTGTGTTACAGGTGTGATAGATTTTGGTTCATGTTTATTTCCTTCATGTATTACTGTAAGTTAAACATAAATTTAAGTATAAAACTTGATAAGCTTCATTATAATCTCACTTCTGGAAAATAAAAATAAATTCTGATCCTTATTTAAGTTTAGAAGTAAACCTAAGAGTATTTTTTGTCACGGGTGTGATACTGAGATATGAACTCATTATCACATCTATTAATCTGAAATTGACATACCTTAAAACAATATCTCAATGGATTTTGCAAGTTCAATGCTGTATATTTATTTAACTGACTTTAAAATCTGTATACCCAAAAAATGTGGAAAATGTCAGTGTCACCAATAAACAAAAAATCACAGTAAAACTAGTGTCTTGTACACCATAGCATTTCATGACACAGAAAAACAAAAAATAAATAAAAAACAAACTAATTTTTAAAAGAGCAGTAAAATATTGTCCCTTGCCTAACTAAAAATTAATATCCAAGTTGTTTTTTATAAATTAAGAAATTACATATATAAGCTCACTTTTATACGGACTGGCTGGCTGGTCAAATATGAGCTGAATGGGTGAAAATATATCATAGGTTTTGTCTGAATCTAGTCTATCCAAGGGTCCTAGCCAAATGCAGTTGGAAATTGCATTCACCTTGAGTTAAAGGATGCAAGTAGTTTCTGTCCTATCTGAATTCTCTGTCGAGTGTATTGATGCACCCCTTGCGGTGCAATTAACTAAAGGGTGGGTACAATTTGCCCTTTATCGTGCACTCTGGTTAAAAAGCGTGTTTTAAAAGAATAAAATATGCATACATTGCTATGTTCTTTGTTTATTTGTATGTGTTAGATGGCTAAATTTATTTCTGTAGCGTAAACATCTCTTTTTAAACGAATTAAATTTTTAGTTTAAAAAGTTGTAGGCCTATAGCAAAACTAGGAATAATTGTTTCCCTATAATATATTATTGACAATAGTGGATTAATGACAGTTGAATAATTTCGTTTGACATGGAAATTCATCTTCCAGAATGGTAGCTTCAGATGTACTGAAATGTCAAAGTAATATATACCCCATAGCCTATGTACTCGAGTGCACAGTAAGTGTATTGGATTAAAGTGTGCAAGAAAATGCATAAGTGTGTAGTAAGCACACTATTCAGACACAACCATATGTACAGTTTTTACAATCTCTGCTTACCCTAGAGTCAAGACACGACCCTGTTTAGTTTAGATATATTAGTTAAACATTTAAATAAAACACTGACAATTAAATACGACTAAAAAAAATAATATATTCCAAACAACCATTGTTTACAAATATTTCACTATAAAAATCATCATTTAACAATTTAAATGCTCTGTCAAAGTCAAACTAAAAGAGTTCCCGCAATTATTATTTAGTCTGGTTCAGTTTAGCCAACATTACTTATACATATTTACCAAGAACTGACTCACTTTCGCTAGAGGCAATGTTGTCAGTTTAGCTTTATATGCGACACGTGGCGAAGTTGGTGTAACTATAAGAAAGCTTTAGACCGAACACAATGGCTTAATCGATCATTTTATTATTCTGAAACCGATCAATAACGTGTGTTCTCATTACAATCAAATAAACTTCATTAATATTTGATTTAAAACATAGAAACTATTCAGATATAATTGTGACGACATTTAATAATAAAATATATCTAATTGTAGTATAATGAATAATTAATAATCGATATTTTGACCAAGACCGTATGTTTTGATGCTACTTTGTTCGTGACAGTAATGGTACATGGCTGCGCAACTACCTCTTACCCCTTAATGTAGTAATAGCAAAATGGACCGCTCTGAATCCGTATTTGTACTAAGGAGGAGAATATTGAGCGACGTGCCAAATGTAACCATATGTAAATAGAGCTCTTATCTTAACAAATATTTTTATCTCTCGAGTTTATCTAGCATTTAAAAAATGACAATGATACTAGTTAACAACGTTTCCGTCTGTTTCAGTGAAGTATACAAGTGCATCAACAAGTGAACAATATTGTTTCTAAGATTGTGGTGGTTAAAACAGTGTTGTGTTTTTGTGCCTTTACTACTGACAAGCTTTAGTGTCGTTTGTTATATAATTTATATATGTCTAGATAAATAAAATTTATTATAAAATGCTATTTATTGAAAATGTTCCTTTTTTGAAATAGGGGCATGCGCAACAATAAGCTACTATGTCCCACCTAGCTATTGTTTATCGTCTCTCAAAATGAAGGCGTGTGAAGACCCACCTAATTAAGTTTAATTTCGATAGCATGATGTAGCGATTACCTCTATAGAATTGAACAAATTTTATCGACAATGAATAGGTAACTAGTGTCCTTATCGAGGTGTATGTTTCGAGAGAAAAATGAGTTAATCGAGGATGTTTAGGAGTTAAAATGGACTACATACGAGAGTTCGACATTCGTCTGGATCGGGAGATGTATTATGCAGGCGAGACGCTTGCCGGCACGTGGTGCTGGATACTATCGAGAACTTCAAACTGAGAGGTGAGTCTACAATAGTACAATTATTGTAACTACCGAAACAGATAAACAAATTACCCTTCAACCGAGACAATATTATAAAAACAAAATTAACTAATTTTCAATCATTCCCATATTGTAATTTATCTGAAGGAAGACATTTTAAAAACATATAATAATACATTTGGTTCGGAAAATGTTTCAGTGATATAATTATTTACTCACATATTGTAAATAAGAATTTCTGTTAAAGGCATGTGGAGTACGTTTTATGTGTAAACATAATATTGTTTTGTAAATATTGTTATTACAGTCAACAAAACAGTTAGGCTCAGCTAAAATAAATATTTTAAAAATATGCCATAGGTTTAAACGCATATTAATGATTAAAACAGGAGACGGGCGATTATTCAATTATGCTCTTTCTAAAAACACAATATTGTTTAAAATCCTAGAACGGACTAAATATTTTTAAATTATGGTATAAATAAAGTGATTATTTTTATTAATAATGTACCTTAATAAAACAAATTATGTTTGGAGTTAGGATTTTATTAATGCCGCAAAATGTGCAATTTTTTACTTTCTCATATCAAGAGAAAGTATTGTGATTTTGAAAAAATCAATCTCGAGATTATGACAAATTTTTACGTTTTATGTGAACACGAACCCAAACAAAGTGGATTTTACAATTCTGTCTCTTCTCCTGTCTGTCTGCCTGTCTGTCCGTATGTCTGTCTGTCCCTGGCCACGGATCCAAAATGGTTTGATGGATTTTATTCACACTTAATAGGGTAATACCACAAACTTTTTTTTTTAAACTTATCCCTTCAATTAAGGATAATTTGCTGATGAGCAATTATTTGAATTCGTTTGACATAACAAATAGCACTGTATAATTATTTTTGGGGCAAAAATTTGTCCAAGGGTAGGCTAGTTTACTGATGCTTGTTATTTTAAATTTGAATATTTAAAAAATGTGTTTAGCAATTTATTTCAAAATTGGTATCGGGAGACTATTTTACATTTAAATAATAAAGTTTCTTTATTTATATAAAATAAATTAATTTAAGGGTAGTTTACTTACAACAAATTATAGAAAATTTGAATGTTTTGGAAATTTACCTTGAAGATTAAATTCAAAATGGGAATATGTGAATAGTTTTTCATGATAAATACGAATAAGTTTTTATTTTTACAGATAACAAATAATTTTAGGGTAGGCCTATTTTACAAATAATAATTTTTTTAAATTTGAATTTTGTTAAATATATTTTAACGATTTGGTTTAAAATGTATATATAAAGAGTTATTATTGAGATTAACAAGATGATGTGTTTGTTTTTATAAGTAAAACTTAATCAAGAGTATTTTACTTAAAAACTTATTTTTGAAAATTTCCTTCGACGTTATATTACATAATGTAAGAAAGTTTGTGCGATTTTGTCGGGCCATTTATTTTTTACCAATTTTTCTGACACCTTTCTAATATATATATATATATATATATATATATATATATATATATATATATATATATATATATATTCTGGCATCCCTTTCTTAATTTTGTTTGCCAACTGTGTAAACGTAGTAGTAAAATATTAAATCAATTACATTAAAACTGTTCTAAGCTAAAAATCAGTTCGTAATATTATAAAACACTTTTTTTTGTTTGCAGTTTATATAAATCACAGTTTTAGATATTATCCCCTCCTTGGTCACAATAATTCTCTACCAAGAGTCAGTAAACCACAACTACAAACAATTGTACCCATTATAACTAGGCCTGTATGAAGTTAGAATCGCTGTAGTTTTTAGTTTTGTTCAAACTGCGAGCTATGCGGTGTTGCCAAATTTGTCGGTCTGGGTTGCTATACTAGGTCGCAGCGTGTAAGATATCCAGAGCACAGTAAAGCCTTACCAGGGTGTATTTGCGCCCGGGGGTCCTAAGGAGCAGGTGGCCGTTTGGGGAGCCAGTTTAAGAAATGTCGTCAAAGAGGTAATT
This sequence comes from Timema podura, assembly GCA_033556935.1. Classification (NCBI taxonomy): domain Eukaryota; kingdom Metazoa; phylum Arthropoda; class Insecta; order Phasmatodea; family Timematidae; genus Timema; species Timema podura. Next base: position 48,778,812 of record JAVRXN010000003.1, read on the forward strand.
TTTTTGGGTAATCTCACCACGTCTTACCACCATGTCTGGGATTCCATATTAAATCAAAATAAATGTTTTAAAATTAGGAAAGTAGAATTTAGAGACAATTCATCCGGATTTGATTGGAAGGTGAGTGGTAAATAATTTAGGAAAAATAATCCTTAATAGGCTCAGCTGGGGGTCGAACTCTTACCTCCCCGTCCCCGACAAACCAAACTGAATGAGACAGACGTTTAAACCACATGAACACCTAAGTGGCTAAGAAGCACTAAATGTATCATATTAGGTTTATAATTTTCACAGTTTTCGAAGTTAAGCTAAAATAAGTTTACCTGAGAAACTATAAGATTTTTTTTCAACTTTTTTAATCCAGAAATTGGACACTTTTCCCTTATGAACAAGTGAGTACTCCAACTGAATAGTTTAGAACCTTCCCACCCCCCATAGGTCAGGGGATTGGGCGGTGACGATCCAATGGCAGCCATGTAAAGTGTGAACTGTGTTCTTCTTTTCATTGTAGAAGCCATATTGTGTTCGTCCCTTTTATATGTTTATATTCACCTTTCGTATACCTTCTTCCAAATATAATACAATTACCTCATAAAGCAAAAAGAGATTTTCCTTATAGAGGAACATTTATTAGAGTAATTTTAAAAACGTAATAAACGTAATAAAGAATAAAATAATGTAATATAAAGTTCTTGAATAAAAACTCTTATAAAAATACTAGCTAAAGTATCTTTTAAAAAAATGGATCTCAAATAAAACAAGTTTCAATCAAAAGTTTATTTTGTTCAGAATAAAATGCCACTTAAAAATGTATAAGTTTTAATTAAAAAATCAAAGTTGACCTCGAAATAACCTTGAAGACGTCTAACAAATTAAAAAAATATCTAGTGCTGTGCTCTCCCCCCTTCCCCCCAAAAAAATTGTTTTCGAAACACTATTTTCTAAAATGCTTCGTTTTCGGAATATTCTGGTGTTTCAACTTAATTGCCTCACCCGATATATTAATGGAGGAGTGTTATATTGAGTCCGGATTTGGCGCTGATGATGATATTGATGATGCGGGTGTGGACCCGTGTATGCCTTACGGTTGAATAATTATAATGATACCGTTTTATATGATGATAACGACGCATGCATGTCTTATTACGCACTTGTTATCACACTGCTATGACGATCTGATTGTATGTAATTCGATTGAAATCAGTAAAAATTTAAGTGTGTACACGATTTATTTAGTTGATTATACTTTCACTGTTATAAAATTGAAATTAAATGATACAGTTTTGTTCATTTACGAACTGACGCGGAGAGCCAGCGCTAGTGCTGTTCAAAATTATGTTTTCTGTGTACTGAGTACTGGGAACTGTGTCATTGTCTACTGTGTTACTGTCTGTCTACCATGTTACTGTGTAGAGATTACTTTATTCTGAGGAGATTTATACACACAAGCTTATAAATGACCTACCCCTTGCTTCTTGGACCCCCTTGTCACCAGTGTTAAAACTAACTAATAGGAGAACTCCTGCCAACCTGATGTTGTGAAAGCTAGCTTCCTATTGGGTAAAGGGAGCCAGCATGTCACCTGATTTTCAAATACAACGAAGTTGGTCTTTTAAAGAAGGAAAGTTTTAAAACGTAATATATTGAAATTACTTCTGAAAACGCGTGATTCTCCACGAATGAGGTATTAAAAGGAGACTTTACACACAGTTCTTTAAAGAAAAATACACTTCATCCATGACTTTTTGAAATATATGATAAGGGTCCAAAACAGTATCACTACACTGTATCGGAAAAAAGCACACATTAGTGAGTGTTGCTTTGTGAACCATTCTACGTTAAAAAAATAAAAGAGGGAATAAATCAACAACAATCCATTTGTGAGGCACAGCTGGATAAAAACAGGTGTATCAACATAAGTTTTTAAGATATATGTACGAAACTTGTGTGAAGGAAACTGAAAATTGGTGAATCGTTTATTGTATGTAGGTCTGCGCTAAAAGGGGCATAAGCATATGCACGCGCTCTTTTTACGCAACCCGCTTCAATCTAAAATAGAAACGGATTTGTAATTGGCGACATTTAATGATAGAATATACGATTAGGAAAATTTTATTATGGAAATAATTGATTAGATTTAGATTCGAGTTGGTAAGCAAAGATTCGAATTCGATTTGAAATTGAAAAGCTTGGCTTTTTCACAGGCCTAAAAAAAAGCCACTACGTGAATCACGTGTCAAGAACCACCTCGGTCCAAAGTATACCTTGTTTAGAGTCAACCCCTGTCCCTCCACTTGGCCACTTGACCAAAGCTGCTGAGCACATTCTAGTTGACTCCTTTAATATCCTTATTGAACCGCTTAAAAATTAAAACCAAAATGGATGTATTTTTATACAACCTATTCATTTAATTAAGGTTTTAATTATATTTCACTACAAAGGCGTTTAATTTGTTTACTTTGTTTTACTCGGGAGGTAGGGATTCGAATCCCGGCCACGTACGCTAATTTTTTTTAAATGTTTTATTTCTCTCCCTCCAAGCAAGCTCGGGTACATTTCCCCCTAAATTATACCATCATAATCCTTACTCCATCACAGTTTATATGGACGGGTATTAAGACACGGGACGTGGGAGGGAAATAATTTATTTCTGTTTCATCTTGTAAATCAAGTCCCAAGAATTTTGTCAACGACGCGAGCAAACACTCGAGGAGGAGTCTCCAAACCTCCCCACCGCCTTCTAGATTTGCTGACAGCTCGGTTTGTGACGTCACGAGCATTGTCTACAGCTCTAGTACACTTGACTGGCCGCAAGGGGCTCTCAGTGCGAGGCTTTTCTTCATAGACAGATTATTACAAATAAGATTAATTTAGTGCAACATGCGCATGCGCTGATATATAACCAGGGAATTATAGATGTATAGTATTAATATCTGCTTAAGTGTGGGTATTGGATTAGGTAATTAGAGATGTATAGAGTAGAGAGACCAATGTGTGAATATTTAGTTAGATAATTAGCGATATAAAGAGTAGAGAGACCAATGTGTGAATATTTAATTAGGTAATTAGAGATGTATAGAATATAGAGACCAATGTGTGAATATTTAATCAAGTAATTAGCGATGTAAAGAGTAGAGAGACCAATATGTGGATATTTAATCAAGTAATTAGCGATGTAAAGAGTAGAGAGACCACTGTGTGAATATTTAATCTAGTAATTAGAGATGTATAGAGTAGAGATACCAATGTGGGAATATTTAATTAAGTAATTAGTGATGTAAAGAGTAGAGAGACCAATGTGTGAATATTTAATTAGGTAATTAGAGATGTATAGAGTAGAGAGACCAATGTGTGTATATTTAATTAGGTAATTAGAGATGTATAGAGTAGCGAGACCAATGTGTGTATATTTAATTAGGTAATTAGAGATGTATAGAGTAGAGAGACCAATGTATGAATATTTAATTAGGTAATTAGAGATGTATAGAGTAGAGAGACAAATGTGTGAATATTTAATTAGGGAAGCAGAGATGTATGAAGTATAGGAACTCATGAGTGAATATTTAATTAAGGAATTAGAGATGTATAGATTAGAGAGATTCATGTGTGGATATTTAATTAGGTAATCAGATAAATATATAGTAGAGAGACATGTGTGTAAATATTTAATTAGATAGATAGATGAAGCGTATAAATTAAATGACCGTAAATTTTTAGATACACTAAGGAAAAGGAAACTACACGTTATCTACGATAGGAAAGGTAATGAGAATATTGTATTATCAAGAAAATATCAATTATTTTCTAATAGGTTGACATTATGGACGTTCAGCTATTGTTTGCAATAAATAAACATCTGCCAGATGTCACTTAGCACCACTCCCACCACGAATAGGGTGTAGCTACATACGAAACGTTCAACAAGCACTCTAGTGTGACTATATTCAACCGTAACACACACACATCAATGGCACGTGTCTTCTTTGATTTAATTCGCATATTGCTCTTTCGTGAAGGTTCAAGTGGTCTGCGCAGGCGCATACTCAGCTCAATATCTCTGTGTGAAGGCGCGGCAAAATGTTCGGGTAACCTCGGGTTTCTTCGGTTTTCACAAGCGTGATTGATGTGCAAACTCCCGCTGTGTTTTTGAAAGATGAACTAAGCGCTCTGATAGTGTAGCGGGTTCTTACGCAGGTTCCCAGGGTTCAATAACCGACTGAATGCATTGCTAATTGTGTTTGTACCTATTCTGCTTCGTCACCCTCTTAAGGTGCGTTTGGAACAAGCGAGCGAATGCTCATCCTCCCCCCCCTCCCCCAAACACTTTGCCTGAATTATCTTGGTGTGAACGTGTAGGGAGCTTTCTTTCAGTGCTCGATTATGTTCGCCCTAATTTGGAATAAATGCTCTAAGAATGCTCGCTTGGTTCGTCTAAACGACGGGAGAGCGCGCGAACAGTTGCGTGGTTCATTCTTTCAGGTTCGAACGCACTCGCTAGACAGAGCGGTTTTATCAAAGGATTCTTTCGTTCGGTGCAAGTACTTACAAGTTTTCCCACCTTCTAAGTAATAATTTGGGATGAAGAAAACATGGATTGGACTAATGATTTGTACCTACAACTTATGGAACATTATAAAGAGTATATATGTCTGTGGGACCCTACTTGTGGAGAATACAAAACTAATCCAATAAAATTACTACTATTATTATTAGCACCGCGTCTTACTACCCGTTCGGGTTGTACGCACTTACGCTAATGTGTAATGGTAGGGTGATTGTGAGATGAAATGGAGTACCTACAGTTTAACGTGGAGTCCGAACCACGGTGGAGGCTTGGCATTCCTCACATTCACAAGTTGTGATTAATACACATCTTGTCAGAGGTGAAGGAAGGGTTTGGCAATCAGATAAATATGTGCCGAGGTCGAGGATTGAACCCCGGACCCCTAGCACAGAAGTCTGACACCTTAACCCTAGACCACCAGGTCACCAACAATCCAATAAAAGAAGATGCCTGGAATACCTTTGGAAACACGAAGAAATATTGATCTGATGAGGTAAAGAAGAAAATGGAAACATTTATAGTATCTTACCGACAAAAACGACAAAAACGGATGCTACCTAAAACCTGCAGTGGAGCATATGAATAGAAATTGTTTGCCTACATACCTATGATTTTTTTTTTTATTGGACAGGTATAAACCAAGTGGGAAGGCATAATAACCGAGAATTTTCTCGCATTCTATGTTCCACGACCAGCTCTTTTAGTGTAAACGAAATGGTAGTAGTTTTCTAGATGGTAATTTACTGATTTATCATCCACACAAAATGATCGTGAAAGAATAATCTTGTTCTTATTCTCTATTCTTGTTCGTTTAGTCTAAGCCCACCTTTACAAGACGAATTCTATCATTCGTTTTCCTTAGGTTAAATAATATAAGTCTCAGAAGGTAAATGTTGCCATTATTCTTCAACATGATTAATTTCCTTTAATCTAGCTAGTAGCTGGTGGACAAAGAAGAGAGATACGAAATTAAAATATAATTAAATCCTGGTTAGTTAACGATACATCCCGCTTTACACTCATGTATGACCTCTAGTATCAACATCTATCTCACGGCGTTATTAAGAATCTTAGTTCCTTGTAGTTTATACAACCCGCATTACACTCCTGTATGACATCTAGTATCAACATATATCTCACGGCGTTATTAAGAATCTTAGTTCCTTGTAGTTGATACAACCCGCATTACACTCCTGTATGACATCTAGTATCAACATCTATCTCACGGCGTTATTAAGAATCTTAGTTCCTTGTAGTTGATACAACCCGCATTACACTCCTGTATGACATCTAGTATCAACATCTATCTCACGGCGTTATTAAGAATCTTAGTTCCTTGTAGTTTATACAACCCGCATTACAATCCTGTATGAAATCTAGTATCAACATCTATCTCACGGCGTTATTAAGGATCTTAGTTCCTTGTAGTTTATACAACCCGCATTACACTCCTGTATGACATCTAGTATCAACATCTATCTCACGGCGTTATTAAGAATCTTAGTTCCTTGTAGTTGATACAACCCGCATTACACTCCTGTATGACATCTAGTATCAACATCTATCTCACGGCGTTATTAAGAATCTTAGTTCCTTGTAGTTTATACAACCCGCATTACAATCCTGTATGAAATCTAGTATCAACATCTATCTCACGGCGTTATTAAGAATCTTAGTTCCTTGTAGTTTATACAACCCGCATTACACTCCTGTATGACATCTAGTATCAACATCTATCTCACGGCGTTATTAAGAATCTTAGTTCCTTGTAGTTTATACAACCCGCATTACACTCCTGTATGACATCTAGTATCAACATCTATCTCACGGCGTTATTAAGGATCTTAGTTCCTTGTAGTTTATACAACCCGCATTACACTCCTGTATGACATCTAGTATCAACATCTATCTCACGGCGTTATTAAGAATCTTAGTTCCTTGTAGTTTATACAACCCGCATTACAATCCTGTATGACATCTAGTATCAACATCTATCTCACGGCGTTATTAAGAATCTTAGTTCCTTGTAGTTTATACAACCCGCATTACACTGCTGTATGACATCTAGTATCAACATCTATCTCACGGCGTTATTAAGGATCTTAGTTCCTTGTAGTTGATACAACCCGCATTACACTCCTGTATGACATATAGTATATAAAATATATCCCATGGCATCGTTTTGTATATTTATTATTGATCTTAAGGAAGTGTCTGTAAGGCTGCCGCCTACTTGAAGGAAAATGTCCTAGCACTGCTGTATTTTTTAAAAATTGGAATAGCAATTATAAAACATCAAAAAGGTTAAAAACACTCCTTAATTATCCTATAAAATGTTGTTGTGACCTAGTTAAAAAAAAGCTTTATTTGTTTTAGGAAGGCTAAATCTAAGTTTCATAACATTACTTTGATAACAGAGTTGCAAAATTTTGTGGGAAACGTCCTTGAAATTTAATGAATTTACAAATTTCATGATTTTTTATCTTTCATATTCGTCGGGGCGTTTTCTTGATTTTGATTCTATATATCAAATTAATGGTAGTTTACTGATTTCTCAATTTACAATTTAAAATAAAAATGATTTTAACAATATTGATTTTAAATGGATGTTTGAGGAGTGTTTTTTTATATTATAAATAATACAGTGTACCTGTTTTTCAAAGAAACCCCCGTTTAAGGGTAGTTTAAACAAGGATAATTATTTATAAATTTGGAATTATTTATAAATGATTCTAACTATTTGTTAAATGGGAATGATTTCACGCGATCATTAGGAAAAGATTTTTATTTCTATAAATATAAATAAATTGATGGTAGTTTATTATGAACATTATTTTGAGAATTTGGTTTCAAGATATAATAGACTATACATAAAAAGATTTATACAATTGTGCCATAACATTTATTTGAAATTATAAAATTCAGATTGTAAGGTTTTAAAATGTATAAAGACATGTGAAGCAGGAATCAAATGGAGTGGAAGGTGGTCGATTGTCTCACACTGCCCACCATGTTGTTACAGCCGTGAGAGTTGTCCTTGTCTCACACTGCCCACCATGTTGTTACAGCTGTTAGAGTGGTCCTTGTCTCACACTGCCCACCATGTTGTTACAGCTGTTAGGGTTGTCCTTGTCTCACACTGCCCACCATGTTGTTACAGTTGTTAGAGTGGTCCTTGTCTCACACTGCCCACCATGTTGTTACAGCTGTTAGAGTTGTCCTTGTCTCACACTGCCCACCATGTTGTTACAGCTGTTAGGGTTGTCCTTGTCTCACACTGCCCACCATGTTGTTACAGTTGTTAGAGTGGTCCTTGTCTCACACTGCCCACCATGTTGTTACAGCTGTTAGAGTTGTCCTTGTCTCACACTGCCCACCATGTTGTTACAGCTGTTAGGGTTGTCCTTGTCTCACACTGCCCACCATGTTGTTACAGTTGTTAGTGTTGTCCTTGTCTCACACTGCCCACCATGTTGTTACAGCTGTTAGGGTTGTCCTTGTCTCACACTGCCCACCATGTTGTTACAGTTGTTAGAGTGGTCCTTGTCTCACACTGCCCACCATGTTGTTACAGCTGTTAGAGTTGTCCTTGTCTCACACTGCCCACCATGTTGTTACAGCTGTTAGGGTTGTCCTTGTCTCACACTGCCCACCATGTTGTTACAGTTGTTAGTGTTGTCCTTGTCTCACACTGCCCACCATGTTGTTACAGCTGTTAGAGTTGTCCTTGTCTCACACTGCCCACCATGTTGTTACAGCTGTTAGAGTTGTCCTTGTCTCACACTGCCCACCATGTTGTTACAGCTGTTAGAGTGGTCCTTGTCTCACACTGCCCACAATGTTGTTACAGCTGTTAGAGTTGTCCTTGTCTCACACTGCCCACAATGTTGTTACAGCTGTTAGAGTTGTCCTTGTCTCACACTGCCCACCATGTTGTTACAGCTGTTAGAGTTGTCCTTGTCTCACACTGCCCACCATGTTGTTACAGCTGTTAGAGTTGTCCTTGTCTCACACTGCCCACCATGTTGTTACAGCTGTTAGAGTTGTCCTTGTCTCACACTGCCCACCATGTTGTTACAGTTGTTAGAGTTGTCCTTGTCTCACACTGCCCACCATGTTGTTACAGCTGTTAGAGTGGTCATTGTCTCACACTGCCCACCATGTTGTTACAGCTGTTAGAGTTGTCCTTGTCTCACACTGCCCACCATGTTGTTACAGTTGTTAGAGTTGTCCTTGTCTCACACTGCCCACCGTGTTGTTACAGCTGTTAGAGTTGTCCTTGTCTCACACTGCCCACCATGTTGTTGTTACAGCCGTGAGGGTGGTCCTCAGGGGCAAAGCCCACGCGGAATGGAAGGTGGTGGTGAGTGGAGACCGCAGGACAGTCAAGGACGACCAGTATTTCCTCGATGACCGGGCCATCATCTGGGGGAAAGGTACGGCTCCAAGGACAGTGCTGAGGTGTCTACTTCTAATAGTGACGTAACTCTCGGGTTTCAGAGGAGCACCAAGGCCCCCCTAAAGATCGAATATGATTTAAATAAAAGTATAACCCCGTGAGGTAAAACTATAACATAAAGAAAGCACCGAAGACTTGTCAAATGTAGAGGTAAGATTCTAAGGGCAATGCCTAGGTAATTTAGATAATTCTCAATGAGGTGTTACACTTAGATTAAATACTAAGAAAACTTTTAACAGTCAACGAGTATGTTGTTTACTGGAATTAACACAAAACTATGTTATATGACACTATACATATATAGACTTGTAAACATAGTTTAAAAGTTGACATTTTCCTTCTGAAAAGTACAACAATCCACATATTTCTGTTGATCATTGAGATCTAAATGTCTGGGAAACGAAAGGAAACTGTTATAGGATGATAGAATGGATTTTTGTGAATAGAATAATGTCATTTAATAGGAGGGTCACAACACACTGGTATAGGAGCGTAGAATAGATCTTTGTGAATAGAATAATGTCATTTAATAGGAGGGTCACAACACACTGTTATAGGAGCGTAGAATGGATCTTTGTGAATAGAATGATGTCATTTAATAGGAGGGTCACAACACACTGGTATAGGAGCGTAGAATAGATCTTTGTGAATAGAATGATGTCATTTAATAGTCACAACACACTGGTATAGGAGCGTAGAATAGATCTTTGTGAATAGAATGATGTCATTTAATAGGAGGGTCACAACACACTGGTATAGGAGCGTAGAATGGATCTTTGTGAATAGAATGATGTCATTTAATAGTCACAACACACTGCTATAGGAGCGTAGAATGTATCTTTGTGAATAGAATGATGTCATTTAATAGGAGGGTCACAACACACTGTTATAGGAGCGTAGAATGGATCTTTGTGAATAGAATGATGTCATTTAATAGGAGAGTCACAACACACTGTTATAGGAGCGTATAATGGATCTTTGGGAATAGAATGATGTCATTTAATAGTCACAACAACTGTTATAGGAGCCTGGAATGGTTCTTTGAGAATAGAATGATGTCATTTAATAGGAGGGTTACAACACACTGGTATAGAAGCGTATAATGGATCTTGGGAATAGAATGATATTATTTAATAGGAAGGTCACAACACACATTGTATTGTCATTTGTATTTTCCTCCTCCCCTGTTTGTACTCCTACTACCAGGAACGTTATAAGCCCACTGGGTTTTTAGGCGTTTAGGAGTGTTTAACAGACCATTCCAGCGCCTTACATCCAGGCTTACGACTTTATATTAAAAATGTATATCGTTAAAGGCTGTATCAAAATAACTATCACTTGTATAAAACTATGGGAATAACAATTTCTATTCAGTATATGGTTTAGTTTTCACATAGTTAGTGTGTCTGAAGCTGAAATCCATGCGAGATAGTCTCTTCAATATATCATACAAGTGTTAGTGTTATTTATTAGACTAGACGGACAGTATGATCGAGATATGTGACATTATCTACACAGCCTAAAGTAACAGAATAATAGGGTTAGTTTATAATGATAGGCAACAACATTCATCTAGAGGGACGAATAAAATTACCTATATTACAGACCTCGTTCCCAGACTCAGAGTATCCTATGGCCTATATGGTTATAGACCTAGGAATAACCCCAGAACGTTAATCTGGTTATAAACTTAGGGATATGTCCAACATGGAAATATGTTAATGGATCTCAGTATATTTTCAAAATGTATAATCTGTGTGTGTACTCAAGGACATGTCCAACACGTTGATTGTTTTCTTCCAGACAAACCGGAAGGGAATGTTCCCATCCTGCCCCGCGGCCTGCATCAGTTCCCTTTCCGTTTCCAGCTCCCAGAAAGCTCCTTACCTTGCTCTTTCGAGAGTAAGCCTGGCTTCATTCGCTACTACATCAAGGTGAGTGTAAGCCTGGCTTCATTCGCTACTACATCAAGGTGAGTGTAAGCCTGGCTTCATTCGCTACTACATCAAGGTGAGTGTAAGCCTGGCTTCATTCGCTACTACATCAAGGTGAGTGTAAGCCTGGCTTCATTCGCTACTACATCAAGGTGAGTGTAAGCCTGGCTTCATTCGCTACTACATCAAGGTGAGTGTAAGCCTGGCTTCATTCGCTACTACATCAAGGTGAGTGTAAGCCTGGCTTCATTCGCTACTACATCAAGGTGAGTGTAAGCCTGGCTTCATTCGCTACTACATCAAGGTGAGTGTAAGCCTGGCTTCATTCGCTACTACATCAAGGTGAGTGTAAGCCTGGCTTCATTCGCTACTACATCAAGGTGAGTGTATCTCCTATCTAGTAGAATACGCTGTGTAGTACAGCTTGGTGCCAGAACAGCCCAAGTCCTAGTTTAACAATAATGTTTATACCCCATTTCAACCTGCTTGTTGATTCTTTCTGTTGATGCAGGTGACAGTCGATATACCATACGCCTCTCCTCCTCAGGGGATGAAATACTTCACTGTCATTGGTCCTCACATCGACTGCATGGACGAGCAGTACTTGGTAACTTTTGGTCACTTGCATGTTCTAAAATAAACTTGTCTGTGTCATTTTGACTAAATATCTCCATAGCTTGTGTCGAGGAACACAAGCCGTGCTGTCAAACTGAGCCCCGCGCGCAACGTCTCCAATCTTTTGGAACAAGTTTTATTTCCCACAGAACACGCTTTCGGTGGCTGCATCGTCTAAGGCTTCACTAATGCTGTATACTGAACTGCCGATGACGGGGAGCTCGGGGTTCAAATCCCATCCGAGTGTACTGGGGGCAGTTTTGTCCCTAAATGACTTTCCACTCTACCCTCATATGAACGTGGATACACTTTCTCTAAAGCTTAACTTTCCTGACCCCTAAAACATTATTAGCGTGACATATATAGATTGCCTGAACAGGTACAAAGAGGCGGTTCTAAAATAATATATATTCACAGCCTTTTAATACATGAATAGGGATGAAATAGATGTAGTTTCAGAGAAAACGCACCAGGATTTGAGTGGCAGGAGAGTGAGAAACAATTTAGAAAATCACTTCCTTGCTACACCCAGCCAGGATTCGAACTCCGATCTCCCCGTCATCGGCATTACAGTCTAAGACGAGAGTGACGGGCTAGATGCCGGTGTGGGTAGTGGTATCAAGTCAGAAATATCATGTATGATATAAGATTATCGAAAAAAGTGTCAGGGTTTTATAATAAAATGTCTAATGAAATAATTTAATTAATTATAACTAAATCTACACGATAAAACCTGAAGCGTGGCCGGACTGTCCACATAAAAAATCACGTTAATTGGTTAAATATTTCTGGAGATATTTAATTACTAGTTAGTTACCCGGTCTTCGCATGAGATATTATTTTTTATAGTTTTTGTGACAACGATCTCATGTGTACAGTACAAAGTGATAAAGATTGTTCCGTGTACACTACAATGTGACTTTGTGTCACACGCACAGTGACAGTATGTGTTACAGTACAATGTGGTGGTGTTTGTCACAGTACAAAGTGACAGCTTGTGTCACACGAACAAAACAAAAGCGTATGGCAGATGTGCAAAGTTACAACTGTTCCAAGTGCAAAGTGACATCAACTCTCCCAAGTACAAAGTGACACCAATTTTCCCAAGTACAAAGTGACAACGACTGCCCCAAGTACAAAGTGACAACAACTATCCCAAGTGCAAAATGACAGCAACTCCCCCAAGTACAAAGTGACACCAATTGTCCCAAGTACAAAGTTACAACAACTGTCCCAAGTACAAAGTTACAACTATCCCAAGTACAAAGTGACACCAATTGTCCCAAGTATAAAGTGACAATAATTATCCCAAGTACAAAGTTACAACAACTATCCCAAGCACAAAGTGACACCAATTGTCCCAAGTACAAAGTTACAACAACTATCCCAAGTACAAAGTGACACCAATTGTCTCAAGTACAAAGTTACAACTACTATCCCAAGTGCAAAGTGACACGAATTGTCCCAAGTACAAAGTTACAACAACTGTCCCAAGTACAAAGTGACAACAACTATCCCAAGTGCAAAATGACAGCAACTCCCCCAAGTACAAAGTGACACCAATTGTCCCAAGTATAAAGTGACAATAATTATCCCAAGTACAAAGTTACAACAACTATCCCAAGCACAAAGTGACACCAATTGTCCCAAGTACAAAGTTACAACAACTATCCCAAGTACAAAGTGACACCAATTGTCTCAAGTACAAAGTGACAACAATTATACCAAGTACAAAGTTACAACAACTATCCCAAGTACAAAGTGACACCAATTGTCCCAAGTACAAAGTTACAACAACTGCCCCAAGTGCAAAGTGACACGAATTGTCCCAAGTACAAAGTGACAACAACTATCCCAAGTACAAAGTAACAACTGTCCCAAGTACAATGTGACAACAACTATCCCAAGTACAAAGTTACAACTGTCCCAAGTGCAATGTGACAACTCGTGCCACACGAACAGAGTGACACCCATGTTCCGTGTCTGCACGCAGAAGCCGATGGTGGGTCAGGACAAACGCACCACCTGCTGCCTGTGCTGCGAGAAGGGTCCCGTGGTGCTGATGACCCAGCTTGAGAGGTCGGCCTACGTCTGTGGCGAGTCCGTCAAGCTGCGGGCCAACATTGACAACCAGGGGGAGGAGGTTGTCAAGCTCAAGGTCAAGCTCATACAGGTAAACAACTGACCCCCAATTACCCTCTCACATGTCGTGACGACCGTCAGAAACAACCTTGACCACGGCCGAGACACGCGCCATTTTGCTTGCAGTACGTGGAGTACTTCATCGACCGTGGAGTTCTGGGAGTGAACAAGGAGTTGCAGCATCTGATATTGGAGTACCGGGGCGATGCCATCAGACCCAACAGTCGCTCCAAGTGGGACTCCGCCCAGTCCCTGGTGGTCCCCGTCATGCCGCCCACCCTGGTGGGGGTCTGTCGACTGCTACAGATCTACTATGTCCTCAAGGTGATATCCCAATACACTTGGGACCTCCTGATTCTAGTGTAGTGTGGACCTTGTCTAGCACCTGGGACCTCCTGGTTCTAGTGTAGTGTGGACCTTGTCTAGCACCTGGGACCTCCTGGTTCTAGTGTATTGTGGACCTTGTCTCCACTTGTAGTCCCCAGTCAACCAATATTACAACAGTAATATCCTGGAGACTAGACTAACACAGTATATACAAAACAAGAGCTTCATTGGTGATTCTTTATGGATTTAGGGTGTTCGAAACTAGTTACTTAGGAAATGATTTGGTTCAAAAAAAGGATAAAGATATTGAGGAGCAGAGTAAGTCATCTAATAATGAGTTACATACTTTGTACTGATCACAAGGTATTGTTAGAGTAATCAAATCTCGCAATTTACGAATGGCAGGCCATGCAGCGTGAATGTAAGAAACTAGACCCGTGTTCAAAGTATTTACTGGCATACCTAGTGGGAAGGGACCCGTGTTAGGACCTAGACGCAGGTGGGAGGATAACATTAGAATGGACCTGAAAGAGATAAGGTGTAATGAGGTGGACTGGATAGAACTAGCTCAAGATAGGGATAGGGTGTAATGAGGTGGACTGGATAGAACTAGCTCAAGATAGGGATAGGGTGTAATGAGGTGGACTGGATAGAACTAGCTCCAGATAGGGATAGGATGTATTGAGGGGGACTGGATAGAACTAGCTCAAGATAGGGATAGGATGTACTGAGGGGGACTGGATAGAACTAGCTCAAGATAGGGATAGGATGTACTGAGGGGGACTGGATAGAACTAGCTCAAGATAGGGATAGGATGTACTGAGGTTGACTGGTTATAACTAGCTCAAGATAGGGATAGGATGTACTGAGGTGGACTGGATAGAACTAGCTCAAGATAGGGATAGGGTGTAATGAGGTGGACTGGTTATAACTAGCTCAAGATAGGGATAGGATGTATTGAGGGGGACTGGATAGAACTAGCTCAAGATAGGGATAGGATGTACTGAGGGGGACTGGATAGAACTAGCTCAAGATAGGGATATGGTGTAATGAGGTGGAATGGTTACAACTAGCTCAAGATAGGGATAGGATGTACTGAGGGGGACTGGATAGAACTAGCTCAAGATAGGGATATGGTGTAATGAGGTGGAATGGTTATAACTAGCTCAAGATAGGGATAGGATGTATTGAGGGGGACTGGATAGAACTAGCTCAAGATAGGGATAGGGTGTAATGAGGTGGACTGGTTATAACTAGCTCAAGATAGGGATAGGATGTATTGAGGGGGACTGGATAGAACTAGCTCAAGATAGGGATAGGATGTATTGAGGGGGACTGGATAGAACTAGCTCAAGATAGGGATAGGATGTACTGAGGGGGACTGGATAGAACTAGCTCAAGATAGGGATATGGTGTAATGAGGTGGAATGGTTATAACTAGCTCAAGATAGGGATAGGATGTATTGAGGTTGACTGGATAGAACTAGCTCAAGATAGAGATAGGGTGTAATGAGGTGGACTGGATAGAACTAGCTCAAGATAGAGATAGGGTGTAATGAGGTGGACTGGATAGAACTAGCTCAAGATAGGGATAGGATGTATTGAGGTTGACTGGATAGAACTAGCTCAAGATAGGGATATGGTGTAATGAGGTGGACTGGATATAACTAGCTCAAAATAGGGATAGCTGGCAAATTAACTTTCAAGTTCATGATTTCGTAGAGATTATAAGTAATTTAATATTTATACACTTAACTCTTTGCTATCAATCTTTGACTTCCCCCTTTATACCTCGCTCCTCTCCACTATTTGATGATGGTCTCTAGGTGCTTCCTTCTCCCTGCCCTTTACCAAGCCCATTCACGAAATTCTATGCTGAAATACGTTTCTTCTATTTAGCACCTATGATGAGTTAGTTATATTAGTTTCAATCATACTGTCAAACGATCTCAGTGTTCTCTGTCTCGCAGGTGAACCTGGAGTTTGAGAAGTCTGGGGATGACCTTCAGATGCACTTCCCTATCACAATAGCGACTGTCCCGTTCAGGATTCCTAACTCCAACCAGCAGCCTGTCGTTCATTACGGTAAGTGTTGTAGAGTTCAACCAACATCCTGTCATTGCTAGGAGGGGCTGTATCCTAGTTCCTTGTTCTCCCGCAGAGGTGGCCTGCGAGCACGTGGAAGGAGGTCTCTATATTGGCCCAGAGTTCCTCCTGGGTCAGGTGTATGATGGCAGCAACCACCAAGAGACCAGGGAGACCGTCGTGCTCTACCGGCCTGTCTACGTGTCCGTCGTCAAGAACACTGCATCGTCCACCTCCAGGACCTAGTGATGTCACTGAAACACTGCATCGTCCACTTCCAGGACATAGTGACGTCACTGAAACACTGCATCGTCCACTTCCAGGACATAGTGACGTCACAGATATAACTACATCGTCCACCTCCAGGACCTAGTGACGTCACTGAAACACTGCATCGTCCACTTCCAGGACATAGTGACGTCACTGAAACACTACATCGTCCACTTCCAGGACATAGTGACGTCACACACTCCGTCATCCATCTTCAGGACCTAGTGACGTCACTGAAACACTGCATCGTCCACCTCCAGGACATAGTGATGTCACAGATACCACTGCATCGTCTACCTCCAGGACATAGTGACGTCACAGATACACTGCATCGTCCACCTCCAGGACATAGTGACGTCACTGAAACACTACATCGTCCACCTCCAGGACATAGCGACGTCACACACTGCGTCATCCAACTTCAGGACCTATTGACGTCCCAGAAACACTGCGTCGTTTGCCTTCAGGATATAGTGACGTCACTGATACACTGGATCTTCCACCTTCAAGACGTAGTGACGTCACTGATACACAGTGTTATCCACATCCAGGTCTTAGTGATGTCACTACGTCGCTGATACTCTGTGGTGGGGATTCCCAAACCTTAACTGCCAACGAACCGATAATCATGATTAAACTAGTTTTAATTTAGGGTTCTTATTTCAGAACTTTCCCTAGCAGTTCTGTGAGAAGTAGACCTCGCTCTCTCATATCACTTCTCATTGAATATTAGGTAAATAGTTTTGCATGGCGATCAAGCTATAGACAGGAAACAAATGTACCATGTTCAATAGTACCTTGCATTCATAGAGAATAACAGTTTTCCACGTGACTTAAGACTTCAGGGTCACAGTACATGTCAAAATTCAAATAAATACGCCCGACATGTTAAAAGTCTACTATCACTTTGAATTAAAATAAGCTGCGATGGGCTGATAAACTAGAAACCTTTATATCAGCCGCCATTTTTAAACGGATAGCAATATTGAAAAAATCTATTTAAAATTGATCCACACAGTTCGGCAGCTATCGTAAAACAGACAAAATGCCATAAGGTCAAGTTAAAACAAGATCTCGTTTCACTCGGTCAAACATGACATGCTCTAAAAAACCTGTTATAGCCTGGCAATATAAAACCACTAATAAATGAGTTGTTCAAAGTTCAGTCAAAAGTGTTTTTTCATCAACATTTGGACCTTAAATATTAAGGTCACTTGTTATAAATACGAGGTGACTCTCAATAAAGGATGAAGGGAGCGCAGTTTTTATAACAAAACATGTTTTGTCCAAAATAAATCGATTAGTTCTCCAATAGAAACATAGAGTATAATTTTCTTCCCGTGGTGATATCAACAGTTGTTGAATAGCTGACATGTGCATAGCGGCATTAGATGAGGAACTTTTTAAATTAAGGGAAAAAGCTGTCATTAAATTCCAGGACACCCTTGACAGATATTCAACAATTGTTGATATCACCATGAGAAGAAAATTAAACTCTAGGTTTCTACTGGAGAAATATTTGATCTATTTTGACAGTAAAAAAAAAGTTTTCTATAAAAACTGTATAAATACCACCTTATAATCCCTATGATTCTACCTTAAGCTAATCATGTTCATTTTGTTTGTATGGAGTATGGACAAGTGAACAGGAAATAGACTTTCGCCGGAACCAAACCTCGACTAACTCGCCAGCGGTAAATCAGACAGGACGAGACTGACGTCTTTGCGTGATCAGTGAATAAGATTTCCCAAGAGCTAGGTGTCCCTTTAGGGTGTAATCATGTGTCAAAACAATAACAAACATATGTTAATATTAAATACGTGTTAATATGAAATACGTATCAATATTAAACAGGTGTGAATATGAAACAGGTGTTAATATTAAACAGGTGTGAATATGGAACAAGTGTAAATATGAAACACTTGTGAGTAGCCAGTAAGAGAGGCCATAATTCTATATTTTCTTACGAATGGACATTTGAGTGCTAGAAAAAGCTACTATAGCTCATCTACGACGAAGTGTAGTTAAGTGACAGCTATCAGAAGGTTCTTTACTGCAAACATTGGCTAGAGGTCACTAATATCAACCTGTTAGGAAATAATTATTGATAATATTATAATATTACTAGGAAATAATCATTATTTTCCGAAAAGTTTGACATTAGTTATTTTCAGTCAATGTTTGCAATAAATATCCTTCTGCTAGCTGTCACTTAACTACCTACTACGATAGAATTCATCCACGTGTTCATACGTCAAGTCATGTGATCTACAGCTGCCAATTTTAGTGGATATTATCCATACCTATATATAAAAACAATAATAGTAATAATAATAATAATAGAGTGAAATATAACAACGATGACCACAATAAACAAGTTTGTATTCTCTTAAAAGTTTTAAATGTCCATTTGGAAGGAAATCAAGCTATACAGTACCAGGTTGTACGCTCCGTAAGCTATTAAAAGCTACACCATAGTGGAAACGTGCAAGGTAAGCTTGTAAAGTCCGTACGCTCTTATAAGCTACACCATAGTTGAAACATGCAAGGTAAGCTTGTTACCTTTTAGTACAAACGGAGGTTATGCCTGACCTTGCGAGGCGGGACTTGAAATGGTAATGTCACCCAGATTATTAATTGTGTTCCTAATATTAAACTGCTATTCTGTAGAACAGAACTGACACTTTACGTGTGAAAGGGCTGATTCAGTTCGGAACTAGATGAGGGTTGGGACGCACGTGTCCGGGACAATGACGTGTAAAACACGTGCTCTGACCAAGGGACAACCTGTGAAACTTATTAAGCTATGTCTTCTTGATGTGTTTCTGTAACAATATGTTCAAGTTCCCTAGGAGTGGTAGGTTTATTTATTTACTTTATTATTTCTGAACTGCCACAGGATACCAACCAGCGTACAATGTTGTAAGTTACAACTGACAAAAATAAGATATATGATCATAGTAGTTGACAACAGTGTGATGAATAGGCTGGCAAGATAATGTTTAAAACATTGTTCTACAACAACTGTGTGATCAAGAGAGTGGAAAAAGAATGCTTACAACAGACTATCTACAACATTTTCCATTAAAATAATGGTTTTGACGTGCATTGTTGTTCCTACTAATGTTTCCATTATTGTTTTAACTTCTCGAGAGTTTAATTATTTTAGAAATAAAGCCAGGAAATGTTGTGGTTTAGTGAAGTAACTTTAAAAACATTTTGGCATGAAATGAACTTAGAAAAGTTTTAAAGTAAATGAAAAAAGATCACAATACAAAATAATAATGTATCAATTAATTTTATTAGTTAAATAAGGCCGTTTTTTTTAGAAATTTTCAATGGTAAAATAATATTTTATATAAGTGGCACAAATTATTATATGTGTCAAATTATATAAATAATAATACTAATAATAACAATAATAAAATGTGCCCCCTTGGTAACTATGATGTGATTACTAAGCCAATAGCTAATGGTATAGTAATATATTTAGTGGACGCCCCCTAGAAAAACTAACCGACCCGGATTCACTAAATGGTGCAAATCTATTCCAACACAAGTATAAGAATAATCCATCTTTGTGCACCCAATGTGCACCTTTTTCCTTTGCTTCATTACTCTATTCATTTCACAAGAAGCAAACTGATGGCAAAAACTATGGTGACGTCACCCAAACGTCATCGGTTGCGCTTGATTTCATGTGAAAAATTCACTTCCGAATTCATTGCCACTTTATTTAAAATCCATTGAAAATGGTTGAAAACACAAATATTACTAGACATTTTTTCTAAAAGCAAGCATTTAAATTATTTATAATTGACAGAATGCTATTATTATTTATAAATCACTTATCTGTATTATTAGTTTAAAGTTTTCATTGCACTAATACAACATCAATAAAAACTGTAAAACATATTTTAAAAATATACTTACACGACATTATTTAGTGACAAGATGTTTCTGGATTCAGTAAAATACGAAACCTCTTTGTAACTATAGAAAAATTATTCAGTTTGTTGTATTTAATGCTGTTTTGTTTTATTTGATGCCGTTTAGTTTTATTTTATGCTGTTTTGTTTTATTTGATACTGTTTTGTTTTATGTGATGCTGTTCTGTTTTATGTGATGCTGTTTTGTATTATGTGATGCTGTTTTGTTTTATGTGAGGTTGTTTTGTTTTATTTGATGCCGTTTAGTTTTATGTGATGCTGTTTTGTTTTATGTGATGCTGTTTTGTTTAATTTGATGCCGTTTAGTTTTATGTGATTCTGTTTTGTTTAATTTGATGCCGTTTAGTTTTATGTGATGCTGTTTTGTTTTATTTGATACTGTTTTGTTTTATGTGATGCCGTTTAGTTTTATGTGATGGTGTTTTGTTTTATGTGATGATATTTTGTTTTATTTGATGCCGTTTAGTTATATGTGATGCTGTTTTGTTTAATTTTATGCCGTTATTTTTATTTTATGCTTTGTTTTATGTTTTATTGTTTTATTTGATGTTGCTTTGTTTTACGATAACGAAAGGAATGTCCTGACAATGTACTAATGTACTGTACAATGCAACAATACCGGGCTAGCTTCGTTACCACGATTAATCTAGATCGAAACATATTTTGTTCTTGCAGGAAATGTGTTGTTTTAATTCCCTTATAATTAATTGAAGTATAATTAACTACGTGTGTTTTGAGAATTTACGATAAGATGCCGCCGTTTTAATTAATCAAATTGACATGATTTTAAAGTTTCTCCTACTCGTGTGGATGCAAATAATCGACGCAAATTTGCTCCTAAAATGAGCCTGCTCTTTTTAATGAACACGGATTCAGGCGCGTCTGTCAAAGTTGTACAGGTGTATTTATTTGCACCTGCTAGAGAATTCAGGCCCTAAAGTTTGTAGCCTTTAGAGGATAATCCCAGAAGAGTGTGGCTTAGTCTCGGTCGAGAGATATAAAATGATTATAAAATTGCATTTATAAATGTATAAATGTTATGAAAACTTGTGCTTTAGATCATTATAAAGTCTTCCCTATCTCCCCCTACTTCCCACAAAAAAAATATTCATAAACATTTTGTATAATTGTTTAAAACAACACTTAGAAATAAAAAATGATGGCCTCACACGAAATAGTTTAATGGACGACCTCTGGGTTGGAATGTATTCTATCTAATGTTTCATACTGTACAAGAAAAATGTCATATGTTTTATTAGTTGATTGTTAATAAATGTTTGTTACAAAATACATTCAGTCTTTTAACGCCGGATTATTTCCATACCAAACTCATTGTGATACGTTTTCAACTCTTTCCGGCAGCCGAACCCAAAGATGATTAGAAAAAATTCCAACTTGAAAGTAAATAATGTGATAAAGTTGGGAAGGTTTTGAAGTAGCGTTAGTTAAGTGGTTTAATTGTTCTAAATTCCTTTTTTTTTTTCAGGCATGGTTGAGAAAACTATCATCGGTGAAATTGGCGCTTACCCTTTCACTGTGATGAATTAAAGACCGGGGGACTGTATTTTGTGTAAGGCCTATGTTCTAAAATTAAAATTGATTATGCATATCGTGTGTTTATATAGCAAGTTGGTTATAAAACTGCAAGTTAAAATTGGTCAAATCTACTGTTTTGTGAATCCTACTGTAAATCCTGATTCACACGTTCGCCGAAAATAGCAAAATCTGCTTGAATGGCGTAGCAATTCACACACTGTAGGTTGACCCATGATGCATTGCAACGCTAACTTAAAACAGCTGATTATCAAAATATTTTATTTTCTAGTGGATAAACAAATATTTTAGATCATTCTCCTGATGAATGTTTTCAAATCATAACGCTGTGTCGTGGCACAATCCAATACATCGATACACTCGATTTACATTAACGGGTTATTTCAAATCTCCTCACAACGGCCGACGAAGCTGTCTGCTTGCTTCTGAATGTAGAGCGCATGCGTTGACAAATGCGCATGCGCACAGATTTGAGATGGTTGATTCTGAGATTTGATTGGTTCTCCAGTGCCGAACATCTCAGGCAGAACGGACGAAGTGGAGATGAATTGAACTTTAGCGAAACAGCTCGCGCCAATGAGGCGGAACTCTTATTATTGGCTTAGAGCGCGTCACGTGACCACGTTTCTGTTATGCGCTAGTTTTTCGGCGAACTTGTGAATCCTAATCTTGGATAACATGGTAAGCACAGGGACTTTAATTTGCAAAACTACTTTTTATTTTGTCAGCGCGTATTACTACCCGTTCGAGTTGTACGCCTATGTTCTAATTTCACTAAAGTGTTAGGGATTGGTAAGGCTGAGCTTATAGGAAGTGTACCTGTATTTTCGTGGAGGGATAAAGGAAGATCTTTTGTTTAAAATCACCTACAGTACACCCAACTGGTAGGTTACTATCCCTGTCATCGGCAGTCTATTGCGAGAGTGACGTCTTGGACTAGAGTTTCTCAAAGTTTTCCCAATATAGGGCCATCCACCTTAATATAATACCCGCCCTAATATTATACTCACCTTAATATACTACCCACCTTAATATACTACCCACCTTAATATACTACCCACATTAAAAATACTACTCAACTTAATATACTACCCACATTAACATAATACCCACATTAATATACTACCCACCTTAATATATTACCCACATCAATATACTACCCACCTTAATATACTACCCACATCAATCTACTACCCACCTACTAGTTTTTGTAAAATATATATTTTTATAGATCTTCTACAACTTAGGCTGTTAGGCTTAGTCACAAAAATGTCCAATAGGAGTCTTCCTGCCAGGAGGTAGGTTAAAAAAGTCCGTGAAAACATTTGTTTATATAGAATGGGAAACAAGGAAAAGGGTAAAATTAAAAAGCAAATCAATGTTTTCAAGGCATAAATATTAAAGTGAGTGTGTAAACTCGTCAGAGGAAGAGGAAAATGGTTATCAGCACATAAACAAAAGACCTCACAGGGTGAACTGCTCATTTTCATCCCTCTCTTTCTATTTTGTGCATTGGTGTCTAAGTGTGATAGTGTTTAAGAGTGCTTGGGTGGGTCAAGTTAAGATGCCACCCGCTTCGCAAAATGGCTTCGAAATCTCCTGGGAGTAGGCAACGCCGTTAATGAAATAAGACTCACGGAGACACTCAAGTGTTTATTAAAATAGAGCGCAGTTAAGTTTATCACTGAATGAACATCAGTTGGATTTTTCATAGATTTTTTTCCCAAATAAGTCAAAACTTTCAAGTTCTGGGTTAAAAATATCGATTTTACTACAGTAGATTACCTTTCCGAAAAACTTTGCAGGCTGTAAAAAAAAAGGGGGGGAGGGTGATTACAGGCCACGTGCGGCACGTCAATAATTTGAAAGTCCCAACAGCAAAATAAAAATAAATTCTCAACAAAAAATATTTTTCTAAGAAATATCAATCCTTTATTTCATGAGCAATAATACAGAGACTTCGTATGAAGGACACAAAAAAAGTATATTACAAGAATCTATCATGTTTTTCATCTAGGAACTTGACATACAAACCAACCAAAATTAAATGATTAAATATTACAACACACATAGTTTTAACTACAAAACTACAAACAACGAGATTGTTAGGGAAATGGATTGAAGGATGTGTACAAAAAATAATATATATATATCCGTCATGTAGTAATAATACTAAAACACTAGTTGATTTGAAAACATGTAAAAAGAAGGCGGGAATTATGGAAATGGTAGACAAACAAATATGATCAGAAGCAATGCATCAGCTGGATTGGGTTTGTTTCAAAAGGCACACTTTCACAGTTGAATTGGTCGAGTGTTATCGATTATTATCAACTGTTGACGGAAGAAAGATTTAGAGATTATTCAACCCTCGAAGACAGACATTTCATCGAGAATTGCCAACAGTTGGAAGAAGAAAACAAACGAGTAATACAAAATGTTGAACATAGAATTACTTTTGAGTTGTTTTTAGTGAAAAAAAAATCAGGGGATTGGAGGGGTTTTGGATCCTAATTTATCAAGAGGCACACCTTTTCTTTGTTGATTAAAACGTTCGCGCAAACACACGAACAGATATGTGATCACGTGACAAGTTCCGAACCAATGAAGGCTCGCTAGGGCCGATACTCGTATTCGCTATGATCCATCCATTATGAACGTAACAATTGACAAGGCGTTGACACTCTTTTAACTCAAAAGTTTTACCTCTCAAATTTTAAAATCAACCATTTTCTTAGTAATATAAACTCTTTTATAATATATAATTATTTTCATCCGATTAAAAATAGGAAATAAATATGTGATATCAATATTGTTGTCAACGTAAACAACAGCTCGACAACTAACACCAACCCATTTCGGTCGTAAACACCAACTCGACTGCCAAACCTATTGTTTTTTTATGAGAACTGGTAAGAAGAGAAAGAATATAGCATAGTTTTTATTCTAAAAAAAACGTATTTTCATTACCTTTTTACAAGCATAGTTTTTCTTAAGTCTTCTTTTTGCATGTTTTCAAAATAGTTTTAGCTATTCGTCCTCATTACTAGATTTTACACATAAAAAATGAGGATATTCCATTAAACTACCAAAACTGTGGTCCATAGTGCACATGAGGTGATAACGTTCATAACTTACGGAAGAGGGGAAATTGGGGGGATTCGGGTGCTAATCACGCACACACACACAGTCCTGGATATTTTCTTATTTATTTTTCAATTTTGGTAATTTAAAAATTTTTTTAAATTTATTTTTAATCCTAAAACAATTTTCTTCGTGGATCAGCCCTTCACTCCTTTCTGGCCTTTCACCTGAAAAAAAGAAACAAACATAAAAACAATTATTTTGGACAGTTCTCTCTCTCTTTCTTTCTCTCTCTCTCTCTCTCTCTCTCTCTCTCTCTATATATATATATATATATATACATTTTTATTTCAAAATTGTTCACAAAATTAAGACAAAATAAAGAGCTTTTGTTACCAAAACTTTTTCTGACCAGATTCGCTGGTCGAATGATCTAAGGCGTTACTCTCACAATATACTAGACTTCCGTTGACGGAGAGATAGGGGTTTGAGTCCCAGTTGGTTGCATCAAGGCTGGTTTTTTTTCCTGGATGGTCTTCCACTCTCTCCAAGCAAATACGGGTACACTTCCTCTAAATTCAACCTTCCTCATCCTCAGCACATTATCATAATTAGTATATATACGTATAACCCTTAATGGTAGTAAAACAAGATGCTAAAAACATTCTTTTTTTTTAGTGGGATCAAAGTGGACGCAATGTAAGGGCAGTGTTTTTACGGCAAAACATATATTTTATCAAAAGAAATAAAAAAATTCTCCAGTATAAACAAAGAGTATAATTTTCTTCACACGGTGATATCAACAGTTGTTGAATATCTGTTGAGGATGTCCTGGAATTTCATGACAACTCTTTCTCTTCATTTAAAATGTTCGTCATCTAATGCCGGTATGCTCATGACAGATATTAAACAAATGTGGATGTCACCTTGTGAAGAAAATTAAACTCTATCATTCTACTGGAGAAATTAATTGATTTATTTTGATCAAATAAATGTTTTGCTATAAAAACCGCAAAAATCGTGCCCTTTTCTCACGTGCCCCGCACTCCCACATTAAGGGAAGATAGTTGTATCTGTAGATCAACGCGTCCCAGATAGGGATGTGAAAAAAGTATCGATACTTTCTAATAGTGATATTTTCCTTTCGATACTAGTATTTTTCTACTCTATACATTTTTCCCCGCTACTTTTACTGATATTAGTACCCATAATCTAGTATCGTATCGTTATCGAAAGAAACAACTTGCTTTTTGCTATTTTCACTCATGCTGGGCATTAAAATGTTTACTAAGGTGGACTGTGGAGGAAGAACAAATGTCACTATTCCTCAATTCTCAGTCATTTTATGCATGTCAAGCAAAAAGCAACTCTAGCTCATCACGATTCATAACTGTTCTTTCATATTAGTTCATCAACACAGCCTGATAACTGACAGGGCGATGGGGCGAGTGGTGATCAGCATACTACCCATTCATTTATCAATGAGCATGGTCATCACAAACTAAACAAAACAATCTTTTGTAGAGCTCAATGCACTCAGTCAACCCAAGGATGTCCCAAGCAGACGAAGCAGAAAAGTTTATGTGCGTTTCAATACCGATACCTACTGTTATCGATACTTTTGTTTCGATAGCACATCCCTAGTCCCAGACCTATCGAACCGTTGCTCACCTCTAGTCGTTCTCTCTCCTTGCGCCCGGTGACTCTGCAACGAGTCTCGGCATGAACTCCGTCCCTCAGGAAACAGATACAGTCCTCGTACAGCTCAGTGGTGAGCGCTTCCGCCAGGCGATGAGACACGACCTGCAGGAACTGTTTCCTGCCAGAAGCTCGGGCCTCCAGGAAGTTCTGGGAGACGAACGTGGTACCGTACGTCTGGAACACAACAACACCAATCGTCAGCAACAGAACAGAGACGGACCGAATCCACTAGAATCCCGAATCTCTAACCTGAATCTTAGAAAACATGATATACATCACCAGGACAAATACTTGCTTCGGTGTTCGAACGGTCTAGGGCGTCACTCTCGAGATAGAGTGGACTACCGATGATGGGGAGGTTGGTGTTTGAATCCTAGTTGAAGGTACTGAGGGTGATTTTTCTCTATAGTTTTTCCACTCTCCACCTCCCAATATATTAGATTGCCTGTCATGTTTGTATTGAGGTTCGAGCCTCGACCGTGCATATTGAGTGTGACCTTTCACATGTGAAATATCAATGGTGTTTCCCCATCTCATCTCCACACTAATGCAGGTGCATTTCTTTCAAATTTCCCCCACGACTCTGCTCCATAGAAAGGTTTATTGAATAACCCTTATGTTAAACCTCTTAAACTAAAATAAAATGATTTTTTTAAAGAAAACTTTATTTAAGCTATCTAACGAGCACTTTCTGAACGTACTGATTATATTAGAACACGACTTACATACTTACTTAAATCTATAACAGACACTACACACATCCCCCCCATCATTAATTATTCATCACAGTGAAAAGGAAAACCTCCAATTTCGCTGATGATAAATTTTCCAGCAATGCCAGGAATCGAACATGAGACCCTTGTATCACTAGACAGAAGCTAAAGTGTCGAACCAAAAGGAGTTGTTACAATGTTGGGTTGTTGAACGTACTAATACGGTTTTATAAGATATAATTATTCCCAATGTTAAAATTGACCTCTGACAGCCAGCCGAAGGGGGGGGGGGGAGGGAGTTCACTTACATTTTGAGGATACTGAAGACAAGGGTCTGGCTTGTGTGTGAGCACTTTCCTCAGGTCTGAATTTCCCTCTCCTCCTTTTTTCTTTGCGTCGGCCAGCACGAACACGTTGTTACCGTCGAAACCTGACAAAAAAACAATCACCAGCTTTACATAACATCCGCCACAACGGAATGATGGGAAAAATATTCTTCTGGTCCTTACTTGGCTCTTATAAACGATAACTTAAGGCGAGATGGTAGGGATTGCGGGTCAAGAACAGTTTTTTTTTTGCAGTTTTTATAGCATAAAATAAATGTTTTCCAGTAAATAAAATCAAATATTTCTCTAATAGAAACATATAGTTTAATTTCCATCACATTGAGATATCAACAGTTGTTTAACATCTGTCAAGGGTGTCTTGGAATCTAATGACAACTTTTTCTCTTTATTTAAAAAGTTTAAAGATTGATT
Organism: Timema podura; assembly: GCA_033556935.1. NCBI lineage: Eukaryota > Metazoa > Arthropoda > Insecta > Phasmatodea > Timematidae > Timema > Timema podura. The sequence goes on from JAVRXN010000003.1 coordinate 48,806,969, forward strand.
CACACGTTCGCCGAAAATAGAAAGCAGAATCTGCGAAATAATTCACACACTTTAAGTTGACCCATGATGCATTGCAACGTTAACTTAAAACAGCTGATTATCAACATATTTTATTTTCTAGTAGATAGACATAATATGTCTGTCTGCTTGCTTCTGAATGTAGAGCGCATGCGTTGTTAAATGCGCATGCGCACTGATTTGATATGGTTGATTCTGATATTTGATTGGTTCTTCTCCAGTGCCGAATATCTCAGGCAGAGCGGACGAAGTCGAGATGAGTTGATCTTTAGCAGGATAGTTTGCGCCAATGAGGCGGAAATCTTGTGATTGGCTTAGAGCGCGTCACGTGACCCCGTTTCTGTTCTGCGCTAATTTTTCGGCGAACGTGTGAATCCACAGTAAAAATGCAAGATAAGCTTACTACCTTTCAAGGTACATCAAGTACACCAAACCATTGAAGATGAGAACAATTACAGGGTATATAGTTATTCATATTTTAATAAAAGGGGAGACTCCCTGGTGCAGCGAACTCACCGACTACTTGTTTGACCAGTTTGTTGTCCTTGCCAGTGAGCTTGAGATCGTCTACAGGTCCGATGACGTGGACAGAGGTTCCAAAATCCCGGGTGATCTTCTGGGCGAGCAGCAGCCTCAGGTTCTGCAGCTGAGAGGTACAGACAAGATGGAGTATTGAATACAGTGAGGAGTGGCTAGTTTGAATACAGTGAGGAGTGGCTAGTTTGAATACAGTGAGGAGTGGCTAGTTTGAATACAGTGAGGAGTGGCTAGTTTGAATACAGTGAGGAGTGGCTAGTCTGAATACAGTGAGGAGTGGCTAGTCTGAATACAGTGAGGAGTGGATAGTCTGGATACAGTGAGGAGTGGATAGTCTGAATACAGCGAGGAGTGGATAGTCTGAATACAGTGAGGAGTGGCTAGTTTGAATACAGTGAGGAGTGGCTAGTCTGAATACAGCGAGGAGTGGATAGTCTGGATACAGTGAGGAGTGGCTAGTCTGAATACAGCGAGGAGTGGCTAGTCTGGATACAGTGAGGAGTGGATAGTCTGCATACAGTGAGGAGTGGATAGTCTGGATACAGTGAGGAGTGGCTAGTCTGAATACAGTGAGGAGTGGATAGTTTGGATACAGTGAGGAGTGGATAGTCTGGATACAGTGAGGAGTGGATAGTATGAATACAGTGAGGAGTGGATAGTCTGAATACAGTGAGGAGTGGATAGTCTGGATACAGTGAGGAGTGGCTAGTCTGAATACAGCGAGGAGTGGATAGTCTGAATACAGTGAGGAGTGGATAGTCTGGATACAGTGAGGAGTGGATAGTCTGGATACAGTGAGGAATGGCTAGTTTGAATACAGTGAGGAGTGGCTTGTATGTATACAGTGAGGAGTGGCTAGTCTGAATACAGTGAGGAGTGGATAGTCTGGATACAGTGAGGAGTGGCTAGTCTGGATACAGCGAGGAGTGGATAGTCTGAATACAGTGAGGACTGGATAGTCTGGATACAGTGAGGAGTGGCTAGTCTGGATACAGTGAGGAGTGGATAGTATGAATACAGTGAGGAGTGGATAGTCTGGAGTACTACGGAGTAGGTAGTGGTGTAGCTAGAAGCCTTATGTGCCCATTTTGAGCACTTCCTATGATGTCAAGCCGCTCCACATTACTATAGTATGAACATGACTATAGCTCAGTAACAATCTCAAGTGGGACTCATGTTTATATGAACTGTTTTAATTGTTTTTATGTCTCCTGTTCGACACTGAAGTGAGTCTCACAACTTACGGTACATACTGTATATATTGGAGGATTTGGTTCAAGGCCCGGGTTTTAGTTGCAATCTAAATTCATTTAGTTTTACATTTTGTGTAAGAGAGAAGTGTAGGAGAGGGCGGAAGACATAACTGTGCGATTAAATTATTATTATTATTATTATATTGCTAACCCACTTTCAAAACCTTGTGTCCCAAAAAAAAAAAAATTCGGGAGGTGACCAATTCATTGTATTGTGGAAATGTCAAGATGACAAGTCTTCGTTTTTCTCTCCTAGATGCGTGCTGCCATCTAATAAATTATACAAGCCAACAGTCGGTATTTACTGACACCACAGCCTCTGAAGCCGGATCAACACTTGTATTGGATCCTCGTATTCTCGATCTGGTAGTGAGAGCACATCAGATAGCAGCGTCCCACGTCTGGTCGATTATCTCGCCGTTGCACCGAAGGGAGCCACGGGGTGAGGATACGACATGTCTGAACGTGCCACGGAGTGAGGATACATGTCTGAACGTGCCACGGAGTGAGGATACATGTCTGAACGTGCCACAGAGTGAGGATACATGTCTGAACGTGCCACAGAGTGAGGATACATGTCTGAATGTACTACTGAACAAAACACTTGTCACGGGTCGGGTTTCACTTGTTCAGTTCTCTTAAGCTAAGGCTACATGATTCCTCTCCGGCCCTGATAGTGACGTAACGAGGATGTAACGAGGTATTGTTAGCAAGCACACGGAATGTCCACGATGGATGGAGGTGATACGAGGATGTAACGAGGTATTGTAAGCAAGCACACGGAGTGTCCACGATGGATGGAGGTGATACGAGGATGTAACGAGGTATTGTGAGCAAGCACACGGAATGTCCACGATGGATGGAGGTGATACGAGGATGTAACGAGGTATTGTAAGCAAGCACACGGAATGTCCACGATGGACGGAGGTGATACGAGGATGTAACGAGGTATTGTGAGCAAGCACACGGAATGTCCACGATGGATGGAGGTGATACGAGGATGTAACGAGGTATTGTGAGCAAGCACACGGAATGTCCACGATGGATGGAGGTGATACGAGGATGTAACGAGGTATTGTGAGCAAGCACACGGAATGTCCACGATGAATGGAGGTGATACGAGGATGTAACGAGGTATTGTGAGCAAGCACACGGAATGTCCACGATGGATGGAGGTGATACGAGGATGTAACGAGGTATTGTGAGCAAGCACACGGAATGTCCACGATGGACGGAGGTGATACGAGGATGTAACGAGGTATTGTGAGCAAGCACACGGAATGTCCACGATGAATGGAGGTGATACGAGGATGTAACGAGGTATTGTGAGCAAGCACACGGAATGTCCACGATGAATGGAGGTGATACGAGGATGTAACGAGGTATTGTGAGCAAGCACACGGAATGTCCACGATGGACGGAGGTGATACGAGGATGTAACGAGGTATTGTGAGTAAGCACACGGAATGTCCACGATGGATGGAGGTGATACGAGGATGTAACGAGGTATTGTGAGCAAGCACACGGAATGTCCACGATGGACGGAGGTGATACGAGGATGTAACGAGGTATTGTGAGCAAGCACACGGAATGTCCACGATGGACGGAGGTGATACGAGGATGTAACGAGGTATTGTGAGTAAGCACACGGAATGTCCACGATGGATGGAGGTGATACTGACCACTCCTGATAGCTTGCTCAGCTCGCACGACTGCCCCAGCACCACCAGGACCGCCTTGGAGGCCCCGGCTCGGAACGGGTAGTCCAGCACCTCCCGGAAAGCTTCACCTGCGGGAGTGAGTCCCAGTTCGACCTCCAACTGGAACACATTAAGGATCAAGAGAATGTATTTTAGTGCCACAGAGAAAAATAAACAGATAAATAAAATACACTCTGTTTACCTTGATGGGTTGCACTTGATATACAAGATATATATTAGCATAGTGCCTTACTACACGTTCGGGTAGTAGGCAAACGTACTAATTACGCTGATGTTTTTGATGTAATAAAGGTTAAATTTAAGGGGAAGTGTACTCACTGGGGATATAATGGTACAATTAAGATGGGTTGGAAGGAGACGTGAGAAAGGGGCAGTGGTTTTTTTTTTTTCAATTTTTATGGCAAATTTTTTTTTGTTAAAATAAATAAAATATATCTCCAGTAGAAACATCGTTTAATTTTCTTCACACGGTGATATAAACAGTTGCTAAATATCTGTCATGAGTATAGTGTGTGTGTATGTGTGTGTGTGTTCTCATATTACGTAATCCTTGTGTATTTTAGCTCTAGTTTTTATACATTTTTGTGTGTTTTTATATACATTATTTTGTTAAATTTCATTTTAATTGTATTGGTTAAGTGTAAGAAAAGGCGATAGCCTTAACTTAGCCATTAAAGTCGATTATTATTATGATAGTGGCATTAGATGATAAACTTTTTAAATTAAGAGAAAAATTATTTAAATTCAGGGACACCCTTGACAAATATTTTAGAACTGTTGATATTAACACGCGAAGAAAATTAAACTCTATGTTTGTACCGGAGCAATATTTGATCCAAATTTTTTTTTGCCATAAAAACTGGAAAAAAAAACTGGATTTTTCTTGCGTCCCCTTCGGTCCCACCTTGAGGTGTCAATCTCACAATAGACTGAATTACCGATGACAGAGTGATCGGGGTTTGAACTAACTTCAGTCGCGTGTACTGGGGGGGTGATATTTTCCTAAAATCGTCTTAACGCAAACGTGGGTATATTTATTTGACTTATATCTTCCTCATTCCTAGCACATTAGCGTAGTTAGTTTAGTTGCGTACTAACCGAAAGTGTAGTAAGACACGGTGGCATAAATACAACGAACACCAGGGGACCGACCACATTTGCTCGTTATAAACGTTACACTCTGTCTCAGTGATGAGTTATATTATTTAGCACACGTTTTTAAAACTCTTATCAACTCTATAAAAAGAGATTCGAAAAAACAAAAGAAATATTACAGAGAGAAAATTATTACATACATACGTAATCTTAATTGTGTTAATATGCTTGTATGAACTACAATACACTTAAAAGTAAACACAATTTTAGTTTTTGAGATTAGAAACAATACTCGCTTTGCTCGTTGGGGGCTCCGCCCTCAAACCCTCGGTGAGTTTTCTTTGTAACTGGATGTAAACTAATGTAATTCCTGTGTTTTTTTGAACGTAATAACTTAAAGTTACCGGTATTGTATTGTATATACCGCACCGACTTTAAAGTTGCTCCACCATTTTGAGCTTTTTCGGGGGTTAAAAATTAAAAATTTTAATTCTTTGGAATTTTCCCGTAAGTTACAAGGTAGAAGCTATAAGATTGCCAAATTTCAAGTTTCTAGCTCATCTGTAAGTGGGTAAACATTAATGTCAGTGAGTGAGTGAGTGAATCAGCCATGTGGCTTCATAGTAGTATAATTTAAACCAGCTTCGGTGGCCGCGTGGTCTAACGCGCAACTCTCGCGGTAGATTTGACTGCTGATCATGGGGGGGGGGGGGGGGGGTCGAGGTTCGAATATTGGTCGGGTGTACTAAGGATGGCCTTTCTAAAATGGTTTTACATTCTTCATCCACGAAAATTTGGGTACACTTCCTATAAATTTAACCTTCATCGTCCCTAAAACCATTATCTTAATTAGTACATAAGCGTATAAACCGAATGGGTAGTAAGACTCGGTGCAAAAAAAAAATACCTAGTTTCTAACTAATTCTACAATATTGGCGGTGTTTGTTTAAAGAGCACATGAGGGGGGTAAGGGCCAGGGTTTGAGGTTAAACACTCGAGTGGAAAGTAGAGCTGAGATGGTCTATAAAGACAAGACAAGCTCATAAGCCGACCCGTAATCTGTTGCGGGTGTTCATAAACTAAGTCACACCTTTCAATTTTATATTCCACCCGAGCAATTAATTCTGTTTACATGTTGACATGGTACCAACATTGACACGACATATCCGTGTAATACGCTCGTCACAAAAGTGAAAATTGTACGGGAGTGATGAAGCCGCAAATTAAAATCATGGCTTTTTGCTCATTACAGCCATGGTCTTGTTATTTCAGTGGACAGCCAATTGGATTTATCTCAATACGAGAATAGCTTCAGTGGTCGAACAGTTTGAGGTGTCACTCTCGTGTTAGACTGGCCTGCTGATGATGGAGAGTTTGGTGGTTCAAATCACGGTCAAGTCTGCTAAGGGTGGTTTTCCCCTAGACAGTTTCCCACTCTTATTCCCCGAAAATATGAGTGGATTACCTCTAAAATGCTTCCTTCCTAATCCCTTACCTTATTAGACTAATTTTATCATATTATATGCGCATAGCCTGATGCGGCGATAAAAAAAAATTACGGGAATATCTTGAAAATCTTGGTGCGTTAGTCCAAAGAGCCCAGGTTCGTGTCCAAGTTTGTCCAGTGGTGACGACATTACAGGAGAGTTACCTCGTGTTTGAACCATCACAGGATAGTTACCTCTTGTTTGAACCATCACAGGATAGTTACCTCGTGTTTGAACCAACACATAATAGTTACCTCGTATTTCAACCATCATATGATAGTTACCTCTTGTTTGAACCATCACAGGATAGTTACCTCGTGTTTGAACCATCACAGGATAGTTACCTCTTGTTTGAACCATCACAGGATAGTTACCTCGTGTTTGAACCATCACAGGATAGTTACCTCTTGTTTGAACCATCACAGGATAGTTACCTCGTGTTTGAACCATCACAGGATAGTTACCTCGTGTTTGAACCATCACAGGATAGTTACCTCGTGTTTGAACCAACACATAACAGTTACCTCGTGTTTGAACCAACACATAATAGTTACCTCGTGTTTAAACCACCGCACTTTGTTCTCGCGTGTATCGAAGGGCAAAGGCTCGGCGGGTGTTGTGAACTTGAGGTTCTTGCTCTTGCCGTTGAAGGACAGTTCTCCCGAACTGGTGTAATGGGTGGGCCACCTTAAGTCACCACCGAAGCCAACCAGATGGAAGTGCACATCCCTATAACACGTACACACATGTGTGACTTTATTAATCATCATCATCTGTTCCCAACTTGTGGCTGGGTCAATTTAGTAAAATGCCTCTCTCCTTCTATATCCTTCCTCCTTCGATCCCTTCTATTTCCCTTCTCTCACTTGCACACTTTCTGTTAGCTACTCCTCCCATCTCTTTATTGGTCTCCTTTATTGTATTTTCCCTACACACCTAATCTGTATTATTCTCTTTAATCCGATGCTCAAAAAAGAACCAAAATATAAATAGTTAATTTAAAACTTATCAAAAAATGACCAAATATAATTTGCCTCTCATCAGAAATTGAACCTAGGACCAAAGTTGAGTAGGCAGTCTATCCACTAAGCTATGGACTAGGATTAATTCACTACTAAAAGTGGCTTAAGAAATAGATTGAGGCAGTTATCTGTTCACTAATATTTACAACATTATTAATATGAGAGATAGACCGACATCTTAGCTTCGTCGATAGCACGTCTGACTGCCGAACTAAGGGGTCTACCGTTCAATTCCCTGGTATGTCGGTAAAATTTATAATTGAAGAAATTTGGGCTTTCTTGTGAGTTCTCGTTACAGCAGAACGGCCTTCAAAGACTTATCTCCCTTACCCTCACCGGGATATGACTCCGGACTTCTCAGAGGTGGTGAGTCCTCATTACAACAGAAGGTCCATCTAAGACTCACCTCCCTCAACCTGAGCAGGACATTAACCCAGACTTCTAAGTGGTGGTGTGACTCACGTGACTCCCTTGCTCTTGAGCTCGTTGGTGAGCGTGGTGACCAGGGGGCCGACCAACTCCTTGTACAGCTCCGCGCTGCCCGTCACCTGCTCCACGACCACTACGATGTCAGCGGACCTCTGGGGCGCCTTCACCGAGAACAGGTCTCCGACAGCCACCGGGTTTCCACCGCCAACCAGCTTGCACTCCGCTGTAGATAAGCGACATGACATTGACAGCCTGGCAGTGGTAGTCTAACTCACAACATCACTGGACAGTCTTTTAGTGGTAGTCTAGTTCACTACAATCACTGGGCAGTCTTTTAGTGATAGTCTAGTTCACTACAATCACTGGGCAGTCTTCTAGTGTAGTGTAACTCACATCACTGGACAGTCTTCTAGTGTAGTCTAACTCACTACAATCACTGGCCAGTCTTCTAGTGGTAGTCTAACTCACAACATCACTGGACAGTCTTCTAGTGTAGTCTAACTCACTACAATCACTGGACAGTCTTCTAGTGGTAGTCTAACTCACAAAAATCACTGGACAGTCTTCTAGTGGTAGTCTAACTCACAACAATCACTGGACAGTCTTCTAGTGGTAGTCTAACTCACATTACTAGACAGTCCTCTAGTGTAGTCTAGCTCACAACAATCACTGGACAGTCTTATAGTGGTAGTCTAACCCACATCACTGGACAGTCTTCTAGTGTAGTCTAACTCACTACAATCACTGGAGAGTCTTCTAGTTTTAGTCTAACTCACAACAATCACTGAACAGTCTTCTGGTGGTAGTCTAACTCACAACAATCACTGGTCAGTCTTCTAGTGGTAATCTACTCACTACAATCACTGGGCAGTCTTCTAGTGATAGTCTAGCTCACTACAATCACTGGACAGTCTTCTAGTGGTAGTCTAACTCACATCATTGGACAGTATTATAGTGGTAGTCTAACTCACATCACTGGACAGTCTTCTAGTGGTAGTCTAACTCACATCACTGGATTGTCTTATAGTGGTAGTTTAACTCCTTACAGTCTCTGGAGAGTTTGTTAGTGGAAGTCTAACTCACCACATTCGCTGGGCAGTATGATAGGTACGTCCTCGGAACAGGCATATAAATACGCGCTGGCCACGGCGCAAGCGGCGGCCTTCTTTGCCTCAGCGGAACTGGCCTCCTCCACAGCGTGGTCACAGGCCTCTCTGAAGGGTGCGGGGTTCAGGACCGGGAAACATAGGCTGGGGAAACAAACCAGAACATGGACAGGTCAATATCGGCAGGAGGATCAACAGACCTGGCTTCAGCACCAGCCAAACAGGATTCATATCCTGGACTGACTGAGGAAGATACTGCCTCGTTAGTTTGGATGTTTCCTGTGATAGTAGCCTGTATCAATGTATCTCTTACAACTACCCCAATTGGGGCATATCACTCGAGTAGTTACTTCTCTCCATGTATCCCTTACAACTATCCCGAGGGGGGGGGGGAATATTCCTCCAGTTATCTAGCCCCACCCCATGTTTATATCCCCCAACGACCTTGAGTGGGACATATCACCCTGGCAGCTATCCCCCTGTGAGTGTGGTGTATCCCCCTGACAGCTATCCCCCTTTGTTTGTGGTGTATCCACCCTGACAGATATCTCCCTGTGAGTGTGGTGTATCCCCCTGACAGCTATCTCCCTGTGAGTGTGGTGTATCCCCCTGACAGCTATCGCCCTGACAGCCATCCCCCTGACAGCTACCCCCTGCGTACTGCTCACCTAAGGGTTGATCCTCGAGTGAACTTGTCACTGCACTCAGACGACTTGACTGTCTCGTGGTCATGATGCGAGTGACCCGTCACGTCTTTGCACTGGCCCACCTTCCAGGAGTTGCCGAACTCGGTCTCCTTGGTCGCAAACTGCGCCAGGACAAAAAGAGGTTAGACTTCTCCTTGCACACAGAGGTGCTGGACTCACCAACAAAAGTGGTACTTTAGTAGAACTCCATCTGGAGTGGAACTAGGTAACCCACAGACTCAAGACTTCCTCCACAAATACTTAAGGTCAATCGACAATAAAAAAACTATATCTGCACAATTTTAACAAGAGTAGTTAATAAGGTAGAAATAGTGATTCAATGATGTCAAATCATTGCAGTTCACGAGTTATAAGGGTGTGTATAAGGTATAAAATCAAGGTGGGGATGTAAGAAATGCAAAAAAGCCTAGTATTTTTTGTGTGCTTTTTATAGCCATACATTTTTTGGTAAAAATAAACAAAACATTTCTCCTGTAGAAAAACAAGAGTTTAGTTTTCTTCACATTGTGATATCAACATTTGTTGAATATCTGTCGAGGATGTCCTGGAATTTGACGACAACATTTTCTCTTCATTTAAAAAGTTTGTCATCTAATGCTGCTATGCTCATGAGAGATATTCAACAACTGTTAATAATATCGCGTGAAGAAAATTAAACTACATGTTTCTACTGGAGCAATATTTTATTTGTTTTGACCAAAAAAAGTTTTGCTATAAAAACTGAAAAAACACTGGCCTATTTTCGCGTTCTCTACATCCCCACTTTACCCGCCTCGGTGGCGTAGTTGGCTAACGCGCTAGTCGTGTTGAGCTCGACCGCCGAGGACGGGGAGATCGAGGTGCGAATCTTGGTCGGGTGAACTGGGAGGGGTTTTTCCTAAATGGTTTTCCACTCTCCCTCCACGCTAATGCGGGTTCACTTCCTCTAAATTCAACCCTACAAATTCCCAGTCCATTAGCATAATTAATACTTAAGCGTATAACCCGAACGGGTAGTAAGACGCGGTGCTAAATATTATTATTATTAATATTACATCCCCACTTTAAATTTAATATTATTAATTATAATTACTACTAACATTATAAATATTTCACTGGGTACACCTCATGCCCACAATACCCGCGTGTTGTTACCTGTCCGTCCGGTTTGATGAGGTCATCGGCCGGCTCGTAGGACAGAGTCCCGAGCAGTCCTCGTGTCCTGCCGTGGTAGAAGCCGGACACGGTCACGGCTATCAGGTCTGTGTGAGCGTCCACGTACACCAACACACCCGCGGTAGACTTGAGGTTGGCCCAGTGGTAGCGCCTCCACGCCGACAACAGACCTTGGTGTGCGGGGAACTCTGAACGCTCTCCATTCACCAAAAGCTGGAACAAGAGCAAAATTGAGACTTTTAAGTTTTTTTTATCTCACCTGTTGACATTTCACCGACCTATAGGAGGACCGGGTCCGATTTCTGGCATGGCCGTAACAATTTATTATTGGTGAAATGTGTGTTTCACCTTCCACGGTGATGAATTAACGGCCGGGTCTGGATGTTTGGTCTGTTCTAAATTTAAGCTAGAGTCATGGCTTGCAGACTTTAGTCATCAAAAGCATGCAAGAATGACGTAGGCCTAAGCAATAATTACTGTCAATTGTTTTACATCAGCAGTTGTGCACGTGCATCAAGTCATGTATTTAAAACAGAGATTGTTTTGCCAACTTGCACAATATACAGTGTATTGACATAAACATTAAATCAGGGAAAAACACTCCTCTTTTGGTGGTATATAACAGTGGGTCTTAGACCTTTGCTAGAGGGGAGACCGGGGAGGACGCCAGTTGTTAAGTGGCTTACTTGGAAGTGCTCTACATACTCAGTTACCGAGTTTAACCAACTTTTGAGGAGAATATCCTACATCATGCATCCCTGTTCAGCATGGAGGAGGGAGCCTCCCAAACCAGCTTGAAAGTCTGAGTTATATAACAACCACGCATAGTCGAGCAGTCGTGTGTTCTACACCAGTCAAAGTTATAACACTGCAGATAGGTCAGAGTGCAGAACTGCTGAGTAGAGACATTGATAGAGCGAGGACATTTTTCTAAACTCTTTCAACCTGTTCTAAAAACCTACATCGCATTCATACATTCGTAGAATAATCAATCTATTCCAATAAACAAGATCAAAACGAACCACACAGTTATTTGTTGTTGTCCAACTTATCCCACTAAGCCATCCTGACAAGTAGGTCCACGTGTTGGGATAGTAGTGACAAAGTGTATAAGTCGTGTGCTGGTTTGATCAGTAGGCTAAAAAATTACACGTTAAACACCTCAAATACCAGTACACTTAATATAAATTCAACCTGTCTCATCCCTAGCAAGTTAGGGTGGTTAGTAATTTAAAAAAAAATGTATGTTGAAACAAATATATTATATTTTATATATTTGTAAAGTTAGTTAAAGAAATCAAATGTTATTTACAATATGTGTTATTGCAAAAAAAAATATGAAGGCATTTGTTATTTTGTTCTTAGCTCATTACTCAACTGCTGTCTAAACGTCAAGCTCATTTAATTTGATTTGCCAGTGAAGAAGAGGTTGGGTTCGAAGCCAGAATGGATGTACCGAAAGAAGGAGAGGGAAGGTTTCTAAACACAGAGAATTCTCCTGGGCACGACTCACTGGAAGATAAAATCCACGTTTCCCTTTTGACGAGTTTTAAAAGAATCACACAAGGCCGAAGGCGAAATCCTCACCGATTTATCAGCGAGAAGTTCCAGAGAGTCCTTGTCGTCAGCCAGCAGCAGAGATCCGAACTTGCCGTTATCTACGTTCAGGACGACGGTGAAGTTGCCATCCACGACGTCCTGGAGTAACACGTACGAGCATGAACCCTTGAACGTGAAGTGGCGGTTGTCCAACGTGAAGAAATGCTGTGAGTCCACCACAAACCCGTTACCTGACGGACAGGGAGACACACAGCGGGACATGAGAACAGACGCTATCTGAAGTAAATCGTCCATAAACGCCAGAATCCCATACCATGGCATACAATCAAAAAAATTACATGGTATGGTACACCGCACAAATCTTTCCTCTCTTTAATCTTAGATACATTAATTACTTAAAGCTATCTAAATGTGTGAAACTATATAACATACACGGTTGCAGAAACAATTCTTCAAGAGATATTATACACTCTTACAGAAACATTGAGAAAAGAGTAGTATCTCTGTCCACCAAAGAGCATAAGTATCAATTTCATTTTTCAAGGACTTGAATAGAAAATATAAATATGGGCTCATAGCTAAGAAAATGTTGATTTAAATAAAAATGTTTCAAACAAAAGAGTTTTATATTTAATATTACTACATATTTACAATGATAAGTCATTTTTTTATCTCCGATAGTTGCGGAGATGTGATCAAAATTGGAAATTTCTGCTGATGTAAAGTTCCCTTAAAGTCAGTTTTACGGGAACAATAGAATTGCCATTTTGTTTGTAACGTTAAACAACGGCTAGATACCAAATTTAATTAAAAACCATTTGAGCAGATTTTGATAAAATAATTTTTTTTTCTCTTTTTGGCCCTTCAGTAAACCACCATTAATTATAGGGTTAGATATTTTATTCCAAAAAACACATAGCAAGGACCTTATGATAACCATAGATACCAAGTTTTAGCCCTATCAGTAAAATAGTTTCGGCTTGAGGCTGAGGTACAGACATAGTCAGACGACATTGTGAAAACCACTCCTTCAGTTACAGCGGGTCATGAAACGTCAAAATTTATTTAAAAAAAATTGAGTTCGATATATATATATATATATATATATATATGATCATAACACTACTCTCTTTTAGGGGAGGAGATAAAGTAAAAATCTGGCTCGCACGAGTCAAGTCCCAACGTAATTGGCTCTTCAGACTTGACGGGGACAAAGATCGGACTCGCCACAGCGACAGGTTCGAACGTGTATGGGCGGGATAGAGGCTGACCTGTGGAGCCGGCTGTAGTGAAGCATGCGCAGATCCATCAATACCCCCCCCCCCCCCCTTGTGGATAATTTCAGACTGTGTGATAGTCATTCTGTATAACAATGACGACCATTGTTTATCCTCGCCAATAAACTGCTGATGTCTCTCTTGACAGATGACTCCTGGGAATCTGCTCAAACTTCTGTGTTCAAAGCCGAGACAAGTCTGACTCTGTATGCGGTCCGTCTAACTGGAAGATCAGGGTACGATCTTGACCAGTTAAACTGACGTAGATATTTATCTAGCTTGTTTTCAATTCTTTCTTCAAAGAAATTCTGTGACATATCTTTAAAATTGCCAACGTTAACTTATGATATCACACCAGCACTAATCGCTCTCCTCGTACTGTTCCCTTGTCCTAGCGAGTCTTAAGTACCTGTTGATCTAAGGTCTACCAACATAACAAAGCCACCTACCCTTGTACGGTGGCACCCAGTCCAGAGGGTTGAGCCTGGGTCTGTAGGTCACCAGTAGCTCCTTCAAGGTCGGCAGGTCCCCTGATGAGAGGTAGGCCAGGGGGCTGAAGTGGGCCACGAAGAACCGAGGGATCTTAAACAGTTCTTCTAGAGAAACCGGGAGCTGTAAACACATCACCATATATGAGATAGTTCTCTTCCTGCTATAACTGAGATAGTTCCCTGCCTACCATGCATGACATAGTTCACTCCCCGCTATTACTAAGATAGTTCCCTGCCTACCATGCATGACATAGTTCACTCCCCGCTATTACTAAGATAGTTCCCTGCCTACCATGCATGACATAGTTCACTCCCCGCTATTACTAAGATAGTTCCCTGCCTACCATGCATGAGATAGTTCACTCCCAGCTATTACTGAAATAGTTCCCTGCCTATCATTCATGAGATAGTTCACTCCCCGCTCTTACTGAGATAGTTCTCTACCTGACATACATGAGATAGTTCTCTCTTATACTATACATGAACTAGTTCCATGCCTGCCATGCATGAGACAGTTCACTCCCTGTTAATTACTGATAAAGTTCCTGCCTACCATACATGAGCTAGTTCCATGCCTGTTATACATGATATAGTTCCCTGTCTGCCATACGTGAGATAGTTCCCTGCCTTCCATCCATGAGATAGTTCCTGACTGACCTTGAATCCCAGGAGACTAGGGACATCACCCTCAACTTCTCCCTTGATCTGTAACTTGATCATCTGGACCAAGGATCTGAGGGCCAGAGTAGCCTTGTTCAAGATGCTCTTCAGCTCCTCCACGTCATCCACTGTCTGCTTGTTAATGTGCTACACAACAAGGATTCATGGTTAGGAGGTGCTACACAACAAGGAGTAATGGTCAGGAGGTGCTACACAACAAAGAGTCATGGTTTGGAGGTGATACACAACAAAGAGTCATGGTTTGGAGGTGATACACAACAAGGAGTCATGGTTTGGAGGTGATACACAACAAGGAGTCATGGTTAGGAGGTGTTACCCATTAGATATCATTATAGTATAGTGTAAAACAAATTATACTTTATATCCATCACTTTTTCCATCCTGTGACCTGGGTCAGTTTTTTTTTATCCAAGCCATATATTTTCCACTACTGGCTAGCTAGGTCTGTCGTATCTTCATATGCCCTATTATCTAACTTAAGACTAGGACAGACACAACATCCAGTCCCCAGCCGTTAATTCATCACTGTGAAAGCGTAAACCCATATTTTCATCAACGAAAATTTTTCGGCCATGTCGGGAATCAAACCCGGAACCCGTAGCTCAGTAGAGAGACACGCTACCGACTGAGCTAAGGTTTTGGACTGTAAAAATAAATATCCAAGGAAAGTGAAGCAAGTTAAAGAGTTACTTGACATTCTCTCGTACCTTATTGACATAACTCTCTATGGCTTCCACGAGGTCTCGAAGTTCAGGAGTGGGTACCGTGTCCTTGACAGCCGAGATAACCTCTGTTATAACGCTCCAGAGTTCCACTGGGATCTCCAGTTCAGTCAACTGACTCAACAACTGCCGACAACAAGAGAATGGTTACCGACTACTCCACATCACGTACAGCGAGAATTAGAGGCGGGGGATAAAAATGTTAGAATCAATTCGAATGTTCGGATTTCCCTCATCTGTATCAGTTTCCCCATGTGCTGTCCCGTCCTCTCTACAGCGGAATGTTGATGCATTTACATTAAAACTAAAACTCGTCATAATGAAATCGTTGATTAAATATATCAAGTAACTTTGGGGTTACGTTTGTCACTGAAAGGCGCAATTTCGTATTTCACGTGAAGTCTGTTCCCACTTGTTATTTTGCCCATTTTTAAATTTTTCAAAATAGGTCGTATGATTTGTGTCCGTGTCTCTGCCCAGTTGTAGGGATTTTTTTTTTTCAAGTTTAATTTTTTTTTTTTTCTTATAAAGATGGCACAGGCAACAGACTATTGTAGATCTATAACTTTAGCCACATGATCGCAGTGAGCTGACCTATCCACCCTCCCTTATGGGGCCACCCCCTACAATTATTTTTTAAAATCGAAGAATTTTATGGGTAGTTACAACCCTTATTTAATCTGTGTGCTAAGTTCCAGTTTTACACCTTATCGGGAAATTCGAGTAAAACGCAGTACAGAAAAACAGACAAACCTATGCCACATGGATGTTTTTTATATGCCATGTTAAAAATAGATGATAATATCCTATTTTAAAGTCTTTGTTTATGTTAAATATAGTAACTAAACTTATAGCAATATTATTATAGCTGGCACCACATTGTCAGACTTCCTATAGCTTAGAGCTAGAGCTCTGGACAGACTAAAGATTAGTGTTCGATATCCGCCATTTTCTTTCAAGATGGCTGTCATGCCTAAACTACCTTTAAATGTTGGTCCAATGAAAATCTGATAAACAAAATCTGAGTAAAAGGCCAAGAAAATGAGTGTTTGGTAGCCGCCAACTTTAAGACAAAATGGTGGACGTACATTTTTAATTGGCCGTTATGTTAAACGGACCGCCGAGTTATATCCTTAGGAAAATTCAACACAATCGGTCTATAGTTTTTTAGTTGTTTTTTTTTTGCGAGAAAGAGTTAGAGACATAAACTAATTTTATATATTAGTAGGATTAAGAACCAACATAAAGATAGCAAAATTTGAAATTTAAAATAATGAATTTAAAAATAAGTCCACACCGCTGTTTTCTGAATTTGCATCTTTGAATCTTTAATTAGATTCTTCTCCATTTGATTACTTTACTAGATTAATTCTTAATGATAAGCTTGTATAGAAACAAAATGCTAACTTTTTGTTTTAATTCCTACGGTCAGGTTGCTAAGCCTGTCTCATAATCACATTAATCATGTAGCCTAGTTAAATAGTTTTCAAACAAATTCGAATTCAAATTTTGAGTTAATCTTTTCAAATCTAAATTTTGATATTTTCTTAAATCCTTGAACCACGAATAACCTTAATAATTCAAATGTACCATTCCTGGTAAAAACATATTTGGCACCCAAACCTAAGAAATGTATACTATTTTGATATGAGATCCAAACAATACAAGAGTAATATACAGGGTGTCCCATAAACTATCCACTCTTAGTATAAGTCTTGGTAAATTTATTTTTGAGGAAATTCCTTGACACACTTTGCGGTAGCTGCTAATACAAACTAAGACTTTTTGTTTTAAGAAAATCTCCTAAATTAATGACTGTATAGAGGCTTATAGTGGAATTAATAGTTTGTAGAGACCAGTGGCGTGTCGTGAAGTGTTTCCAGGGTAAGTAGAGTCACTTTAAACAGGACTTGTGAATTGTTCACACCCCTCAGTAGAACACTCATTGGTCAGGTATCGAGGGGAATACATTCCCGTGTGAAGCATGCAGAGCGGAGCATATGTATGATTGGTCAAATAGGGCCCCAAGTAGGCGAGAACATTTCACAGATACAGTTTTAACAAGCTCTGCTTCCTTTGCAACACTCCACGACACGCCACTGATAGTTACACTGTATCAATCGTATTTATTCTAGCCCCCTCCAACTGGGCTAGAACCAGAGGCCCGTTGACAATGCAGTGACGGACGAAAAACCAATGTCCTTACCTCGTTGTATTTCTCCTTGATGAAGTCTGTGACTGGCAGAGTCTTGAACTGGTCGTACAGTAGATCAAGGAAGTCCTTCACCTCGCTGCGCAGCTGGACAAAAGTCTTTCCAACGACGCGGCCTACCTCTACAACATGACACAAATAGACTACCTTCATTACCGAGTGGTGACGTCATACAACCCACACACCACCCTGAGGTAAAGACTGTGTGCGGGGAAGATACACCGCTACCGCTTTGCTTTTAAATCAACTTTTTTTTTACACTGCAATTCACTATTTGTTTGGGCTAGAAGCCTACAGGCCTGTTCTTATTATCAGGGCACGGACTTTGACGACCTAAAAATTATCAATAAATAGTATATAAAAAATATCTAATAATGATCAAAAATTACTTTTAATTTTAAAAAAAAACTAAAAATATGAACATAAACTCGTAATAAATGCACACAGTTAAATATCAAACACTCGTTTTACAAATGGAAACTAAAACATTTACATGCGATGTTTTTAATAACTTAACTCGTGCATTCTGCTAAATCTAATATCTATAAATATCTCTTTCAGAAGTAATAGCTACCCCCTCCCAACACAACCCTCTCCAGCCTAGTTACAGTCTCACCAGGAATGTGTAATACCTGCTTCAGAAGTAATAGCTACCCCCTCTCCAGCCTAGTTACAGTCTCACCAGGAATGTGTATTATCTGCTTGAGAAGTAATAGCTACCTCCTCTCCAGCCTAGTTACAGTCTCACCAGGAATGTGTAATACCTGCATCAGAAGTAATAGCTACCTCCTCTCCAGCCTAGTTACAGTCTCACCAGGAATGTGTAATACCTGCTTCAGAAGTAATAGCTACCTCCTCTCCAGCCTAGTTACAGTCTCATCAGGAATGTGTAATACCTGCTTCAGAAGTAATAGCTACCTCCTCTCCAGCCTAGTTACAGTCTCACCAGGAATGTGTAATACCTGCTTCAGAAATACTAGCTACCCCCTCCCAACGTAACCCTCTTCAGCCTAGTTACAGTCTCACCAGGAATGTGTAATACCTGCTTCAGAAGTTATAGCTACCCCCTCCCAATGTAACCCTCTCTAGCCTAGTTACAGTCTCACCAGGAATGTGTAATACCTCTTTCAGAAGTTATAGCTACCCCCTCCCAATACAACCCTCTCCAGCCTAGCTGCAGTCTCACCAAAGGAATGTGTATTTTGCAACCATACAAGCAAAGAAGATATAAAGCTCAAGGCCTATATTATCTTCTTATTCCGACAACCTGTGTGATGGAAAATTTATGTTTGAGTATCTACGTATTTATAAAATCTCTATGGATAGTATCGGAAAACAAACTTATTCATTATAAATGTCTAAAAATTATTCAAGCTATGTTACCTTCTAGAATGTCCGCGAAGGCCTGCGCCAGTTTCTTCAGGTCACCCTCGTGAGTCTTGATCTGATCCAAGACAGTCTGCAGGATCGCCACTGCCACATCAATAAATTCCTCCAAGATGCCCTCTGCTATGTCCGCCAATTGGGAGTAAGACTTCTCCAGAGTGGGCAGCAACTTCTGCCAGGACTCCAGCACGGCATCCTCCAGCTTCTCGAAACGGTCGTACACGAGGTTCGCCAACTCGGTCACTTTCTCTGAAGCTTCTGCGATACCCTTGAGGACGCCGCCGAATAGCTCGTTACTGGAATATAAAATCAACTTGATAATTCCACATTCACCCTAATAGCTCTTTATTGGAGTATATAACCAACTTAATAATTCCACGTTCACACAAATAGCCCGTTAGTGGAATTAATAATCATCTTTACAAAACCACATCAACCCAAATAAAATACAAGATTGTTTATCAATCAAAATTAGTATTTTAGTTAAGTAAAATACAAATAATATATTAAATCCATTAGTAAACATACTAATCAAACCTAGGTAACTTACAAGAAAGCTGACAATTCCTTGAGCGCTTTGTCATTGACAACTTCATCTTTGATGGCCTTCAGCTCCTGCTGGTATGATTGCAGGTAAGGTTTGAGGTTAGGTTGCGCCTTGCGCAGCGTCGTGATCAGATCAGTTAGTTCGGTCTGGCCCTCCTTGCCGAGTTGGATCAGGATAGAGGTCAGCTGTTTCAGCACAGTGGAAACATCCTTCTGCCACTGTTCCTGTGATAGTGGGGAGACCAATCAACCATACATCTTACCTCTTAGGAACGCTGGGTTTGATCCCTGGTGATGCCAAATATGTGCACACGATAAATTAGGTTTTGTTCAGTTTCAATAACTCTTAGATAAATTATCTCTAATCCTGTGGTTGTGTACTTTATAAAAAGATAAACCATTGGTCCACAAGATTTTTTGGTTCAGCCCCCTACCCCCCTCCGTTCCACCCACCATCTTGGTTCCATAAACTCATTCCTAGTTCCCCCTACCCTAGATTAGAAAAGGATTATTCGGAATAGTGGTTTACACGACCCACTAAAGAAGAAAATAGCACAATAAAATTCAAATCAGTAACATTTATTGGTCTATCTGTTCAAAATTAAATTAAAAGCTTTCAGCTTAATTGATTAGGATGGAAGAAAGCAATTCTATATAATTAAGTACCGTATATATGAAAAGCGGAGATTGGGGTATGAATCATTATTATAGTTACAGAAATCAGCCGTAATTGAATCTTATTCGAATAAATTGAAAAAAGTGACACTGGGTTCGATTCTTGTGTCCACAGGTGTCATTTTTTAATTTATTA
This sequence comes from Timema podura, assembly GCA_033556935.1. Classification (NCBI taxonomy): domain Eukaryota; kingdom Metazoa; phylum Arthropoda; class Insecta; order Phasmatodea; family Timematidae; genus Timema; species Timema podura. Next base: position 48,827,185 of record JAVRXN010000003.1, read on the forward strand.
AAATTGATTAAACTAAGTTTATCAACTTTATCAATTGAAACCATCTATACAAAGTCTGATAGTTATTCTCTTAGCTAACACGATTAACAACTACTTGACCCGCTTCAGTGACCGCATGGTAAACGCGCTTCTATCTTGTTTGTTAGACTAGCCCACTTAAGACGGGGATATCGGAGTTCGATCCCAGTCGGGTGCACTGAGGGTAGTTTTTTTTTTTTAATTTCAGTTTCTCTCTCCAATCAAATGAAGGTGCGCTTCATCTAAATGAAATCTCACTAATCCCTAACTAATGAATGTAATTAGTATATAGTCAAATAACACGAGTGTGTAGTAAGACGTGGTGCTAAAAAAAAACTACTTCACTGTTTAGTACATTCTTAGTACGATGTATTTTATTTATGAAATTATACCAATTTCCCAATGTTTTTTTTAAATATCCCCACCTCCACCACCCCCTGCCACCCCTTGCTTCTAAGCACCCCCTAAGTAGTTCCACCAACCCTTGCCCCCCCCCCCCATTGCTCCTGAGCGCTAGTTCCACCACCTCTTAGAGGCAGAAGAGCCCACTTTGGGAGCCAGTGTACTAAATGGACTAAATACTCAGTCCACATCTCCCCTCTTCTTCCTTATTAATATATTTTAGTACCAATACTAACTATCAGCGAAATAAACTGTCTTACCAAATATAAGAGTATGGGGAAGGGTTAATTGAGCCAGGTTTACCTACAAACATGGAGCTACCACGCTTTCTCATACACACACCTTCTCTGTATTTAAATATTTATTTGAAGCATTAAGTCCGGTTCATAAGTCCTGGCAATATCCATCCTTCCTGTCCTTTTGATTGTTTAGACCAGTATCGGGGGTCACATGGAGTAAGGTGCTGGTGGTGGTCAGGTTGGGTTTTGGAATCTAGGAGGGTTCACCTGGGAGGGAGGTAGGAGTCTCACCTATGATTTATAAATATGGTTTTACCATACCCTGCACGCTAATGCAGATGTATTTCTTTTAAACCTAACCTACTCATTCCTACTACTTAAAACAAACAGTTAATAACAATTGTATTAAAAGTAACCATTCAAAAATAAAGCACAATTTAAGGTATGATGGAAGGAAACGCTATTTACAGTCAATAATTTTTTAGTTTAAAAATAATGGCCTTTAATAAAAAAAATAGTACCGTATATTTTATTTTTATATTTGCTAAGAAAGGGGTTTTATTGCTATAGAAATAGTAAAATTAAGGGCCTTAGCTCACGTTATCTTTCCTCCCACCTTAAAGAGGATTATACCTACTTCTGCCCTCGAGATTAAAAAAGGAACCAAAAACTTACCACCAGATGTTGGATGTTCTCCGAGGACCAACTGAAAGTCGTCTTGAGGAACTTGTCCTCGGTGAGGGCGATCAGTACCTTCACTAGCTCCTTTTTTTCGCTGCCATGGACCAGGTCCGACCTCACCCCCACCTCGGAGAACACGTCGCCAGCCAGAACGACCTCCAGCTTCTTGCTGGGCTCCTCTGGAAGAACAAGGACACAAGCAACGTTCAAACTCTCGCAGCGACCAGGGAATATTGACCACACGGATAGTGTACCCGACACTCCACCGGCTGGACAGTGTGATACACTAAGGGTACGGGGTCACAGTTGTGGTTACTCAGCCTATTTCCAGGAAGACTTTGTGGAGTTTTGAAATTCCCTGACATTTATAGTTTTTCCAAAAAAATGTGCGTTTTCTCAGTATTTAATGTGCAAGGCACTATATATAAGCTCGTGTCTTTAAGTATCATTCAAGTTGACATAGAATCATGTCTTTAATTATTATCGTTCAAGTATCCATGAGTTCGTGTTTTTGACTAGAGTTCAAGTCTCCATGGGCTCGTGTTTTGACTAGCGTTCAAGTCTATATGGGTTCGTGTCTTTAGCTAGCTCAATATTTTCACTGTTTACTGATAGATTTTTGACACAATAATTGCTAAACACAACATTATCTTCACAAAATCACAAGAATTAAAAATAAAATTTATAATTTAATGCTCTTCTACTTCGTATTTCAACAGTTTCCAAAATTAATATTGAAATTCCACTGACTTAAAAAAATTCCTGACATAGTTCTGAATTTTCCCCTTTCTTCCAAATTCTCTGACTTTTCCATGTTGTCCATGTGTGTATAAGCCCTTTGGGTAATCTCCTCAATATTCAATCTGTTCATACGCACATCGGGGGGCAGGGGGGAGGCATGCGTATTAAAAGCTAAGAAAATCCAATTTAGTTTTTCGGTGACGGGGAGATCTGTGTTTGAATTCCGGGCAGATGTAATAGGTTTTTCTTCTTAAATGGTTTTCCTCTTCTCCTCAACGCAAAACAGAGTAAGTTTCTTGTCAATGCTACCTTCCTCATTCCTACCCTATCAACAAAGCTAAATGCTTTGAGCTCGGACGGGGAGTAAGGCGCAACAAAAAAAAACTTCATCGTCTTGGTTTGTAATGTTAGATTGCCACCGGAGGAGCCCCAAGAGGATTAGGCAACCTTATAACTGAGGACTCTAATGATGTTGCTAACTTAGAGAATTCTAAGATAATTTGCTAAGAGGGTTTCATATTAACTTGACACACTTAGGCTTCTAAGCACTTTAACACTTAGACGCTAGTGTAAGATATAGAAATAGAGAGAATAAAGTGAGTAGTTTCCCCCTGTGAACGCTCTTGTTTATTTTCTGATAGTATTTCCTCTCTTCTGCTGACGAGTGTACACACTCACTAATTGCGGCTGATAGAGTTGAACTTCAAATCCAGAACTACCCTTTCCTTCTTTCCTATTTGAGATAGACACGAACTCTTTTGAGTTTTGAATTTTCAGTGAACAAACTAAATATACTGAGATGGTAGACGAATAAAAAGTTAAAACACTTAAATTAAGATAAAAATAATATTTTATAGTAGTGTAAGACTATTTTTTATAATTATTTAAGATTTTGTGGTTTTTTGTTTCAATGTTATATCTTTAAACCCCACAGAATAAAACCTAAACATATTGCCATGGGAATTCCATCGTCTTGCCATTACGTCACAGGTAGGCAACGTACTCAAGAGATGGAAAGAGCCCCTCAATAATCTTTAATCAGGAGATACTGCGTCGCCAGGAGTTTTAAGCTCCTGCAAAAAAAAAGATTCTATCCTAAATAAAGCACTCACTCTGTTTGTAGAACTCAACAAACAAGACAGGCGGGTACTTGTAGTCAGCCTTCACCACATGAGGTTCCACTCCAAGAGCGGTGAACACCGTCGTCGACTTGGTCGTATCTTTCTCTTGTTTGAACTCCGTCACGATAGAGGCGAGCTCTGAACTGGGACCCTTCAGCTGAGGGCAGATAATTCACAAGATACAGTCTCTGTTCTTAAGTAAGATAATAGCTTGGGAACCCACTTCGGTGTCCGCGTGGTCTAGCTCAGGTTATGTGTCTACCAATTTCACTTTAAAAAAGTTTAGATATCACAATAAGGCGCAGTTAGTCAAAGTTTTAAAAGTAATTGGTTAAGAATTAAGTCATGTTACTATCGTTACTACAGTCTTAAGAGTTCTCCTTAGATTTATAGTTGGTATTTTCCCGTGGATATCAAGTAAGACAGAAAACAAATTGATACTAGATTATACTAGCAAACTTAGAACACTTAGGTGAAAATAGCAACAATTTTTTTTTTATTTAACTAAGATTTTGACTAAACTAAAGAATTTTTTTCCCTCAAATGAATAAAAAACAAATAGAGGTAAACTTTAGTTTTAAAGAGAACGTTCCAGAGATGGGTCTGGGGGGAAAGGAGTCGGAGGGGGTTGAGGGACATTTATTTGGATAAGGTCTCAAGTGGTAGCCCCCACCCGAAGATAGGCCCCATAGCTACAGTGGTTCCGGAAATGGGTCGGGGGCGTTAGAGGTGGGTTGGAGGGGGTGACCATTTTGACTTCCGGTAAAAATTGTTGTGATTTTAATAGCGGTTACACATTCTCAAATCAACACATTTCTATCAAAACTCTCACTTGTCAATTTAATTTAGAATTAGTTATTTAATAAAATAAAAATTGAGCGGCCGCCATCTTTAAATGGATAACCAGATCGTAAAATTATTTCCATATATCGTTTGGCATAGATTCAACGAATGTTCCTGCAAATTTCGTTAAACTTGGTGAATGCTTTGGGCAATTATCGTGGAACAAATATCAGTACAGACAGACAGAGGAACTACTGAACGATCAAGTTAAGACAGGGACTCCACCGCTCAGTCAAATAGGATACGATGTATCATCCCCACTCCCCAACCCTACTTTAAATATGCTCACCTTGAAGTTAAGTGTCCTAGAGTTGAAGGTAAGACTGGCGCCAACTTGACGTGGTACATTCTTCACGTCCTTGTAGTGTAAGAACGAGGCTACGTCCAGACTTTGGGACGTGATCTCTCCGTGGTTCTTCAGGAGGATGGCCAAGTTCTGACCCTGGAACCACCAAAACAGAACAATATTATTACTATACTATCGATAGTTTAAACACGTTGAACCATTTCTAGGATATAATATATTCTAAATTAATGAAATGAAGACTTTGTTTGTCTGTTATTAGCATTACGTGATATCTACCGCACTTAGAGGTCTGACATTTTAAAATTAGTAGAACCGTGTACACGGAGGTGTGCACTTTGAGCCCAGAATTTTAAAATTTCAATTATATTTTTTGGTTTAATTATTTAAATACCGGGTTTGAATCAAAGCAATATTACTTTAGTCCTATGCTTGTGGTAGATATTGCACAACGCTTATAACAGACAAACAAAATAAATAGTAGATAGATAGATAGATATATAGATAGATAGATAGATAGATAGATAGATAGATAGATAGATAAAGATAACGAGGGCCCACGCAACTAAAAACATTTCTCACGGCCAAAGGAGTTTACTTCAGCTTGTAATCAATAAATGTAAGCCCATGCGAGGCTTCAAAATTTCGAATCTGAATCAGAAGTTTACTAAGATTCAGATTCGATTCAGACTTTCGTTTCTTGGTATTTAAAATATTAGAACCGGTTTGCAAAATTTCACATAAAAATAAATTCCATGATTCAGATTATATGGAAAGAAAATTAAGATATAAAGGTCAAACTTTGAGTATTATAACTTACAATTTCATCGGGACTTTTTATGTAAGCAATTTGGCAAATATTTACATTTAACTTTAATTGATTAGTGTTTAAATGCAATTTTTATGGTTTTAATATTTTTATTAGATTTACCCACAACAAATCTAATTTAATATTAGAGCTCAAGATATATTCAATTCTTTTTTAGTGTGTTTCTATTCGTTTTGCATTTTCTTCATTTTATCATGTTTATTTAAGGACAAATAATTATAACATGCTTATTAAGTAGCTTCATTTCATAAAAATATTGAATGGAAAGTTGGTAATAGCTACTTTATGAATATGTGTTAAGAACCTCTAAATATTGAATCTAATGATGTAGTCCTGTCTTAAAGTTAAGTACCTATGATTATTTAAGACAGTTTATATTAAATATATGATTAATATATGATTAGAAAATTTGTCTTTTGTTTTATACGTCTAAATCCAGCCAGTATTCCAAAATAAATACACTAGGAATCCCCTATTATGCTAATATCTCATAAATAGTCTCATGGAAACACCAAGTTGTGTTCTGGGCCCCTATGAGTGCTGATGGCCAACCACTGGTACGTCAGCTAAACCTACCACACTGTTGATGGCCAACAACTGGTAACTACACTGGTGACGGCCAACAACTGGTATGTCAACTAAACCTAGCGCACTGTTGATGGCCAATAACTGGTACGTCAACTAAACCTACCGCACTGTTGATGGCCAATAACTGGTAACTACACTGGTGACGGCCAACAACTGGTATGTCAACTAAACCTACCGCACTGTTGACGGCCAACAGCTGGTATGTCAACTAAACCTACCACACTGTTGACGGCCAACAACTGGTACGTCAACTAAACCTACCACACTGTTGATGGCCAACAACTGGTACGTCAACTAAACCTACCACACTGTTGATGGCCAACAACTGGCATGTCAACTAAACCTACCACACTGTTGACGGCGATCTCCGCGTCGACCCTGTGACCCGACCGGATGTCGGCGCGAGTGACGGTGGCGGTTACAGACACCTGTTTGTTCTTGCTGAATAAGTCAATCTCCCACGAGGCGTCAAGAAGTTGCGTGTTACTCTTCAGAACGGCTACGTTTCCCTTAATGAAGAAGTCCTAGGGCGAAAAAAAAAGAAGATTGTAATATTCATTGGTCATTGTTTGAGGTATTTAACGTGCACTTTCTGAACCAATTGATTATATCAGCACACGACTTTGAATTAAATCTAAAACAGACACAACACCCAGCATCCAGGCATCAACTGTGAAAGGGAAAACGCTTTTAGCAATGGTAACATTTTTGACCATGTCAGAAGTCAAACCAAAGATCCTTAACTCAGTAGGCAGTCATTACCGACTGAGCTGAGGTGTTGGCTCTGTGATAAATTTAACGTGATCTTAGGGCATATCAACAAAAATATTATTAGTTCCTTAAAATACTTACAATTCTAAAAGATTACCTCAAGAACCTTACAGTTCTATAAGATCCTTACAGTACCTTAATAATTTTTACAGTTCCCTAAGATCCTTACAGTTATATAAGATCATTACATTATCTTAAGATCCTTACAGTTCTATAAGATCATTACATTATCTTAAGATCCTTACAGTTCTATAAGATACTTACAGTTCTATAAGATACTTACAGTTCTATAAGATACTTACAGTATCTGAAGATTCTGACAGTTCCCTAAGATCCTTACAGTTCCTTAAGATCCTTACGGTACCTTAATATCCTTACAGTACCTGAAGATTCTGACAGTTCCCTAAGATCCTTACAGTTCCTTAAGATCCTTACAGTACCTTAAGATTCTGACAGTACCTGAAGATTCTGACAGTTCTCTAAGATCCTTACAGTACCTGCCACAACAAGAGCCTCCCAACCTACTTCGGTAATTGAAAACGTTCTGAGACGTCTCTTTTGAAATAGAACGGTCTGAAGATGGTGGGGAGAGCGAGGTTCGAATCCCGGTTGGGTGTATTGTAGGTGTTGTTTTTTTCCTAAATTGTTTTCTACACTCCCTTCAAGTTAATGTGGGTAGAATTCCTCAAAACTCCACTTTAATCATACTTAACACATTAGCGTGATTATTACATATGTGTATAACCCGAACGGTTAGTAGAACATTTTTATAAAAAGTATATATACGGGGTGAGGAATCTAAGTTGAGACAACAGAATATCTTGAAAATGAAGCATTTTAGAAAAAAATTGTTTCGATCAAAAGTTTTTTGTTTTTGAGGGAGAAAGAGAAGAGCACTAGTTATTTTTGATTTGGTGGAGGTCTTAAAGGATATTTCAAGGTCAACTTTGTTTTTTAATTGAAAACCTATCATTTTTAACTACATTTTATTCTACACAAAGAAAAATCAAATTTTACCTGAAACTTTTTTTATTTAACATCAATTTTTGAAGATATTTGAACTCATATTCTTTATAACACCTATTATTCAAGAACTTTTTATCACATTATGTTATTCTTTATTACGTTAAATGCAATATTTCTAAAATTACTTAAATAAATGTTCATCGATACACTTTAAATGCAATAAAACGTCATCGAATAAAAATTGTGATAGAAAATACAAGTTAAAATATCTTGAAAAGTTAAGGTCAATTAAAAAAAGTTTCAGGCCCAAGCTTTTTTTTTCTGTAGAGTCAAATTCCACTAAAATAATTACAGGTTTTCATTTAAAAACACAAAGTTGACCATGAAATAACCTTTAACACATCCATTATATCAAAAATAACAAGTGATGTTCTCTTTGGCCCTCAAAAAAAAAAAATTTTTGTTCGAAACAATTTTTTATAAAATGCTTCGTTTTCAGGATATTCTGTTGTCTCAACTTTAATGCCCCACCCTGTATATATAACTTTCCCCGAAACGCTACACAGAAAAGTGATGACGGTTGTCCCCCTACGTTACCTTCCCGAAAGCAGGGTGAGTGAGCCTGGCCTCTCCCTGGGCGGTGACGCCCGTATTGGCGGCCGATCCGAGGTAGATCACTTTCAGACCAGTCTTGGAGTTGGGCTTGCGTTCCTTGTCCAACCAGACTCCTCCATCCAGGTCAAGGTTCGCCGTCTTGCTGGTGTAGTCCAACTTGTAGTTGGCGGTCACTACGGCTGCCACCACGCGGCTAGGAAGACTCAGCACCACTCCTGCAACACCCGTTACTGTGTCGTTACTGGGGGGTATAGAGCCATCATGGTCCAGCAGCAGCTTTGGCTGACAAACACTCGTTACTGGGGGATATAGAGCCATCATGGTCCAGCAGCAGCTTTGGCTGACAAACACTCGTTACTGTGTCATTACTGGGGGGTATAGAGCCATCATGGTCCAGCAGCAGCTTTGGCTGGTGATAATTACCATGTAGACTCACCAGCCCTGCCTTCCTGCAAGTAACATGTCAACTCACCAGCCTCGTGCTCCTGCAAGTAGATCCTAGCCTTGTAGGTGACGACGCTGTCACTGTGGAGTTCCACTTCCACGTTGTGATCCATCAGCAAGAAGCCTGTCCTGACAGTTGACGACTTCAACTGGAGCTTCTCTGGGACTCCCAGAGTCTTCAGGTCGACAAGAAGAGTCAGATGGTGGCTTATCTCGGACGCATCTGCGGATAAGACACAGCACCGAGTGGTATGAGAAGGAGTACGGGATCTACTTTATATTGAGCCCTCGTGAATGTGTTTGTTCTGATGCAACTGTTTGTAGGTGTTGTTGTCCTAGGTTAAATTGCCCTGTAAGTTGTGTGCCGATATATAACTGTATTTAGAGTGTGAATATTAAATACTTGAAATAAAATAAGTGGCTCCCTGAAAAGCTGGTTTGTCCTTTTAAATAAGGGTTTGCGAGCACAATAAGCCCCGTTAGATTGAAGGTAGTCCGAAATTCCGGATAATCCAAACAAACTTTTCGGAAAGTGGAGGAAAAAGTTAATTAAAATTAAATATATTTGATTGATTAACAAGCTCATAGTTGAAATAGAATTGTAACAAACATTAATATCTGATAACAAATCCTTAATATTTACATGTTGTCGTCAACACAATGAGTTTTCCTGTAATTACAAATAATCACCGTAAATTTATGACGTGTTATACATAAGTTGAATAATTGAACAGTCATGAAAACATTGTCTCCCTGTATTTTCGTTAGTTCAAACAAGCTTCTGTCCTAATTAGTTCGGAATAGCAAGCTTCTATTGAATTAGGATTTTGACTTGGAGCCAAGCTTTAAATATATATTAAAGCTAAAGTTCTACAGATTTATTGAGTTCGTAAATTTCTAACTTGTTGTATTATGCTATCACTTTGCTTTGCATTGTCTCTCTGGTCATAGATGGCTCGTTGTTTACTTTCCTCTCGACATGTATAGATGTTCTTACTGAAATATGCAGTTCAGGGGTAGGAGGGGAGAAGCTAGGGTAATATAAAGGTCTGTGCAACTGAGCAAGCTGCCAGTCAAAGGTATGGGGTAAGAGGCATGATAGATTTTTTTTTAAAGGTGTAGAAAGGCATCTTCATACACCATTGTGCAAAAATGTACTATGTGAACTCCGTATACCTTGAAGCGTAGCAGTTTTAAATGAACCGATATGGTCCTATATCATAACCCACGCCATAGTGTAATTGGTCAAGATAATACTGCTACCTTTCAGGGTAGACGGAAAATATATATCAAGATAGTCATTAATGATTTCATTCATTTTTTTGGTAAGAAGACAGTACCAAATGAATAGCTGCATTCCAGATGGACAGGGGATTTATGGGGTTAGTTGTATAAAGTATTATAACACTAGTCCCCTGGAGACCCACAGTCCACTAGTATCCCAACAGTAATCCACTGGAGATCCACAGTCCAATAGTATCCCAACAGTAATCCCTTGGAGACCCACAGTCCACCAGTATCCCAACAGTAATCCCTGAAGACCCATAGTCAACTAGTATCCCAACAGTAATCCACTGGAGATCCACAGTCCACTAGTATCCCAACAGTAATCCCCTGGAGACCCTCAGTCCTCCAGTATCCCAACAGTATTCCCCTGGAGACCCACAGTCCACCAGTATCCCAACAGTAATCCCTTGGAGACCCATAGTCCACCAGTATCCCAACAGTAATACCCTGGAGACCCACAGTCCACTAGTATCCCAACAGTAATCCCCTGAAGACCCTCAGTCCACTAGTATCCCAACAGTAATCCCCTGGAGACCCATAGTCCACCAGTATCCCAACAGTAATCCCCTGGAGACCCACAGTCCACTAGTATCCCAACAGTATTCCCCTGAAGACCCTCAGTCCACTAGTATCCCAACAGTAATCCCCTGAAGACCCATAGTCAACTAGTATCCCAACAGTAATCCACTGGAGATCCACAGTCCACTAGTATCCCAACAGTAATCCCCTGGAGACCCACAGTCCACTAGTATCCCAACAGTAATCCCCTGGAGACCCATAGTCCACCAGTATCCCAACAGTATTCCCCTGGAGACCCACAGTCCACCAGTATTCCAACAGTAATCCCTTGGAGACCCATAGTCCACCAGTATCCCAACAGTAATCCCCTGGAGACCCACAGTCCACTAGTATCCTAACAGTATTCCCCTGAAGACCCACAGTCCACCAGTATCCCAACAGTAATCCCCTGAAGACCCATAGTCAACTAGTATCCCAACAGTAATCCACTGGAGATCCACAGTCCACTAGTATCCCAACAGTAATCCCCTGGAGACCCACAGTCCACTAGTATCCCAACAGTAATCCCCTGAAGACCCTCAGTCCACTAGTATCCCAACAGTATTCCCCTGGAGACCCACAGTCCACCAGTATCCAACAGTAATTCCCTGGAGACCCACAGTCCACTAGTATCCCAACAGTAATTCCCTGAAGACCCTCAGTCCACTAGTATCCCAACAGTAATCCCCTGGAGACCCTCAGTCCTCCAGTATTCCAACAGTAATCCCTTGGAGACCCACAGTCCACCAGTATCCCAACAGTAATCCCCTGGAGACCCACAGTCCACTAGTATCCCAACAGTAATCCCCTGGAGACCCTCAGTCCTCCAGTATCCCAACAGTAATCCCCTGGAGATCCACAGTCCACTAGTATCCCAACAGTAATCCCCTGAAGACCCACAGTCCACTAGTATCCCAACAGTAATCCCCTGAAGACCCTCAGTCCACTAGTATCCCAACAGTAATCCCCTGGAGACCCTCAGTCCTCCAGTATCCCAACAGTAATCCCCTGGAGACCCTCAGTCCTCCAGTATCCCAACAGTAATCCCCTGGAGATCCACAGTCCACTAGTATCCCAACAGTAATCCCCTGGAGACCCACAGTCCACCAGTATCCCAACAGTAATCCCTTGGAGACCCACAGTCCACCAGTATCCCAACAGTAATCCCCTGGAGACCCTCAGTCCTCCAGTATCCCAACAGTATTCCCCTGGAGACCCACAGTCCACCAGTATCCCAACAGTAATCCCTTGGAGACCCACAGTCCACCAGTATCCCAACAGTAATCCCCTGTAGACCCACAGTCCACCAGTATCCCAACAGTAATCCCTTGGAGACCCACAGTCCACCAGTATCCCAACAGTAATCCCTGGAGACCCACAGTCCACCAGTATCCCAACAGTAATCCCTTGGAGACCCACAGTCCACCAGTATCCCAACAGTAATCCCTGGAGACCCACAGTCCACCAGTATCCCAACAGTAATCCCCTGGAGACACACAGTCCACCAGTATCCCAACAGTAATCCCTTGGAGACCCACAGTCCACTAGTATCCCAACAGTAATCCCTTGGAGACCCACAGTCCACCAGTATCCCAACAGTAATCCCCTGGAGACCCACAGTCCACCAGTATCCCAACAGTAATCCCTTGGAGACCCACAGTCCACCAGTATCCCAACAGTAATCCCCTGGAGACCCTCAGTCCTCCAGTATCCCAACAGTATTCCCCTGGAGACCCACAGTCCACCAGTATCCCAACAGTAATCCCTTGGAGACCCACAGTCCACCAGTATCCCAACAGTAATCCCCTGTAGACCCACAGTCCACCAGTATCCCAACAGTAATCCCCTGAAGACCCTCAGTCCACCAGTATCCCAACAGTAATCCCTTGGAGACCCACAGTCCACCAGTATCCCAACAGTAATCCCCTGGAGACCTACAGTCCACTAGTATCCCAACAGTAATCCCCTGGAGACCCACAGTCCACCAGTATCCCAACAGTAATCCCCTGTAGACCTTCAGTCCACTAGTATCCCAACAGTAATCCCCTGGACACCCTTACTCCACCAATATCCCATCACCACTCTTGTTGACGCCCAGGTTACCCGAGTAATGTCCAACTTACCCACGATGGTTAGTTTGGATTGTAGGTCCACCTGCGAGCATTGTCCCTGTTTGAGGCACAGCGTGGACCCCAGATGCAACTCCTTGTTGCTGAACTTCTGGATTCCAGTGAATGACCTTTCACCCAGCACCGCGGTCAGCGTCGTCTGAACAACATATCCACCAATGGTGTTTTATTTTCACTCCACCCTTTCTTAAATCTCCACCACCCTTTTCTACCCCTCACCATCAGAGCCTCTAAGTCATTTCCTCCTCTTGTATTTCCTCAATTTCACTCACTCCTAATACCCAAATATCCAGCTATTACCAAGATTTTAGTTTACATAGTTTTTTAGTATTAGAATTCAGGTTCTAGATTTGAAGTAAAAGTTAAGATTTGAATTTCTCTACAAGGCGTCGCGAGAAATTAAAGAACTGTTTCCGACCCCTCACCTGTAGCCCAATCTCTCCTGCGGTATCTTTCTTGAGTTCGAGAATGTCGAGGGCCACCTTGAGGTCCTGGTTCTTGTCTACAAGTTTCACGTTACCTCCGACCTCCCAGTGGGACAAGGAACCCTTGTTGCTGTGATGGAAGTCCAGTCTGGAACAAGATCACTTGAGATCAAATACCCGCGGGACGATACCCCCTCGTCGTGTCTACCCTGATATTGGTTGAAAGAACAGAATCTGGTACTTACTAAAGTTATTAAAAATTTCATAAAACAAGTCATATTACCTGCAGCTGTAACGATTGATAGATATTATCAATATTAAAAAACAATAATAATATGATTAAATTTTATCAATGTTGATCAAAAAAAAAAGTATGAATTTTCCAAAATGTTCTTCCAAACAAAATCAGAGTATACGTGCATGACTTGACAGATATGACGTGCGCGCTCGCACACGCACACACACACACACACACACACACACACACACATACATACAATCCGAAACCTAGCGTGTCTGTCTATCAAGTTAAGGATGCCAAGTTCGGTTTCCAGCATGGCAGATTCTAAAAAAAATATTATTGGGGAAATGTGGGTTATCCCTTTCTGACTGATGAATTGACGACCGGGGGGCTTGATGTTGCGTCTGTTCTAGATTTAAATTAATTAGTAAGTCGTGTTTTGATATAGTCAGTCAGTTTAGAAAGTGGGGTGACCTTGTGGTCTAGGGGTAAGGTGTTGGACTTCTGTGCTGGCGGTCCGGGGTTCAATCCTCGGTCCCGGCACAGATTTATCTGATTGCCAAACCCTTCCTTCACCTCTGACAAGACGTGTATTAATCACAACTTGTGAATGTGTGGAATGCCAGGCCTCCACCGTGGTTCGGATCCCACGTTAAACTGTACATTTCATCTCACAATCATCCTATCATTACACGTTAGCGTAACTGCGTGTAACCCGAACGGGTAGTAAGACGCCGTGCTAATAATAATAACAATATTAATAATAGTTTATAAGGTGCGCGTTAAATACAACAAATAATAATAATTATTATTATTATTATTTAATCTCCACTGATAACTACCTATTTAGTACAAAATGGGAGCCGCTTCAGTGGCCGAATGGTCTAAGGCGTCACTCCCATGTTAGATCAGCCTGATGATGACGGGTACATTGGGGTTCAAACCCCAGTTGGGTCTACTAAGAGTGGTTTTCCTCTAAGTTCTATCTTCCTTTCTTCCTTAACCCTACTGCATTGCCATAATTAATATGTATATAAGTATATAGCCCTAGCGGGTAGTAAGGCATGGAGGATAGGAACCAATATTTTCTTTATATGAGAAAGTTTTCTTAGCACCGCGTCTTACTACCCGTTTGGTTGATACTCCTATGTACTAATTACGAGAGTGGTTTTTAAGGATTAGGAAGGTTATATTTAGATGAAGTATAACCGCATTTGCTTGGAGGGACATTTGAAAACCATTTGGGGAAAACCACCCTCAGTACACCCAACTGATATTCGAACTTCAACCTCCTCGTGATCGGCGGTCTAGTCTAACATGACGGGCTGTATGAGAAAATAAAGTGAAGATAGTCGTGAGGTAAGTTTAGTTAGTTCCTTCACCTTCCCGCCAACACGTTCTTGCCGTCCGACGTCGCCGATATTTGGAGGTTCTTCTTGTTCTTTGAGGGTTTCCTCTCGATGACGATGTGCCACTTGTTCAGTTTCAGGGCTTCCGAGTCCGCGTCCACTTTGATCTGGAAATAGATCCGACAAAATGATACCCCGCCGATTCTTAAACCATTTCAACAAGGAAATCATTTAGTTGAAGAAATGGCTCCTTTATCTAAATTATATCTATGTCTCTTAAGCTATGAAATAAAATACTATAATATACATTATCTCAGATATATTATAGTTTGTTCTGTACATTTTCAAATGCTCATTTCCCAGACCGCCATTTAAAATAATATATTTGTATATAGCTCAGAAAATATTGATTATATGAAATATTCTTTTAAATAAAAATTGTTTATTTTTAAGAGCTCTACAACTTTGCGATGATACGTTATTTCGTGTATCAAATAATTTTGGAGATATCAATAAAATTGGAACTTCCCTCTTATTCAAAGTACTCTCAGAATCATTTAAATGGGAAAATGAGATACGTCATTTTGTTTGTTTTTTTGTGTTAAAAGGTGCCTGGATAAGAATTTTACTAAAAAATCTCTAAAAAAGTTTTGAGAAGATCGATATATATTCCCCCTAAAGTAGATTACACTTACTTTTTTAAGTTTATAATAGATAATTCCAATGATAGCTCTGGAGAACATTCCAGATATCCCAGATAGCAAGTTTTAAGCTGATAGGTAAAATTGTTTCGTTTCGAGTAATAGATTCAGAAAGGACATATGGAATTAGTAGAAAAACACTTTATCGGGTTCATGTTTCATAAAACGTTTAAATCCATCAAAATATCGAGCTGGAATTTTGTTCTTTATATCATTACGATAATTCCTCTTTTCGAGAGGTCACGAGATAATAAAAATGTAACTTCCAACTTGTGCCAAGACTATGGATCTTATTCGAAAGATATAGGGAGTGCGTTATTTGAAAACTGGAAACTCACGTTGCCAAAATGACGGGAAAACAATTACAATTATTATATTTAAATTCTTAGTTCATTTACTTAACAAACTAAAGAGAAAATATACGTCAATCTATAAGCAAGTATCATTGGAAGCTATTGATTTAGATTAACTTTTTAATTAATAAATCAAATACGACCTATATTTGTAGAATGGTTACATTTGGTGACTTTTAATCAATTTTGGTGGTCGAAAGTGGACTTCTTATCAAACTCGGGGTTTAAGAACGGCTGTTATTCGAATGAGCCTTATAGGTTGTTCGAAGCTTGGAAATGTCAAGGTCGAAGGTCAAATTTCCTTCATTCGAGTTCGACACACACAATAACCTTCTCATCTTCGAAACAAATGTGAAATAATTCACTAAATATAACATAATATTTTTACATATAATAATTAGTGTTCTTATAACAGCTTCTAAACAGTATTTTAACACAGATTAGTGATTCAATTACATTTATACGTAAACATAGATACATTCATATATGTCAGCATAAAAAAACATAGTGGGCTTTGTTATTCTTCTAAACCTTTCTATTTACCTCGACGCACTTAATGCAAAGTTTAAAAGTTAAAAGTAAAGTTAAATGACAATCAAAACCTAAGGTTTGATTTCGACTAGCTTTGCATGTTTCATGCTCCACTTCTACTTTGATTCACATTTAAAAAGTGACCATCGCTCACCCCTGTCTACAAGGATATCTCCCAGTGCACCCTGTCTACAAGGATATATCCCAGTCCACCCCTGTCTACAAGGATATCTCCCAGTGCACCCTGTCTACAAGGATATCTCCCATTCCACTCCTGTCTACAAGGATATCTCCCAGTCCACCCCTGTCTAAAAGGATATCTCCCAGTCCACCCCTGTCTAAAAGGATATCTCCCAGTCCACCCCTGTCTACAAGGATATCTCCCAGTGCACCCTGTCTACAAGGATATCTCCCAGTGCACCCTGTCTACAAGGATATCTCCCAGTGCACCCTGTCTACAAGGTTATCTCCCAGTCCACTCCTGTCTACAAGGATATCTCCCAGTGCACCCTGTCTACAAGGATATCTCCCAGTGCACCCTGTCTACAAGGATATCTCCCAGTGCACCCTGTCTACAAGGATATCTCCCAGTCCACTCCTGTCTACAAGGATATCTCCCAGTCCACTCCTGTCTACAAGGATATCTCCCAGTCCACTCCTGTCTACAAGGATATCTCCCAGTGCACCCTGTCTACAAGGATATCTCCCAATCCACCCCTGTCTACAAGGTTATCTCCCAGTGCACCCTGTCTACAAGGTTATCTCCCAGTGCACCCTGTCTACAAGGATATCTCCCAGTCTACCCCTGTCTACAAGGATATCTCCCAGTCCACCCCTGTCTACAAGGATATCTCCCAGTCCACCCCTGTCTACAAGGATATCTCCCAGTCCACCCCTGTCTACAAGGTTATCTCCCAGTGCACCCTGTCTACAAGGATATCTCCCATTCCACTCCTGTCTACAAGGATATCTCCCAGTCCACCCCTGTCTAAAAGGATATCTCCCAGTCCACCCCTGTCTACAAGGATATCTCCCAGTCCACTCTTGTCTACAAGGATATCTCCCAGTCCACCCCTGTCTAAAAGGATATCTCCCAGTCCACCCCTGTCTACAAGGTTATCTCCCAGTGCACCCTGTCTACAAGGATATCTCCCATTCCACTCCTGTCTACAAGGATATCTCCCAGTCCACCCCTGTCTAAAAGGATATCTCCCAGTCCACCCCTGTCTACAAGGATATCTCCCAGTCCACTCTTGTCTACAAGGATATCTCCCAGTCCACCCTGTCTAAAAGGATATCTCCCAGTCCACCCCTGTCTACAAGGTTATCTCCCAGTGCACCCTGTCTACAAGGTTATCTCACAGTGCACCCTGTCTACAAGGATATCTCCCAGTCCACTCCTGTCTACAAGGATATCTCCCAGTCCACCCCTGTCTACAAGGATATCTCCCAGTCCACCCCTCTATTGGAGGAATACACTTGTTTAAAATGACCTTGAATACAAGGTTCTGATCCACTCAACTAGAAATATACTTGAAGAATCTCCAGTTTACCGAAAAATCCTCGAGCGACTCAATCTTGGACTCTCCACTGAGGGTGAGTTTTCCTCCCCCATTGAGGGTGTACTGCACCTCAGCGTCTCCGGCCAACTCCGTGTCCGACACCCTCTTGAGGTTCAGGTAAAGTCTTGAGGTTCCTTTAGGGTGGACGGCCGTCAGGTCCACGTTGGGCAAGTACTTGAAACTGCTCTCGGATACCTTCCCCTTGAAGTCGTACTTCTTGCCGTTCACGATGGCCAGCAGTGCCGTCGCGGCGGACCTCGCCCCCACCACGTGACTAACCTGGAGGGACACAGTCACAGATCACTGTTGGTTTTCAATTGGAACATTTTTATGCATTTGTGAGCTTTTTTTTAGCACCGCCTCTTACTACTCTAACTGAGGCTAATTGAGAATAAATGAACAGCAGAACTTGGGATATTTGAAAGATCTTTAATATCAAGTAGCACAGTCATTAATTTAGAAAATGACACGTGAACACCTAAATCAAACCCGGTACACTTTTTTTTAGTATGTCACTGAGCCATCCAGGGTTCGTCCCATATCAGGGTCATTCTTAACTCTTAGTTTTAAGGTATAGTCTGTGATGGACGTGTGAAAATCATCGGCTACTAATAGCTATCGTTAATACCACGGCCTTAAGCTGCCGTTAGTGCTTGAATCTGCGTCGAACTACAAGTGAAGAATGACCTTGAGCAAGGGACAAGTCCTAGGTAGTCAGTTTCAGTGGTAGAACATTGCTGCAAGACTCCATGGGTCTTGGAATCGATTCTCATGCTCAGGTGTCAGTTTTCAAATTTGCAAACTTTTGTAATAGTGATTTTTTTATATTGGTGGCTCGACTAATTATTTCCATGATTCATCATAAATAAAACTATATTATGTGTGTATACTATATATATAGTTTATTATATAAATGTATATATATCTCAAATGCAAGTAAAGCGGTGAGTTTAGGCGTGCTTTTACCTTGTTCTGGAGAGTCAACTCGACGTTGCCAAGCTTTGGAGTGTTGGCCGTCAGACGCACTTCCAGTCCCGAGCGGTCCTTGGGCACCAGAGCTTCCACGGTGATCTCGGCGTTCTGGTTGCCGGCCCACTGGAGTGACGCGGAGCCACCTCGCTTGTAGACCTCTTTAACACGAGAGCGAACAATATAGTTATTGATGTTGTGGGGATTGGGATAATTCAAGGAATAGATGGAAGCATCCACAAGGATTGGAGAAATTAAAGGATTTATACCTAGGGATTGGAGTAATTAAAGTATTTGAAGGAAGTATCCCTAGGGATTGGAGTAATTAAAGTATTTGAAGGAAGCACCCCTAGGGATTGGAGTAATTAAAGTATTTGAAGGAAGCACCCCTAGGGATTGGAGTAATTTAAGTATTTGAAGGAAGCACCCCTAGGGATTGGAGTAATTAAAGTATTTGAAGGAAGTATCCTTAGGGATTAGAATAATTAAAGTATTTGAAGGAAGCCCCCCTAGGTATTAGAGTAATTCAAGTATTTGAAGGAATTATCCTTAGGGATTAGAGTAATTAAAGTATTTGAAGGAAGCCCCCTAGGGATTGGAGTAATTCAAGTATTTGAAGGAAGTATCCTACTTCAACTTTTGAGCGTTGATTTTGGAGTTTAGTTAATTCTGAAAGTTATTTTTTCCAACCAAAATCTTACTACCTGTATTCTGATGTTAAAAAAGGAATGGACTTCCTACAAAAACCAGCGCATATTGTACTGTCAGAATGTAATGTCTAGCTACAAAGACCAGCGCATATTGTACTGTCAGAATGAAATGTCTCGCTACAAAAACCAGCGCATATTGTACTGTCAGAATGGAATGTCTCACTACAAAGACCAGCGCATATTGTACTGTCAGAATGGAATGTCTAGCTACAAAGACCAGCGCATATTGTACTGTCAGAATGGAATGTCTCGCTACAAAGACCAGCTCATATTGTACTGTCAGAATGAAATGTCTCGCTACAAAAACCAGCGCATATTGTACTGTCAGAATGGAATGTCTCACTACAAAGACCAGCGCATATTGTACTGTCAGAATGGAATGTCTCGCTACAAAGACCAGCGCATATTGTACTGTCAGAATGGAATGTCTCGCTACAAAGACCAGCGCATATTGTACTGTCAGAATGAAATGTCTCGCTACAAAGACCAGCGCATATTGTTCTGTCAGAATGGAATGTCTCGCTACAAAGACCAGCGCATATTGTTCTGTCAGAATGGAATGTCTCGCTACAAAGACCAGCGCATATTGTACTGTCAGAATTGAATGTCTCGCTACAAAGACCAGCGCATATTGTACTGTCAGAATGGAATGTCTCGCTACAAAGACCAGCGCATATTGTACTGTCAGAATTGAATGTCTCGCTACAAAGACCAGTGCATATTGTACTGTCAGAATGGAATGTCTCGCTACAAAGACCAGCGTATGTTGTACTGTCAGAATGGAATGTCTAGCTACAAAGACCAGTGCATATTGTACTGTCAGAATGGAATGTCTCGCTACAAAGACCAGCGTATGTTGTACTGTCAGAATGGAATGTCTAGCTACAAAGACCAGCGCATGTTGTACTGTCAGAATGGAATGTCTCGCTACAAAGACCAGCGCATATTGTCCTGTCAGAATGGAATGTCTCGCTACAAAGACCAGCGTATGTTGTACTGTCAGAATGGAATGTCTCACTACAAAGACCAGCGCATATTGTACTGTCAGAATGGAATGTCTCGCTACAAAGACCAGCGCATATTGTACTGTCAGAATGGAATGTCTCGCTACAGAGACCAGCGCATGTTGTACTGTCAGAATGGAATGTCTCACCGTTCTCGTCGTTGACGTGCCACGAGGTGGACAGAGTCCGGGGCTGCTCCTTAGGGAGAATAAGGACTATTTTCGCTGTTCCCTTCTCCTTCTGTCTGTTGGCCTCTCCTCCAAACTTGTAGGTCTCTGCTCCATTCAGGGTCAGGGCATTATCGGTCTTCAGCTGCGACACAATATTTATTTGAATTATTAAAAAAAAATCATTCACTCTTTAGCTTTTGAAATTTTCTGACTTTATCAGGTTTCCCAGACCAAAAAATATGTATTTTCTCAGCATTTAAATGTAAATCAATAAATAGAATATTTTATTATTTTCAATGTTTTACACCAAATTCTTTACATAAAAATATATTTAAGACAAATATATTTTACGGTTTTCTTTTCCTCAGACAAAAAACAATCCCTGTGTGTGTGCCCTGTTTATTTCCAGACAAAAACATGCCCCTGGGTGTGTTCCCTATTTATTTCCAGACACAAACACTTATCTGTGTTTTTTAATTCAGCTCCCCTTGAACAACGGACGCAGTGAGGTGATACAAGACACTTGACTTCACTTACCACGGCGTTGTTGTTGTCGGCGTCGACGTTGACGGAGGTGGTGAGTTTCAGAGTCTTGATCTTCTCAAGCGGCAGTGTGATCTGTATGGTGTTGTCGAGACCGAACGCCAGAGCAAACGTGTTGTCCACCCTGAGGAGCACCTTGCCGTCATGACCACGGTCGAATCTGCCCGACACGTCGAGAGCCGTCTCAGGACCCTGTGCCGCGTGTCCCTTGTAAGTGATGTGGGTCTGGGACACTTCAGCGCTCACCTGAGCTGTCAGGGTCTTGAAGTAAGAACTCTCCACCTGTGTCTGTACACACACGACCCGTCACTTAGTTTAGAACTCTATACACTAGCAGGAGGACAAACACATCGACCAGACCCCACACCATTCATTTACCGACATATAGATAGGAATACAACCAATTTCTTAGTTGGCCGAGTGGATGGAATGTCCTTGAAGGTGGGAATGAAGAGAACAAGAGCTAACACCAATGTTTTTAGCAGTTTTTATAGCAAAACATTTTTGGAACAAAAAAAATTACAGTAGAAACATAGATTTTAATTTTACTCGCGTGGTGATATCAACAGTTGTTGAATATCTTTCATGAACATAGAGACATTGGATGACAAACTTTTTAAATGAAGAGAAAAAGTTGTCATTAAATTCAAGGACACCCTTGAGAGGTATTAAACAACTATTTGATATCACCGTATGAAGAAAATTAAACAGTTTCTACTGGAGTAATATTTGATTTATTTTGTCAAAAAAAAAAGAGTTTTGATATAAAAACTGCAAAAATACTGGTCTTTAATCGTATTCCCTATGTCCCCACCTTAACTCGAGCATTTGGCATCTCGTCTGCCTGTCTAACTGGAAGTTTGTTCTGCGATACAATGTCAAATGCGTGGAATAATTTTAGTGAAATTTAGCAAAGATGTTTTAGAAACCTAGGCCGAACGATTTAAGTGCTTTTTCAACCAGGCTATCCGTTTCAATACGGTGGCCGTGCCAACGTTTTTTCGTTCAATAGCTCGTCACAAGTGATTTGAGATTACAGTTATGAGAAATTGACCTCAAGTGTATATTTAAAAAAATTTAGACTTGTTGATGAGATATTTCATATTTAAATCTAAAGAGAAATTATAGGTATTATTTCAATTTTAAATCCAAGGATAAATTATAGGAGATATTTCAAGTTGAAATCCAAAGAGAAATTATGATAGATATTTCAACTTCAAGTCTAATGAGAAATTATAGGAGATGTTTCAACTTGAAATCCAAAGAGAAATTATGATAAATTTTGCAATTGAAAAAAAAAAATTAAAAATTGTTTCAACTTTAAATCCAAAGAGAAATGTTAAGACTGAAGTAACGATAAGAAAATGACATAATTCTTAACTTAAAATATTTATAAATTTTTTAAATGAAGGTAGTGAAATCTACTGTTCACATAACTACTAGTAAACTAAAGGTCTGTGGTATTATCGTCACATGTATATAAGAAAGGAATTCAACAAATATTCTTACGGAAGCCTCCAGGAGCCTCTGCTCCCTCTGGGGTGTGTTCTTGACGACGACGCTGGCCGAGAGGTCCTTGCCCTGGCTCGTCTTGAGGGCGATCCTCACCAAGCTGTCCAAGAGCTGGTTGGCCTCCTCCGCCTTGATCTTGGTCTCGAGGGACAGCAGGTTCCCGGAGCTGGCAGCGTTCTCCTTGGCCACCAGTTCCAACTTTCCGTCAAGCTCCACGCTGCCTCGGGACAGGTGTAGGGTGCGGTCCAGTTTCACGGTCAACTGTCGGCTCTTGGGGAGGGTCAGATCTGCTTGGCCCACAAGATGGCCGTCCATTAGCTTGCCTTTCAGCGTGCCCTTCACGTTCAGCGTGGTCTTCTGCTGCAGGACTACCAGAGAGTTCCTGACAAGAAGGACCACATGTATACAACAGCAAGTTACTGACCACAGCAAGTACCACATGTATACAACAGTAGGTTACTGACCACAGCAAGTACCACATGTATACAACAGCAGGTTACAGACCGCAGCAAGTACTACATGTATACAACAGCAGGTTACTGACCACAACAAGTATCACATGTATACAACAGCAGGTTACAGACCGCAGCAAGTACTACAAGTATACAACAGCAGGTTACCGACCACAGCAAGTACCACATGTATACAACAGCAGGTTACTGACCGCAGCAAGTACTACAAGTATACAACAGCAGGTTACCGACCACAGCAAGTACCACATGTATACAACAGTAGGTTACTGACCACAGCAAGTACCACATGTATACAACAGCAGGTTACTGACCACAGCAAGTACCACATGTATACAACAGCAGGTTACTGACCGCAGCAAGTACTACAAGTATACAACAGCAGGTTACCGACCACAGCAAGTACCACATGTATACAACAGTAGGTTACTGACCACAGAAAGTACCACATGTATACAACAGCAAGAACCACATGTATTCAAAAATTTACTGACCACAACAAGTATCACATGTATACAACAGCAGGTTACTGACCACAGCAAGTACTACAAGTATACAACAGAAGGTTACTGACCACAGCAAGTACCACATGTATACAACAGCAAGACCCACATGTATACAACAAGCTACTGACCACAGCAAGTACCACATGTATACAACAGTAGGTTACTGACCACAGCAAGTACCACATGTATACAACAGTAGGTTACTGACCACAGAAAGTACCACATGTATACAGCAGCAGGTTACTGACCGCAGCAAAGACCACATGTATACAACAACATCATCTTTCTACCAGCCAATCTAATAGACACTTCTCACAAGATTATATGAACATGGTACTATTGCTACAGTGCAATGTGACGTACTTGGAGTCCAGACTGTTCTTGGTGATATCGCTGTTAGTCTCGAAGTGAAGACTCTTCTTGGAGTCCTTGTCCGCGTCCCAGTAGAGGTCGACGGACGCCACGTGGTTGCTGCCAGTCACAGCCAAGTCACCCGTGCCCTTGATCTTACGGCCCTGTTTCGGCAGGTCAATGTTGAGAGTGGCACTGCCCTTGCCTGATACGTACTTGTACTGAGCGTTGGCCTCGACCAGGCCTTTCAGGAACACCTGCAAAGACAGGGGCAGAGCACTTGGATTAGGGGCTGATGCAGATGGCTCGTAGCAAACACTCAACTTGCATTTTGAAAAAACGATACATGAAATAGTAGAGGAAGTAAAACTGAGATAGTATGGTCATGTAATGATGATGTTGGAGTACATGAGATAGTAGAGGAAGCAAGACTGAGATGGTATGGTCATGTAATGAGGATGTTGGAGTACATGAAATAGTAGAGGAACCAAGACTGAGATTGTATGGTCATGTAATGAGGATGTTGGAGTACATGAGATAGTAGAGGAACCAAGACTGAGATTGTATGGTCATGTAATGAGGATGTTGGAGTACATAAAATAGTTTTCTAAGAAACGCCTTCTATTTCAACTCCTTATGAAGAGATACGATTGCCAAGACCCCTACAAACAATCATTATAAGAAACCATATAATGGTAAATGTTTAACCACCTACCTTGATGTCACCTGAAGGTTTCCCGACTGCTCTGTTGAGCTTCCAATCAATGTCCAAGTACTCATTACTGCCAGAGCTGAGTTTGGCAAACAGTTCCAGAAGTTCCTTGTTGACGATGACAGCAGTCGACCCTCTGGAGTTAACAAACAAACACAGCTTTGTCAACAGAGAGCAGTTGTCTGTCACCTCTGGGGGTCTCCGGTTGATTATACTTTCTCAATAGTTTGATTCGATTGGATTGAACTATGTAGATTAACACGGGGAAATTATCAGACAAACGGAGTTCTAAGTTAGATAAAAGTCACAACACAAGAAACAAAACAAACAGAATTTAATAAAAACTAGCAAATAAACATGAAAATATAACTAGAATAGGAACGATTTCGGTAAATAAAGAATATAATTTCGATACGGGTGGCGATATGTCAACGTTACCGAAGTTGATAAAAATTTACGGTCATGTCGGGAATCGAAACTGGGGTCCACAACTTGGTGGACAGGAACACCACCACCTGAGGTCCCGGGCTAATGAAGGTATAGTTTTGAACTGTCAGATAATGTTCATCCTACAGTATGTTACTGCCTATCCTACAGCATGTTATGTCCTGTCCTACATTATGTCATGTCCTACATTATGTCCTGTCATACATTATGTCCTGTCATACATTATGTCATGTCCTACAGTATGTCCTGTCATACATTATGTTCTGTCGTACATTATGTCTTGTCCTACAATATGTCCTGTCATACATTATGTCCTGTCCTACATTATGTCCTGTCCTACCGTATGTCTTGTCATACATTATGTCCTGTCCTAAAGTATGTCCTGTCCTACATTATGTCCTGTCATACATTATGTCCTGTCCTACCGTATGTCTTGTCCTACAGTTTGCCTTGTCCTACAGTATGTCCTGTCCTAAAGTATGTCCTGTCATACATTATGTCCTGTCATACATTATTTCCTGTCATACATTATGTCCTGTCGTACATTATGTCCTGTCATACATTATGTCCTGTCCTATATTATGTCCTGTTGTACATTATGTCCTGTCATACATTATGTCCAGTCGTACATTATGTCCTGTCGTACATTATGTCCTGTCGTACATTATGTCCTGTCGTACATTATGTCCTGTCCTAAAGTATGTCCTGTCATACATTATGTCCTGTCCTACAGTATGTTTTGTCCTACAGTATGCCTTGTCCTACAGTATGTCCTGTCCTACAGTATGTTCGGTCATACATTATGTCCTGTCGTACATTATGTCCTGTCCTACATTATGTCCTGTCGTACATTATGTCCTGTCCTACATTATGTCCTGTCCTACATTATGTCCTGTCCTACATTATGTCCTGTCCTACATTATGTCCTGTCGTACATTATGTCCTGTCGTACATTATGTCCTGTCCTACATTATGTCCTGTCATACATTATGTCCTGTCGTACATTATTTCTTGTCCTACAATATGTCTTGTCCTACAATATGTCCTGTCATACATTATGTCCTGTCCTAAAGTATGTCTTGTCCTACATTATGTCCTGTCGTACATTATGTCCTGTCCTACAGTATGTCCTGTCCTACAGTATGTCCTGTCCTACATTATGTCCTGTCATACATTATGTCCTGTCCTACCGTATGTCTTGTCCTACAGTATGCCTTGTCCTACAGTATGTCCTGTCCTACAGTATGTCCTGTCCTACATTATGTCCTGTCATACATTATGTCATGTCCTACCGTATGTCCTGCCCTACCGTATGTCTTGTCCTACAGTATGCCTTGTCCTACAGTATGTCCTGTCCTACATTATGTCCTGTCCTACATTATGTCCTGTCCTACATTATGTCCTGTCCTACATTATGTCCTGTCCTACATTATGTCCTGTCCTACATTATGTCCTGTCGTACATTATGTCCTGTCGTACATTATGTCCTGTCCTACATTATGTCCTGTCCTACATTATGTCCTGTCATACATTATGCCCTGTCCTACATTATTTCCTGACCTACAGTATGTCCTGTTCTCTAGAGTCCCCATGGTCCAACTCACTTGATATCCTCGGGTCGACCGGCCAGCTTGAGGAGAGCATCCACCTGCAGGTTCACGTCGTTCTGTTTGAAGATGTGCGTGAGGTCAGTTACGAGCTGGTATTTACCGCCGGGCTTCAGCTCCAGCACAGCTTCCAGTTTGGACTTATCTTTAGAGATGACCGTGCGCTTCGCGTCGAACTCCAGACTCTCGCCCAGAGCTTCCAACTGGAACACCAGTCATGGTTACCAACAACACTCTCATACAAGACACTTCCAACTGGGAAACCAGTCATGGTTACCAACAACACTCACATACAAGACACTTCCAACTGGGACACCAGTCAGGGTTATCAACAACACTCTCATACAAGACACTTCCACCTGGGAAACCAGTCAGGGCTACCAACAACACTCACATACAAGACACTTCCACCTGGGACACCAGTCAGGGTTACCAAAACACTCACATACAAGACTCTTCCACCTGGGAAACCAGTCAGGGTTACCAACAACACTCTCATACAAGACACTTCCACCTGGGAAACCAGTCAGGGTTACCAACAACACTCACATACAAGAGACTCATTACCCAATATGTGTTTTCATATAGAAGTGGAAATATAACCATATAGCCCGTTCCAGTGACTGCATGGTCTAAGACGTCACCCCCGTGTCAGAGTGGCCTGTTGATAACGGGGAGATCCGGGTACGAATCCCGGTCGGGTTTACTTAGGGTGGTTTTCCCTATATGGTTTTCCACTCTCTTTCTCCACGCGAATTCTGGTACAATTCCTCTAAAATTCAACCTTCCTCATCCTTAACACATTAGAATAATTAGTTCGTCTGCGTTTTACTCGTACGCGTGGTTAGACGTGGTGACACAAAAAAAAGTGTATGGATTCATACGTCTGGATACAGCTTTCAATGAAATATGTTAAAAAAATAAACACCTGAACATGAAAATTATAACTGCGTTAAATTCTCATGTCTAGGTGTAATTTTAAAACTCTGTTTAGTTTTGTTAAAACAATTAACTAGACAGCTTTTAAACGTGAATATGCCTATGATTTAAAAATAACTTTTAGATGTTTGAGAACAATAAACAAACAAATAAATAGTACAGTGCACTGCAGAGACATTCTAACGCTTTTATCTTGAAATATATATTTACTAAAAACTTGTAAGATATGTGAAACGAAATGATAGGTCTATACAGTGTTGTAGAAATATTACACCAACATAAATGAAATAATATACACTGTGACTTACTCTATGGCATTAGGAACTACAGAAACTACACTCTTACAGAAAAAAATGAGAAAAGAGAAACATCTTTGTCCACCAAAGAGCATAAGAATCAAATTTATTTTCAAATACCTGAACTAACAAGTATAATATATTTGCTTATAGCTCAGAAATTATTGGTTTTATAAAAATATATTTTAAATAAGATATTTTTACCTTTAACAGTAATACAACTTTACAATGATAGGATATTTTGTATTTCAAATAGTTTCGGAGAAATTTTGAAAATTAGAAAAGTTCCAATATGTAAAGTATCCTCTAAGACATTTACACGATAAATTGGAATTCCCATCTTGTTTATAATAATAAACAGTGGCTTGATATAAAACTTAATCAAAAACGTTAGAACAATTTTTGATAAAATTGATTCTTTCTCTATTTGCCCTTGGGTAAACTACTCTTGAATTTACCTTATGAGAAAACCCTAGATACCAAGTTTTATCTCAACTGGTAAAATAGTTTCGGCTCTAGTCCTAGGTACAGACAGACCACTTTTTTGTTTTGTTTCAGGGGGTCATGAAACGGTAACATTTATCGAAATCTTGAGTTCGATTTTTTTGACGATCACAGTACTTTCTCTCTAAGGCGTCGAGAGAAAGTAAAAATATATAATTCATATGAAAAGAAGAGAAAAATAATCAGTTAATGAAAATGGAGATAATAAATTAATGTTGTATTTAAATTCTCATTCATTATTTATATTAAAAATCTCAACAGCAAAAAAGTCACAATATAAAATATAAATATTACCTGAATTGTGATATTTGTGAACTCACCTCAAACTCTATCTCAAAGTTTCCATTTCCCTTGCATTTCGCGTCCAACTCTGATCCGAACTTGTAGTTATCGTAACCTCCCTCGACATCGTAACTGACGGCTGACGGGCTGGCTGCAGCATCCACCTTGACCACGAGTCCTATCAAGGGGTAGGTCACTGCGACACACGAGACAGGGGGACATTGTCAGCGCTACAGAGGAGCTCAAACAGAGGAGGGGGGAAATGTAATAATACTTTAAATTTTCACTCCATATTTTTGTTTCGATACGAGTTTCAATAAATAACTAGCACCCAGGTGTTGGAATGATATCGAGAAAAAACACTATTTATATATTGTAATGTTATCATTTTAAACGCACACTCTGACTCACTCACTCTGTGACATTATTAACTCGAAAGCTCGTTGCTGAACTTACAAAAGTACGCCACCTATTTCTATCTTGAGCTAGTTCTATCCAGTCCACCTCATTACACCCTGTCCTTATCTTGAGTTAGTTCTATCCAGTCCACCTCATTACACCCTATCTATATCTTGAGCTAGTTCTATTCAATCCACCTCATTACACTCTGTCCTTATCTTGAGTTAGTTCTATCCAGTCCACCTCATTACACCCTATCTATATCTTGAGCTAGTTCTATTCAATCCACCTCATTACACCCTATCCTTATCTTAAGCTAGTTCTCTCCAGTCCACCTCACTACACCCTATCCTTATCTTAAGCTAGTTCTCTCCAGTCCACCTCACTACACCCTATCCATATCTT
The DNA here is from genome assembly GCA_033556935.1 of Timema podura. Lineage (NCBI taxonomy): Eukaryota > Metazoa > Arthropoda > Insecta > Phasmatodea > Timematidae > Timema > Timema podura. Next base: position 48,856,709 of record JAVRXN010000003.1, read on the forward strand.
GAGCTAGTTCTATTCAGTCCCCCTCATTACACCTTATCTCTTTCAGGTCCATTAAAATGTTATCCTCCCACCTGTGTCTTTGTATTCCCAATGGTCTCTTCCCATTGGGTTTGCCAGTCAATAAAGGTCCTAGATTATTCCATTCGCGTTGTATGTCCTGCCCACCGTAACATACAAGACTTGATTATCCTAACAATGTCTTGTGATGAATTTAGGGCATATAGCTCAAGATTATGTAACCTCCTCCTCTACCCACTATATTAATCCCTATTTGAACCAAATAGTCTCCTAGTTCATTTTTTTTTTCAAAGACTCAACATTTCTTCTTGTCGTGAAAGGTTAAGAGACCATATTCCACAACCATAAAGATCAACAGGTAAAACTATTATTTTGTATATCCTGAGTTTTATATTTCTTGACAAAGGGCACCAACTCATAACTTAATTTAAAAAATTACTGACAGAGTAATATATTTCATTTTCTGCCTGTATTATTTTCCTAATTTCCAATCTAATATCGCAATTATTAATTAAAATTGTTCCTAAATATTTGAAGTCATTAACCCCGTAAATGATCTGTTGTTCTCAGTAATCTCTAAATGGTCGTCTTCAATCTGTGTTCTCTGTAAGACCATATACTAAATGTGAGAAAGCTTTAAGATACTTTTTTTTAATTTAATGTACATTTCGTACCCACAATAAGGTGAAGTGATGTTATTAAATATAGAGGTGTGGGACAGTGGGAGTCTCGAGCCTAACTTTGGCCTAATTCACCAACCCCTGGTGACCATTGGTTTATTTCCTCTTAAGAGAAAGAAAAATACCCAACATTTCAGCCGGGAGCCAAACCTGGGACCCATCAGGTTCATAACCGTGTGCGTTGACCACTACACCACGGGGCCAGATTCAACCCCCAGTGAAGACTCACTGTCCGTTCCTCCACACACACCACTCACCCTTGTTCTTGGTTTCAAACTCGAAGTTGCGGACATTTTCTAATCTGTATCTCGCAGATTGGATGAGGGTGACCCTCGCTGTTTCGCTGTTGAGGTCTTGACCGTGCGTCACGATGAGAGAGTTGTCCAACTAAAAGGACAAAGAACACGCCGAGTAGTAGTGGGGGGAGGCAAGCTTTGAGAAGTTAGGGGTCAACACCAATTCACTTCTACTTTAGAAAACCCACAATTCCCTTCTCATCTTCAATAAATATTATGAAGCAAACTAAAAACTTCGACAATCATAAAACGGAACCAACATCCTAACCAAATGAAGAATTACTTTACTTTTGTAGCATTTAAAAAACTTTGATTGATTTCTGAAAAAGAAATAAAATATGAATATTACTAAAGCCAACCAAATAATATTCTTTATATTGAAAAATGACACCTGGGCATGGGAATAGAACCCAGTAGCTTTTTCCATAGTACGCCAATACGATAAGCCTATGGCCACTGAGCTACCCAGGAGTCATCCTGTTCGCAAGCTCATTCTTCACTCCTATTTTATGGCAGAGTCTGTAAAGGACATGCGGAAATCGTCATATACTAATGAGATATCAGATAACGTAGCCATCTTCCACTCGGTAGGGCTTTATTCCGCCAATAGTACAATTACAACTGTACGAATGCGCATATCATGATGGATTAAATAGTCAAACTATTCTAGTTGATTACGGTGTATTGGCGTAGTTAGGGATGTGAAAAAAGTATCGATACTTTACTAATATCGATATTTTCCTTTTTATACTGTTTTTTTTTACTCGATACATTTTTACCGATACTTTTATTGATATTAGTATTCACACTCTGGTATCGAATTGGTATGGAAAGAAACGCCTTTTTAGTTATCTTCACTCATGCTTGGAATAAATGTTTACTATGGTTAAAGAAGGGTACAAAATAGATTGAAAAAATATATTACTATTCATATTTAGCTATTAAACAACTTTGCATCAGCTAAATTTTCATAGACATTTTCAAAGCTGGCATATTGAAACCTTTTATAATATCCATCATACAATACTATCTATCATAACTTCCAAGTTCCAACACATAACATAGACGCGATGGATCTAAATATAATATAATATGATTAAATCATTTTAATTGTCAGTGTTTAAATAAATATGAATATATAATAATAATAATAATAATAATAATAATAATTATTATTATTATTATTATTATACCAAATATGTAATTATTACTTGATAAAAAAACATTTTTACAATTTAAAATTTCGATACCGATACTTTTCTTTCGATACTAGTATGTTATCAATATTTTTCTTCCAATACTTTAAATTAGTATTGTATTGATACTTTTCTTTTGATACTACATCCCTGGACGTAGTAAGCCAAAGGTCCCATGTTCGATTCTTGTATCCAGGTTTCATTTTCCAGTTTAAAGGCTATGATATTTATATGCGGCTATAACTGTACTTAACATCTTATTTAATCCACTAAACAAATAATGGCAATTAGAGGAGAAATTAGTTGATAAAATGTTCACATGATTGAATCGAAGGAAATGTTATTCATGAAGAACTTGATCCTAATAACAAATCATTAAAAATCTGCTCTACAGCAGATTCCATGTTAGTGCCACATTCAACCACCAAGCGCTGTAGTCTATACGTGAGTGTGAGAAGAGAACTGTAATATCTGTTATTGCTTTATTGTAACTTATTTGATAATGTTTCTGGTGTTAATGTCCTTGGAAGAAATCAAACTTAAGGGGAAACTTAAAAAAACTGAGGATATCTCTAATGTGTTCACTTATTTGGAATCTTTGGAATTTTTTATAAAAAACTAATAGAACATTTACCAAAACCGAGAATTGTCCATTTTCCAACTGTACCGCGGGCAATAGGAGCTACATTTATTACCCTCTTAGTACTCCAGTGGTAGCCCCACTTGATAGTGGAGCTACGTCTGTTACTTTGTTAGTATCCTGGTGGTAGCCCCACTTGACGGTGGAGCTACGTCTGTTACTTTGTTAGTATCCCGGTGGTAGCCCCACTTGATGGTGGAGCTACGTCTGTTACCTTGTTAGTACTCCAGTGGTAGCCCCACTTGATAGTGGAGCTACGTCTGTTACTTTGTTAGTATCCCGGTGGTAGCCCCACTTGACGGTGGAGCCACGTCTGTTACCTTGTTAGTATCCCGGTGGTAGTCCCACTTGATGGTGGAGCTACGTCTGTTACTTTGTTAGTATCCCGGTGGTAGCCCCACTTGACGGTGGAGCTACGTCTGTTACTTTTTTAGTATCCCGGTGGTAGCCCCACTTGACGGTGGAGCTACGTCTGTTACCTTGTTAGTACTCCAGTGGTAGCCCCACTTGATAGTGGAGCTACGTCTGTTACTTTGTTAGTATCCCGGTGGTAGCCCCACTTGACGGTGGAGCCACGTCTGTTACCTTGTTAGTATCACGGTGGTAGTCCCACTTGATGGTGGAGCTACGTCTGTTACTTTGTTAGTATCCCGGTGGTAGCCCCACTTGACGGTGGAGCTACGTCTGTTACCTTGTTAGTATCCCGGTGGTAGTCCCACTTGATGGTGGAGCTACGTCTGTTACTTTGTTAGTATCCCGGTGGTAGCCCCACTTGACGGTGGAGCTACGTCTGTTACTTTGTTAGTATCCCGGTGGTAGCCCCACTTGACGGTGGAGCAACGTCTGTTACTTTGTTAGTATCCCGGTGGTAGCCCCACTTGACGGTGGAGCTACATCTGTTACCTTGTTAGTATCCCGGTGGTAGTCTCACTTGATGGTGGAGCTACGTCTGTTACTTTGTTAGTATCCCGGTGGTAGCCCCACTTGACGGTGGAGCTACGTCTGTTACCTTGTTAGTATCCCGGTGGTAGCCCCACTTGATGGTGGAGCTACGTCTGTTACTTTGTTAGTATCCCGGTGGTAGCCCCACTTGACGGTGGAGCTACGTCTGTTACTTTTTTAGTATCCCGGTGGTAGCCCCACTTGACGGTGGAGCTACGTCTGTTACCTTGTTAGTATCCCGGTGGTAGTCCCACTTGACGGCGAACCCAGCATTTGGAAACTTGGAGACCTTGGCCCCCACCTCAACGGAGAACCCACTGGGGCCCAGTCTCTGGAGCTTCGACTTGGTGTGTATCTCATTGTCCTCGTGCTTCCACTTGAGGTCGTTGGAGATCAGGTCCTTCTCTTGGACAAGGGTCCCGTCGACAGTGAGTGTGCCTAAGAAGGAACAGTAAGAGTTAGGTGCCAGCTTTGTGAAGGGGTTTGAATCCCGGTCAGATGCGTTAAGAGGGGGTTCCCCGTATTCCCTTCTCGCTGTTGCGACTCATTTTTATGTAAGCTAAGCTTTTCTTCTTTTTTTATCGTCGCGTTTCATTACTCATTCAGGCTGTACACATATGCACTAATTACCGTAATGTGCTATGGATGAGGAAGGTTGAATTTTGAGGAAGTGTACCTTCATTTATGTGGAGAAAAAGTGAATAGATAGTACGGTCCACTCATCACACATCCTTTCTCATTCCTTTATCTAAATTATACTTATGATTCGTAATATATGTGAAAAGAAATAATATACATGCTTATTTATTAGTATTATGTGTTCTGTCTTATGACAGGTACATTCCTTTTGTCAATGAACTTGGACCACCAATGTGCCCTGTCCTCTGCCTCCTCCTTCAGCTCCCAGAATTCTCTTCTTTCCTTCAAATCATCCAATATTTGAATCCTCCTCCTTCCTAAGCTCCTCTTTTCCCCAACCTTTCCTTCTATGACACTTCCTCCTAAGGATGTGTCCGATCCAGTTTGCTTTGTACCGAAGAATCACATCCAAAATGGTTCTCTTCTCACCCACTAATCTTAGGACATGGTTATAAATATATTTTATTGGTTATGTGCATTTTGGTCTCCCCATTTTCCAAAGCTCCACTTTAAAATATATATTTGCCTATAACTCGGAAAATATTGACTATATAAAATATTCTTTCAGCTAAAAGTTGATTAATTTTAAGAGTCCTACAACTTTTCAACCATGCGTTATTTAGTGTTTCAAATAGTTGCGGATAAATTATGAAAATTGAGAATTTTCCTTCATGTAAAGCACCCTCTAAGTCATTTTCATGGAGAAATGATACGCGCCATTTTGTTTGTAATGTTAAACAGTGACTAGATACGAATTTTAATCAAAATCGTTAGAGCTGATTTTGAGTCGATTTTTTCTCTTTTTTTCCTTTAGATAGATTACTATCGTTAATTTTAGGAATGGATGGATAATTCCAAAAATCCTTCTGGGGAACCGTAATAAAACTCTAAATACAAAGTTTTAGTCTTTTCATTAGAATTGTTTTGGCTCTAGTCCCAGTAATAGACAAATAGGTGGCAGTGCAAAAAAAACACTAATTTGGATACTGAGGATCATGAAAAGTTGACTTACATTAAAATACAGAATTATATTTTTTCTACGATCATAATAAAACCACCCTCAGTACACCCAACTGAAATTCGAACCCCGCTCTCCCCGTCATAGGCAGTCCAATCTATTGCGAGAGTGACTCCTTAGACCCTTCGACCACCGAAGCGGGTGTGTTATAATATAGAACGCTGCCTTTTCGCCTTTGCAAAAAAAACCTAGGTAACTTTTTATTACTTTCTCTCGACCCCTTGGGGAGAAAGTTTTTTGATCGTCAACAAAAACCGAACTTGAGATTTTGATAAATGTTGACCAACCAAACCAAAAAAAGTTGTTTTCACAATGCCGTCTCTCTGTACCTCAGGCTAGAGCCGAAATAATTTTACCGATTGGTTTTTGGAATTAGATGTCTAACCCTAAATTTAAGGGTAGTTTACTGAAGGGCAAAAAAAGGAAAAAAAATATTCTCTCGAAATTAGCTCTAACGACTTTGATTAAATTTTATATTTAGACACTGTTTAACATTATAAACAAGATGGAAATTCTCATTTTCTCATAAAAATGACCTTGACGGTATTTTACATGAGGGAAAGTTTCAAATTTTCATCATTTTTCCGAAACTATTTGAGATGAGAAATAACTTATAGTTGTAAAGTTGTAGTACTATTAAAGATAATAATCTTTTATTTGAAATATATTTTAATAAAACCAATAATTTCTGAACTATAAGCAAATATACCCACTTTTTAATTTAGGTCTTTAAAAATGAATCTGATTCTAATTATGTTCTTTGGTGGACAAAGATGTTTCTCTTTTCTCAATTTTTCTGTAACAGTGTTCCTAGTTCCTAATCCCATAGAGTAAGTAACACTGTATATTATTTCATTTATGATTTTAGGTGTAGTGTTTCTACAACAATGTATAGAGAGGCCTATTATTTTGTTTGACAAATCTTACGAGTTTTTAGTAAATGTCTATTTTAGATAAATGCGGGAGAAATTTTGTGCAGTGCACCGTACCATTTATTTTTCCGGTCTCATTTCTAATCATCTCAATATAATATAATATCATATGTGTATTAGTTTAGTTACCTTTCGGCGTCTTGACTGAAACAGATTTTAAGGTGTATTTCCTTGTAGAGTCCGACTTGTCGATTACAACGGAACCTAAAAAAAAATAATAATGAGGAATTACTTTTCCGACCACAATACATGATTAGTCATTTAACAACATTTGGATACATGGATAGTGCGCTGGTCTTTAACTAGAGACACTTAGTTTAGACTTTGACCGGATGTACTGTGAGGGGAGTGAGGGTTAGGGGGGGTTTACGCCCCATTTTTTTATAATCATCTCCAGCTGGATGTTGAGTACATCTCTTAAATTTCACCCTCCCATACTGTATCCTTAGATTAGATAATTTAACTTGATAATAGGAGAAGGAACTATATATAATTCAAATCCACTTTTTCTTGAATCCAGATCTTTTACCTACGAGGTTATGAACCCCGAATCATTAATCTGAATCTTAATATTCATTTTACCTACGAGGTTATGAATCCCGAATCCTTAATCTGAATCCTAATATTCATTTTACCTATGAACCTCTAGTCTGAAACCGAATCTTAAGAAACATGATAAAGCATAACAAGGTCAACTTTCCTAAATTTAAAGGGTTTTTTCTATTCAACTCTTTAGTAGTTCCCATTAATGTTGCGGCTATCAAGTTTGAATTATTTTTATATTTTTATTTTTTGTTGGAAAGATACTGTGTTTTATCAAACTAACAATTTCATAGTTCTAAAAAAACCGTGTCATGAACCTTCCACGATATTTGCATTGTTACATGAATAAGTTTCACATTTTATTAAAGTTTTAAGGGTTTCGAAAGAAAAACTTCCCAATAAAAACGATGAAGTGATTGATACAACCATGAAAATAGCATGGAAGGTTTCCAACAATATTTGTTCTGTAACTATGAATCTTAAGTTTCATAAATCACAGTGACGCTCTTACAAAATATAAATACAAATGTTTACCTTAAGATTAAAATAAAAAGTGGTAGGCGCAACCTTAATAGATTAATTAAAGGTTGCTAGGTTTGTCTTAAAATAATTTTTTACGCCTCTGTACTAATTACATCAATATGCTAGGGATAAGGAAAGTTGAATTTAGAGGAATTGTACCCACATTTACGAGGAGGGAGAGTGGAAAACCTTCTAAGAAAACATCACCCTTAGTACATCCGACCGGGATTTAAACCCTGATCCCCCCATCATCGTTAGTCCAATATATTGTAAGAGGGATGCCTTAGACCATTGGACCACCGAATTGGGTTTGTTCTATAATAATGACGAGGTAATCCATTAGCAAGAAACATAATAGCCCTAAGAAAATAATTCAGAATAAAAATTGGTATTATTATTTATTTTTTCTAATCTTAAATACGAAATTTTCTAGGATTTTCTCGAATAATTTATTAAGTATTCAAATATTGGAAAGGGCACCTCCCTGGCATGATCCCGGGATCTTCTCAGCACCCAAGAAGGTGAAGGGGGGAGAACTGACCTGTGATGCCGTACCCCTGCTCCGTGTGGCCCCCTGATAGGGGGTGGACCCCCTCGGGTGTCTTGTACTCCAGGATAGGAATGTACGTCTGGTGACTCGCCGAGCCTGACTTCTTGGCACCTAACCTGGCCGAGTACTCTTCTTGGTCGTTCTGGAGCAGGGCGTTCAGACTGTACTCGTTGGCGGTGTCCACGACGTAAACTGATAAACACAGAATGTACTCATAAAAACTATAGCTGGGTCCAATACTGGGGTGTAGAAAGATAATTTTTCTAGGGGAGTGGTGGGGGCCGTTAGAAAATGGTACTATAGGCAATAAAAATGTATATACTTTTATAAGAACCCTCCAAGGATGTTCCATCAAATTTAAGGGGTGTCCGGTCCCCCCCTGAGTGCCACCTCTTTACGCCCTTGGTTCAATACATTACTTAACGAATCCCAAATTTTGAATAATAATCCTAGAAAACGTGGTTAACCTAAGGGATACAGTGTCAACCACAGTAAGCACTCTCCTTGTATATATTTTAAACAAATTTGCTCGAACCATTTTTATGAAAATCAAATTTTAAATAATCAAATATTTTAAAACAGCCCTTAATTATTTAGAATTAGATGAATAAAAATAAATCATATTTACTTTGTAATCAGTCCCCAGATACCGATTTTGAACACAATCTTTAAAGCTATAAAAAAGATTTAAACTAAAAAAATATATATTCTTTAAATTTTAAATAAAAAATATTTAAAATTATTTATACTGTAAATATCTTACCAAATCTTGATTTTGAACCAAATCATTTGAACCATTTATAAAATATTTAAAATTTGTAAGAAATAAGCTATCGGCAAACTACCCCTAAACGAAATTTTCCCCAAAAAACAAATACACATTTTTATTTTTATGTCAATCACCAGCCGGATGTAAATTTTAAATAAAATAATCAAAGTCATTTTTTTTAAATGGTGATTTTTCAAAAATCACTCATCAGTAAACTACCCTTAATTTAGGTTCTGGGAACAAATTATGAAAAAAAAAAGTATCAAGGTATAGCCATATAACACCTAAATATCAAATTTGAGCCAAATCCATCGAATCCAGGGAGAGACATACAGACATAATTGTAAAATACTTTTTTGGGGGGCTTCATAAAACGTAAAGTTTCTTAATAAACTCGAGATCAAAAAGCTTCACGATGAAAGTAATTTCTATTTATTTTAGAAAGTAAAAATGATCATTAAAAAGGTACAGAAGAAAACTAGTGAATTTCGGTTGAAAGGAAAGTAATTTAAAATGTTTCTGTTTGTATTTCACTTACATTTACCGGCTGCCTTCTTCCAGGGTGACGTCACAATAGCTGCTAACTTCAATTGCGGCTGGATAGTCCTCTCCAGGAGGACAGCTATCTTGCGACTGGACTTAGATCCAGGGGTATCAAACACCAGCTCAAGAGTCGAGCTGTCCGGATCTGAGGGCAAGAACAAGTACGATAGACTCTCGTCAATCCGACGCTCGTTAGTCCGACACTCTTTGTAATCCGACGCGCTGCTCGCGTAGAGTATTTTTTTGAGCTTGCTAACTTGGTTTCCTCGACGTGGCGTGAGGTTAAATAGAGTCAATGAAGAGGACATTTCACTGGCAGATTTAAGGAGATGGATGCTGTAGGAAGAATTAAATGCTGATATTGCTGTTCTTAAATTTTAGAAGAAGTGAACGGAATGAATGAACCAGAAAAAGATGCTTTAATTCAAGCGGCAGTAGCAGCTACTAAATTCAGTGTTTCTTACGATGAAGCCGTGACATGCTGTGAACACACTACTGCAATGGGCTGAGGAAAGAGGGGCAGACTTTGAGGAAATTTTAGTGCTAAAAAATGTAAGAGAAGGCAGTAACACACAACTTTAAGGTCAAGAAACAAATATTATTGAAATACTGCTTAACATTTTAAAAGGTAGGCCAAACACATTACTATATTAACCTTTTTCTAACAAATATTTTAAGTACAGTACGTACTGTACCAACCCATTTTCAATGAATTATTACTGTAATTTTAAAATCGTTTTGGAGAAGTTTCAGTGTAAAGGAATTTATGCATTTTATTTGATCATTGTGCATTTTCCAAATTAAATCTTTTGAATTAAACAGTTAAAATATACTCTGATGTACTAATTTTTTAATTATATGTAATTGACTTTAACTTGACCTTAAAGAGACCTTAATTATGTGTATTTTGGACAGTTCAGAATTTTCGTTAATCTGGCAGACCTTTGATCCCATAAATGTTGGATTAACGCGAGTTTACTGTACAGTCGCAGGCAAGATTACTGTGTCTGACTGAGCCAGGGGTGTCCAACTGTGTAGTGAGAGGAACAAGTACAGTCACTGGCAGGGTTACTGTACCTGACTGAGCCAGGAATATCATCTCTGAGGTAACATGGTTACTATTGGGAAACAGTGTTGTTATTCTCTTGTTTTAGTGATGACAATCTCTCCTCAAATAGAAGACAAGTTTAGGGTATCAAAAGGGACCAATGCCAATAAATCAAATCAAATCAAATGGGCACTCCAACCGATAAAATAATAACACAGTTACTCCCGAAACAACGTCCTCTCGAGGATTCTAACCAAAATCAAATAGGGAAAAATATCAAACATGCAGGATTGTAACATTCTGAAGGGGTCATCGGGCAAAGACCATGGTAGAGAGGGTGAATTAAATTGAAAGTTAAGGTGTGTTTCAGTAACGGTGGTACTTGAGGCTAGTGGGACTAAATCTTAAGGGCGTTCCCTACCTATGACGTCACGGAAGGTCAACATAGGATTTCTCATGTTAACGAATGTAGGTTTGATTCAACGAATTCTAAAGATTTAACCTTGAAACAAGAACCATAAATTATTAAATTATTCTAAAAATAGTCCCACAGTGTCAGATTATTTTTATATTGAAATAATTGATTTTGTAATCTACCATTGAAGCTATTTGGCTTAGTCACAAAATTGGCCTGTCAGAGTCTTCCTGCCAGGATACAAACTAAAATTGTCCATGGAAGCAAATATCTGTCTAGAAAAGGAAACAAGAAAAACATAATTTTAAAAATCAAGTCAATTGTTTTAAGGCGCAAATAGCAGAGCGATTGTGTAAACTCGTCAGAGGAAGAGGTGAAGTGCTATAGGTAGATAAACAAGAGGCCTCACATGTTGAGGTACTCATTTTCTCCCCTCTCTTTCTATTTTGTACATTGGTGTCTAAGTGTGACAGTGCTTAGACTGCTTAGGTGCGTCAAGCTAAGATGCAACCCGCTTTGCAAAATAGCTTCAAAATATCCCAAGTAGGCAACGTCGTTAATAGTGTATCAATACGGCCTACTCCAAGATCATGAAAACAACTAGCAAATTAGCCCCCCCTTCCCCCACATGGGGTCCCTAGGCCCGCGACCAATCAACTCCCCCAGTAAAGGACTCACTCTGGACGAGGTTGGAGCGGATGTGGTAGACGGACACATCATCGGTCTCTATCTTCACGGAGAATATGCCGGGTCCGTTGAGTGGGAAGAAGGCTCCGGTCTGCTTGAGACCCTCCCATGGCAGACCAACCTCACCGCAGAAGGTGAGCCCGATCAGGGGTGACAACTGGTCGAAACAACCCCTGTAGTCGTTCCTGGAACACCAACAAGGCGTGACCATCGTCAGGCCCTCTCATAGACTACATTCACTAGATGGTGGTAGCCGGGAATCGAACCACGGGAACTTTCAATCAGCTTCAAGTTATTTGGCCGGGAAATTAATTCCAGAGAAAGTCAATTTCCATAAGGTAATTATTAAGATCTAATATACCCCGGTTAATCGTGTATATAATATCCTGGTTAGTTGTGCATATAATATCACGGTTAATCTTGAACATAATATACCGTTTAGTTTTGCATTTAATACTACGGTTAATCGTGTACATACTATCCCGATTAGTTTTGCATATAGTATTACGGTTAAACTTGTATATAATATTACGGTTAATCGTGTATCTAATATTCTGATTAATATTTCATTTAATTTCCCAGTTAATTGTGTATGTCATACCCAGGTTAGTTGTGCATATAATATTACGGTTGATCGTGTATATAATATTATGGTTAATCGTGTATTTAATATTACGATTAATAATTCATTTAATTTCCCAGTTAATCGTATATATAATATCCCGGTTAGTTATGCATAAAATATCCCGGTTAATTGTGTGCAATACCCCGGTTAATCGTATATCTAGTATCACAGTTAATAGTGTATGGTAGTTCGTCCCCGAAGAGCTCTTCACCCACCTCTTGCTGTTGAATTTGAGCGGGGTGTCCACCTCGGGCTGTCCTTGCTCGCGGAGGGTCGAAAGCACCTGGGAGCTGACGGTGAGTACATCCTGCTCCTTGAGAGGCAGACCCAGCTTCACGTCCAGTCCCAGACCCTCGGAGGCCTTCACCGTGAGGTCTGCTCCGGTCGCCGTGTGCAGGTTTGCCGTCAGCTTAAGACCGCTCTCCACCGCATACGCGTCAACCAGGAACTCTCCGGTCACCTCCACCGCAGCGCTGCCAACACAACAACCACATCATCAGCATTTATACACTATAGCTCAGTGGCTCTTGATCTTTGAGCCATAGATTCAAGCTCTTTGTCACTAGGAACTGCCTCACAAAGTACGCCACTTTACCCAACCTTGAGCTAGTTCTATCCAGTCAACCTCATTACAACCTATCCCTATCTTGAGCTAGTTCTATCCAGACCACCTCATTACAACCTATCCCTATCTTGAGCTAGTTCTATCCAATCCACCTCATTACACACTATTTCTACCTTGAGCTAGTTCTACCCAGTCCACCTCATTACACCCTATCCCTATCTTGAACTAGTTCTATCCAGTCCACCTCATTACATGCTATCCCTATCTTGAGCTAGTTCTATCCAGTCAACATCATTACATCCTATCCATATCTTGAGCTAGTTCTACCCAGTCCAACTCATTACACCCTATCCCTATCTTGAACTAGTTCTATCCAGTACACCTCATTACATGCTATCCCTATCTTGAGCTAGTTCTATCCAGTCAACATCATTACATCCTATCCATATCTTGAACTAGTTCTATCCAGTCCACCTCATTACATTATATCCCTATCTTGAGCTAATTCTACCCAGTCCACCTCATTACATGTTATTCCTATCTTGAGCTAGTTCTACCCAGTCCATCTCATTACATCCTATCAATCTCTATCTTGAGCTAGTTCTACCCAGTCCACCTCATTACACCCTATCCCTATCTTGAAATAGCTCTATTCTGTCTACTTCAATTCGCGCTGCATGTACTGCCCACTGTAGCCTGTAATATTTGATTATCCTAGCAATATCCAGTGATTATTACAGGAATGTAACTTATGTAACACCCGCCTCGGTGGCGTAGTTGGCTAACGCGCCAGTCGTGTTGAGCCAGACCACTGAGGACGGGGAGATCGAGGTTCGAATCTCGGTCGGGTGAACTGGGGGTGGTTTTTCCTAAATGGTTTTCCACTCTCCCTCTACGCAAATGCGGGTTCACTTCCTCTAATTCAAACCTTACTAATTCCTCATCCATTAGTGTAATTAGTACTTAAGCGTATAACCCGAACGGGTAGTAAGACGCGGTGCTAAATAACTTATGTAACCTCCTTGACTCTCAATGATCTTGATCTCTTATTTTAACTAAATTTAGCACCGCGTCGTACCACCCGTTCGGGCTATACACTTTGGTCTCTTATTGATCCCTTATTAGACCCATTTTTTTCTTTAGTTATTTATTTTCTGGAACCTTCAATTTGATTTCGTCTTGTAAGATAAGAGATCACGTTTCACACTCGTAGAGAACAACTGGTAAAGTTATAGTTTTGTATATTCTGAGCTTTGCATTCCTCGACAGCAGGCAAGATATTAACAACCTACTGACAGAATAATAGCATACATTTCTCGACTATATTATTTTCCTAATTTCTACTTTAATATCTTTATTACTAAATAGGATCGTTCCTAAATATTTGACACTCATTAAACCATTGATTCATTGACGACAAAAATTAAAGATTAGTACTCCTTTGTTCAATTAATAATAATATTAATCAAATGTTAGCTTGTGAATCTCTACTGCAAGTTAGCAATTCGTCCAAATGACGTCCTCCCTTGAGTCCTTCACGAAGCCCCCTAGATAAAACACTGACCTTGGCACCACTTTCACTTGGTAGTTAGCGTTCTTTGGGTCCCTGATGATGGCAGGCAGGTCAACGTTGCCCTTCAACTGCAAGTGCAGAGCTGCGCTTCCACTAGTCACGAGCTTCAGAGGCAAACCCAGAGACGTGGGGTAGGTCAGTTCAGTCTCAAGGAAAGTCACGTGGTTGCGGAGGTTCAGCTGATCACCCAGAAAAAAACACAAGTTATAGGGCGGTATTCAGCTTACTTATTAGGGACCAACTTTGCCTTTTGATTCAGTCATGAAAAATTCTTTTAGGAGGGTGCTGGTTTTGCTCTTTGAGTTGGCCATGAAGAGCTCGTTTAGGAGGGTGCTGGCTTGGCTCTTTGAGTTGGCCATGAAGAGCAAGCACTATTAGGAGGGTACCAGCTTGCCTCTTTGAGTTGGTTATGAAGAGCACTATTAGGAGGATGCCAGCTTGGCTCTTTGAGTTGGCCATGAAGAGCTCTTTTAGGCGGGTGCTAGCTTGGCTCTTTGAGTTGGCCATGAAGAGCAAGCACTATTAGGAGGGTACCAGCTTGCCTCTTTGAGTTGGCTATGAAGAGCACTATTAGGAGGATGCCAGCTTGGCTCTTTGAGTTGGCCATGAAGAGCTCTTTTAGGCGGGTGCTAGCTTGGCTCTTTGAGTTGGCTATGGAGAGCACTATTAGGAGGATGCCAGCTTGGCTCTTTGAGTTGGCTATGAAGAGCTCTTTTAGGCGGGTGCTAGCTTGGCTCTTTGAGTTGGCCATGAAGAGCTCTTTTAGGAGGGTGCTAGCTTGGCTCTTTGAGTTGGACATGAAGATCTCTATTGAGAGGGTACCAGCTTGGCTCTTTGAGTTGGTTATGAAGATCTCTTTTAGGAGGGTGCCAATTTGGCCCCTAAGGTCAGCCATGAAGAGCTCTGATGAGAGGTGTCACCAAACATCTTTGAGTATACGAGTATTATGTTATAAGTATTACCAAATTTGTATTTAACAAAAAAAATAGTAAAAATGGTAAACTCAACTCGGTAAGTAGGTGGCAATATACCAACATTATTCAATACACTCAATTAACTACAGTTAAATAATACACATGGACATGGTAATCAAACGTGGAAGCTTAGTCTTACCTCAACAATAGTCTACGAGTGAGCTAACTAGGATTCGTCCCTGTTCTGAGCCACTCATCATTGATTGACTCTGAGCATGGGATAAACCATTAATAGTTCAGTGGTAGATCATTTTCACTCCAAACCAAAGATCTGAGTTATTATTCCGTGTCAGGGTGTCATTATTCAATTATAGTTAAACGAGTGCCAAGGGAACGGCCTTAATCTGGACTAAATGTTGTTACTGCACAAGTCCACTCACGTCAACATCCTTTAACTTGCGGAGTCCACCGTCAACAGAATTGAAGAACTTGTCGATGAGAGCTTCAGGTGTGAATTCGTCGATGGTTCCCCCCAGATTCTTCCAGCCCACCTCCGAACCAAACAGTTTCACAGAAAGGTCAAGGTCGATGTGGTTGTCGACGTAGTCCGGGCCGAGTGATTGATGAGCCTGAGATGGGAACCAGAGAAATGTTTATCAGACGGAGGGAGGCAAATGTAGTCTTGTACATGAGTGTACACTTGATATAACATTAGAGGTTGGGTTTGTCTCCAACACGCGTAGATTCGGATCACCCGAAAAGTCTGTTCACGGTTGTTTTTTTATCTATTTTTTAGATTTAAAAAAAACAGGAGTTAGCATGATATTTGTCCATGCCACTGCCAAGTTATCTGAATTTCTATCTTTCAAGATTTGTCTCATAAGGATGGTCATGCTCCATAGACTAAAACTGTATTTGTAGCTCTATCCACGTGATTGCGGTGAGCTAAATTGCCACTGGGGCCACCCCCTTCCCCTCCACCTCCAAAAAGTCAGTTTTAAGAATTTTGTGGGTAACCACAGCACTGAGTAATCAGTGTGCAGAGTTTCAGATTTAGTACCTTATCGGTAATTTTGAGAAAAACTTTAGACAGACAAACAGACCAACCTACACCACATGGAGGTTACCATATAGACCATCCAACCACCCGTTCTTCGCACCTCATTTGTTTTACTGTACGATCCATGCTTTCTTCCCCTGATTATCTTCAGCTAACCAATTTATAACATTATTATTACTATTATTATTGGCTTCCCAATGTCAAACTTCCCATATATTAGGAGCAAGAGCTCTAGAGGGGCTTAAAAGTTGTATTTTATATCCGCAATTTTTTCTAAAGATGGCCGTCAAGTTTAATCTATACCTAAGAACTTTTCAAAGTTGGTTCAGTGAAAATACGATAAAAAAAAGCCTAGAAAAAAGACAAAAAAGTAGTGTTTTGTAGCCGCCATCTTGAAACAAAATGTCTGACGTCCAATTTAATTATAGTTAAAATATTTCGAATCCAAATCGAATATTTTATGATGAAATGTTATCAAACCCAAATATAATATGGGATTAAATTTTTTATTTTAATTGAGTACACTTTATAAAATAAGGTAAATAGACCGTGTCCAAATAATGACTAGATTTTAAACATTATGAGATTCGCAAGTTTAATGGTTTAGTCAAATCTTTATTAACTTTGTTGTAAAATTAAATTAATTTTTCAAACGCACCTCGATGGCCAAATTGTCTAATTCTAAGGCGTCACTTTCGTTATAGACTTGACTGCCAATGATGGGTAGATCAGTGTTCGAATCCCGGTCGGGTGCATTGAGGATATCTTCACCTAATTGTTTTCCACATTACCTACATTCAAATGCGGGTACACTTACTATAAATATAGCCTTCCTAATCTCTAAAACCATTAGCTTAACTAATACATATGCGTATAACCCGAACGGGTAGTAAGATGCTGCGCTAAAAAAAATCAATTAAATTATTTTTTTCAAAGTGTTGGCTGCTAATCAGTTATGACGCCCGTGGGTGTTTAAAACTCACCTTGTCAGCGAGCAGTTCGATGTCGCTCCTCTTGGCGGAGCGCTTGCTCCTGGTGCTTTGTTGGAACCTCTCCTTCACCTTATCCGTCAGACTCAGCAGTTTCCCTCGGGCGGTCTCATACACCTCTTTCGGTTCATGGACGTTGAAGTAACCTCGCGGGCCGAAGTACTTCTCAAGAGCTCGTTCCAAGTTCTCGGTACGGACACCCAACTGAAAATGTGCAATGTAATAAGTATACAAAAAAACTGACAGAGTTTTTTTATTTCTTTGTTTATAATTGTTTTAAGTTACTTAACACAGCCAAGATACTAGTGCAGTAATGTGGATTCACACGTTCGCCGCAAAACTAGCGCAGAACAAAAACAAGGTCACGTGACGCGCTCTAAGCCAATCACAAGATTTCCGCCTCATCGGTGCGAGCTGTTTCGCTCAAGTTCAACTTATCTCTACTTTGTCCGTTCTGCCTGAGATGTTCGGCACTGGAGAACCAATCAAATCTCAGAATCAACCATCTCAAATCAGTGCGCATGCGCATTTGACAACGCATGCGCTCTACAGCCAGAAGAAAGCAGACAGCTTCGTTGGCCGTTGTGAGGAGATTTGAAATAACCCGTTAATGTAAAACGTGTGTATCGATGTATTGGATAGTCGTAAGACCCCGCGTTATAATTTTAAAACTTCCATGTGGAGAACGATCTAAAATATATGGTTATCCACTAGAAAATAAAATATGTTGATAATCAGCTGTTTTAAGCTAGCGTTGCAAAGCATCATGGGTAAACATACAGCGTGTGAGTTGCTGCACCACTCGAGCAGATTCTGCTTTCTACTTTCGATGAATGTATGAATCAAGCATTAGACTTCCTGATTGTAGTATACTATGCTACAGCCCATTTGTGTCCCGCCTGGTTTTACTTTATGCCAAGGCCTCTGTTGGTATTCAGTTCTTCAAACTCGTGCCATGGCAGACATCTGATACTTTTTGTCACTCACTGAGCTAAGAGATAACGTGATGTATGTCACTAGATGGAGTGCCAAGACTCCCCATTTGTCAACGAGCTGAGAGGCACTATAGATATCACTAAGCAATAGGCTGAGGATCTAGAGTTAACGTATCACTATACAGTAAACTGAGGCTCTATATGTATCATTATCAAATGATCTGAGGATATAAATGTATCACTATCCAATACACTGAGGCTCTAAATTATCACTATTCAATTATATGAGGCTCTATAATTATCATTATTCAATAAACTAAGGTTCTCAAGGTATCATTAGCGAATAAACCAAGTGTAAAGGGATGTATATCACTATATAATGAGCTGTAGCTTCACTAGTTAATTAGCTAATAAAGATAGCACTAGACAGAGAGGTAAGCAGACAAATCATGCATCACCATTAGCAGTCCCAGACCTCACCTCCAGCAGATTGAAGGCATGTCCGAAAATCTCGGTGGTCAGGTTGAGAGAGGCGGACCTCGGCAGGAAAGATTTCTGGGAAAAGATCACGTTGGATTCGGTGCTGGTCCCGACGTTGAGTCCGTCGAGGAGGTAGGAGAACTCGATGTTGTGAGAGAACTTGCGGAAATCTTCGGGGAACCTCTTGGTCGTCCTCACTTCTTTCAGTTGCTCCTTGGCCTGCTGCTTCTCTGGGTTCGAGGTGGCGCGCAGGTTACGGAGGTGAGAAACGATGAAGGATCCCACTGCGGACATGAGAACTTTCTTACACTACAATGCTCCTCGGTCATAGTTTTATCCGCACCATCGGGAGAATCGACTAAACCTCAAGATGTTCTAGTCTGGTTTGACCATGATGGTAGGATTTTGGGTTTATAATCCCTGGCTGGGTGTATTGAAACTGTCTTATCCTAGATAGTTTCTTACTCTTCCTCCACGTGAATACGGGTAAATGTCCCTCTAAATTCTATTTTCTTCAAACTGACGTGCACTAATGGAAGAAAGGGACAACTCCTCCCGCAGATGGGAGGTAGCCAAGGTGATTGGGTTTCCTAGTTGTCCAGTGATGACAGTTTTTGTTGGCAGGCACGGGGGTTATCGGTCCCTGAATTGCCCGCTGCGCGCATTTTCGTGCGTGGCTACGCTCAGTTTCAGCTTTAGATTATTTTAGTCAAAGTCTAAGTCGTTTATAAGAGATTCAAACTATCCTCTCTAAGGTACTGACCTTGGTTGACCTGTTCGGCTTCGAGCAGCTCTTTCAGAGCATTGGCGAGAGATCCACATGGGCACTGTACGGCCGCGAGGTACGCCTTGATCCTCAGTTCAGAATCTTCGTGGACGTTCTTCAGCACGGTCAGCGCGGATTTCTTTGTCTGCAACAACACGACATCAATCAATGAGATACTTTGTGATGTTAGAATAGTATATTATACTAATATTTCTATGAAAATCAAACCTCGCTGACCTCCATGTTCTTATCGTTACTATGCGAATGCTGGCTCATCAGAATTGATTAAACTCGTCTCGCCCACACTTAAATTAAGTCGATACTACCCTGTACTAAATATGCACACTTCAAACTTTTCAATAGAATTAGATTATCAACCCATTCGATAGTTTATAAATTCTTCGAATGAAAATTATTCAAACGCATTCACGCTGATGCTGATCGATAGTCGTCCTTACTGATTCGAGTGTTCTCTTTGATATTATTAAGACAATTATTCATTGCTTTTAAGGCAAAAAAATAAAGTTTAAGTCTTAAATATCATGTTATTTTCTTTTTATATTAAGTTTAATGTGCTATGTATATTTTCCCCAAACTGAAATATGAGATCACTTTAACGTCTAAAAACACATATTGATATTATAACTGTGGTTCTAAAACTTGTAATCCTTAGCAGCATCACAGAAATTCCTGTGTGATGAGGAGATGTCTTTATTATTGTACAATGAATATTTTATAATATTTCCTCCTTAGAGTAGTAACTTAGCTCGTTTTATATCTGAGCTATGTTTGTATTGCACGCAGAAGCAATAGAAAAATAAATTGATATTAGGACTTATTTTATTTGAATAGTTCAATAAGGGATTAGGATAGTGGCTAATGTACCATGTACTCATCACCAGACAGTGTTAGGATAACCAAATTTGGCAGGTTACGGTGGGCACGACATGCAGCGTGAATGGAAATATCTAGAACCCCTTTCGTGCAATTGATTGGTAAACCCAATGGGAGGATAACATTATAATGAACCTGAAAGAGATGGGGTATAGTTAGGTGGACTGGATAGAACTAGCTCAATATAGGTATTGGGTGTATTGAGGTGGACTGGATGTAACTAGCTCAATATAGGGATTGGGTGTAGTGAGGTGGACTGGATGTAACTAGCTCAATATAGGGATTGGGTGTAGTGAGGTGGAATGGATGGAGCTAGCTCAAAATAGGGATAAGGTGTAATGAGGTGGTCTGGATAGAACTAGCTCAAGATAGAGATAGGGTGTAGTGAGGTGGGCTGGATAGAACTAGCGCAAGATAGAGATAGGGTGTAGTGAGGTGGGCTGGACAGAACTAGCGCAAGATAGGGATAGGGTGCAATGAGGTGGGCTGGATAGAACTAGCGCAAGATGTAAGTGCAGCCATAAGTTTTCCAGTTCCTAAATACATAGAATAAGTAAGTGAGCTTTGTTAAATCTTGAGGTTATGGATCACCTAATATTGATTATCTATCCATTCGAAAGTTTAGTTTAAATCATCCACTAGTGTCCTTACTACCCGGCCTCACTTAGACAAAAGAAGGCCAGCCCAAGGGACGCTCTTACCCTGCAAGCGTCGGTGCGCGCCGTCTCCAAAGCTGCCACCCTAATTCTGCTAGGGACAGAAGGGTCAGAGAAGCACTGGCGGAGTTTGTCGGCGATAGGGTCGTTCAACTGTTGGACGTTGGCCAGGGCTTTCAAAGCAACGAGCACCTGGATCACAAAGATACACAGTTCAGTTTCAAACAAGAGCTCGAATAATACACACTATATGTCTTGATAGTTGAGATGTCACTGTAATCAACGTGTTGCTAAGAACAAGGTGTCACTATAACCACTGTGTAACTATAACCATGGTGTGACTATAACCATGGTGTCACTATAACCAATATGTCACTATAGCAAAGTTGTCACTATAACCAAGTTGTAACTAAAACCATGGTGTCACTATAACCAAGGTGTAACTATAACCATGGTGTCACTATAACCATGTCTTCACTATACCAATATGTCACTATAACCAAGATATCACTATAACCCAGGTGTCATTATAGCAACGGTGTCACTATAATCAAGCTGTTACTTTAACCAATGTGTACTATAACCGAGCTGTCACTATAACCAAGGTGTCACTATAATCAATCTGTCGCTATATACAAAGTGTCAATATAATCAATATATCGTTATATCAATATTGTCACTATATTATTATTATTATTATTATTATTATTATTATTATTATTATTATTATTATTATTATTATTATTATTATTATTATTTTATCACCGCGTCTTACTAACCGTTCGGGTTATACGCTTTAGTACTAATTACACTAATGGATTAGGAATTGGGAAAGTTGAAGTTAGAGGAAGTGAACCCGCATTTGCGTGGAGGGAGAGTGGAAAACCATTTAGGAAAAACCACCCCTAGTTCACCCGACCGAGATTCGAACCTCGATCTCCCCGTCCTCGGTGGTCTGGCTCAACACGACTGGCGCGTTAGCCAACTACGCCACCGAGGCGGGTATTTGTCCCTATAACCGAGCTGTCACTATAACCAAGGTGCAATACAACCGAGTTTGGCTGTAGCTCTAGTTCTTGTTCTCTACGATCCTCACCTCATTCTCCTGATCACGGGAAGAAACTTTGCAGCCGCTGGAAAGTTTCCTGGACAGTTTGTTGATCAGCTCGTTGAACACGGCGTTGTTCTCGCAAGAGTGACTGCGGCAGTATCTGCCGGCCAGCGCTCCGACCCCCAGGTAGGCGTGGTACACGATATCCGGTTGGTCCAACAAAGACTGAGCAGAAGAGGTTCATTAGTGTCTTACTTGTTTAGTGTTTAGCTAGAGATTTGGGATAGTTCTTTGGAGGTTTAAAGTCTAACATGGGCCTTACACGTCTGGGCTACCGACATATAAATATAGTATACCATAAACTACTGGTTTCATTTTTCAGTCAGTCAGGATTCAGTGAAACCCTGGATAGTAGACTAGCACCTGGGACCTCCTGACTCTAGTGTAGTGTGGGTCTTGTCAAGCTCCTGGAACCTCCTGATTCTAGTGTAGTGTGGACCTTATCTAGCTCCTGGGACCTCCTGATTCTAGTGTAGTGTGGGTCTTGTCAAGCTCCTGGAACCTCCTGATTCTAGTGTAGTGTGGACCTTATCTAGCACCTAGGACCTCCTAACTCTAGTGTAGTGTGGAGCTAGACTAGCACCTGGGACTTCCTGGTTCTAGTGTAGTGTGGACCTTATCTAGCACCTGGGACCTCCTGACTCTAGTGTAGTGTGGACCTTATCTAGCTCCTGGGGCCTCCTGGTTCTAGTGTAGTGTGGACCTTATCTAGCACCTAGAACCTCCTGACTCTAGTGTAGTGTGGATCTTGTCTAGCACCTGGGACCTCCTGATTCTAGTGTAGTGTGGGCCTTGTCTAGCACCTGGGACCTCCTGGTTCTAGTGTAGTGTGGAACTTATCTAGCACCTGAGACCTCCTGACTCTAGTGTAGTGTGGACCTTGTATAGCACCTGGGACCTCCTGATTCTAGTGTAGTGTGGACCTTGTCTAGCACCTGGGACCTCCTGATTCTAGTGTCGTGTGGACCTTGTCTAGCACCTGGGACCTCCTGATTCTAGTGTCGTGTGGACCTTGTCTAGCACCTGGGACCTCCTGACTCTAGTGTAGTGTGGACCTTGTCTAGCTCCTGGGACCTCCTGACTCTAGTGTAGTGTGTACCTTATCTAGCTCCTGGGACCTCCTGATTCTAGTGTAGTGTGGAGCTTGTCTAGCACCTGGGACCTTCTGATTCTAGTGGTGTGGACCCTGTCTAGCACCTGGGACCTCCTGATTCTAGTGTAGTGTGGACCTTATCTAGCACCTGGGACCTCCTGATTCTAGTGTCGTGTGGACCTTGTCTAGCACCTGGGACCTCCTGATTCTAGTGTAGTGTGGACCTTGTCTAGCACCTGGGACCTCCTGATTCTAGTGTAGTGTGGACCTTGTCTAGCACCTGGGACCTCCTGATTCTAGTGTAGTGTGGAGCTTGTCTAGCACCTGGGACCTTCTGATTCTAGTGTAGTGTGGACCTTGTCTAGCTCCTGGGGCCTCCTGGTTCTAGTGTAGTGGGGACCTTGTCTAGCATCTGGGACTTCCTGGTTCTAGTGTATTGTGGATCTTGTCTCCACTTGTAGTCCCGTGGAGACCCTCAGTCAGCCAGTATTACAACAGTAATCCCCTGGAGACCCTCAGTCAGCCAGTATTACAACAGTAATCCCCTGGAGACCCTCAGTCAGCCAGTATTACAACAGTAAACCCATGGAGACCCTCAGTCAGCCAGTATTACAACAGTAATACCCTGGAGACCCTCAGTCAGCCAGTATTACAACAGTAATCCCCTGTAGACTCTCTGTCAGCCAGTATTACAACAGTAATCCCCTGTAGACCCTCAGTCAGCCACTATTACAACAGTAATACCCTGGAGACCCTCAGTCAGCCAGTTTAGCAACAGTAATCTCCTGGAAACCCTCAGTCAGCCAGTATTACAACATAAATCCCCTGTAGACCCTCAGTCAGCCAGTATTACAACAGTAATCCCCTGGAGACTGCTGTAAGATCCCGGACAACCATTGAGATTATAAATCTCCGCCCTCGGACTCACCGTGACGGCGGAGAGGGAGGCGAGGGTTGGTTGTCTCACGAAGGAAAGACTGATGAACCAGAGCTTGTCATAGTCGGCCTTGATCTCCCCGCTCTTTATGAGTTCCACGCCGACCTCGACAGAGTCGCCCGTCCCAGCCTTCAGCAAAGCGTCTTGGAAAACTTTCCTGAAACATAAACAAATTGGTTTAGAGTTTAAATTATAGTAAATATTTATTTACTTTATAGAATTCAATATAAAATATTTGGTGTGATAAAATATATGAGAAAGACTTAAGTGAAATTATAGAATTTGTACTATATTAAGTTTATATAAATTAATAAGGATGGTTAATTTTATCAATACACATATGATATTTGATATCATAACATAATTATAAATTACAATTTAATTCATTCTGTAAATAAATTGATTAAAATAGAAGTTATTATATACACACATATGATTAAAAAGATATTGGACGTAATAAATTAACACATTAAAATGTGAGTCAAGGTTACAACATGTTAAAAGTAAAATTATAACAAAAAAATAAACAATTTAACATAATTAAACTCTAAGATAATTGTTTTTGAATGACTAGAGTATAATGTTTGAATTTGATATACTTTATGTGAATTATATAGAAAATTAAAAATTTTTGGAGAAAGGTGAAATGTTGAATATATAACAGTTTATTGAATTCTATTATCTTATCTGAAATTCCCTTGCTCCTTTTACCCGGACAGAGATTTGAGCTCTGGTCACCTGGCTTTACGCGCTGACCACTCTCACGTTTACTTTCTCCGATGTAACAAACTTGCTGACTCTCATTGGTATATCAAACTGGGTGACCTGGCCCTCTAGGGCTAAGGTGTCAGACTTCTGTGCTGGCGGTCCAAGGCTCAATCCTCGGTCCCAGCACAGATTTATCTGATTGCCAAACCCTTCTTTCACCTCTGACAAGACGTGTATTAATCACAACTTGTGAATGTTTGGAATGCCAGGCCTCTACCGTGGTTCGGATTCCACGTTAAACTGTAGGTCCTCCATTTTATCTTACAATCACCCTACCATTACACATTAGCGTAAGTGCGTATAAACCGAACTGGTAGTAAGACGCGGTGCTAATAATAATAATAATAATAATAATAATAATAATAATAATAATAATAATATATCAAACTTTTTGACTTTTCCCTGAAATAACAAGCTGGCTGACTTTTAAATATTTAATAGACTTGTAGAACTTACCTTATATATCAAACTTGATTACTTTTTCTGACATATTATAAACGTGCTAATTTTCCCTAATTTAGCAAATTCGTTGACTTTCCCTTATTCCTCAGACTTCTGAATTTTCTCGGCCTATAAATAAAACTACTAGGTACCGTATTTGAGTTAGAAGAATCTCTGATCTTTCTGTAAGCTATTAAGCTCTGACATACGACATATACTAACATTATCCGACTTCCATGACACACTTACCATAATTTTATACAACTACTAGCGGACCCGACAGACGTTGCCCTGCCCGAACGTTGGCTTTTCATTTGGGTGGCATAATTGATTTCGATAATAAAACAAATACTATGTGATCATCACAATTAAAGATTCACAATGAACTCCAATTAGTGAGTAACACAAATATTACAAATTCATTGTTTGTCAAGACAACATACAAAATAAAACATCTTTTCATTTTTGGCATTTCGCCCACAACTCCACAAATATCAGCTGTATCGAAAAACAAACATAACTATGAATTATTCTCAGAAGTTCACTTATTCATGAACTTTTCAGAAGGTTTTAACGGTCAATTATTGATGAGCTTATGATTTTTTTAACGGTCAATTATTAATATTATATTCATTATTATAAATATTGGGTGGTGGTGGTTGGGGGGGTGTGAAATTTTGAGGTTACATGTTCTGATATGCAAAAAATCTTTTAAAAAAATCCTCCCTCTAAAAAAATATTTCCTAAAAAAATAAAAAATAAATTCCTAGAACCCGATTGCAGCGCCACCTACCGGGTCCAATTGTGAATCCAAACCATCCACGGACCCACTCAAACACACACACAAAATTTCATAAAAATCGGTCCAGCCGTTTAGGAGGAGTTCAGTGACATACACACGTACAGAAGAATTATATATATTAAGATTATTGATGTAGATTCACACGCCCATCGAAAAACAAGAGTAGAGTAGAATCGTAAACACGTGAAGAGCTCCAAGCCAATCACAAGATTTCAGCCTCAGTGGCGTTGTCAGATCGACGCCCCCCTGTTATTCCCTTGCCTTTTAGCGCTTCCCTAGATAGTATCACTACCCCTCAGGGGGCGATACATCCCACTTTGGGAACGCCTGTTCTAAAATATATGTTTATCCAGTAAAACATATATATATAGCTAACCAGATGTTTCTATTTTGTGTTGCCAAATATTAGGGGTCATCATACATTTTCGGCAACGTGTGTATCAAGTTTAAGAGAGGAGTATGGGGAACGTTAGTTAATGAGAGTAGTGACAACTTTTTACCTTCATTTAAAAAGTTTGTCATATAATACCACTATGCTCGTGACAGATATTCAACAATTGTTGATATCAACATGTGAAGGAAATTAAACTCTATGTTTCTATTGGAGAATTGACTTGTTTTGGTCAAAAAAATGTTTTGATATAAAAACTGCAAAAACACTGGCCTTTTATTGCGTCCTCTACCCCCTTTTTTTTTCCTCTTTCAGCACCGCGTCTTAACACCCTTTCGGGTTGTACGTGGTTGTACTAATTACGCTAATGGTTTTAGGGACGAGGAAGGTTATATTCACAGTAAGTGTACCAGCATTTACGTGGTGGGAGAGTGTAAAACTATTTTGGAATAACCACCCTAAGTAACTATATCTAGTTATGAAACTCAATCTCCCCGTCATCGGCGGTCTACTTTACCTGCGAGAGTAGCGCGTTAGACCGTGCGGCCCCCCCAAGTGGGTTCCTCTACACTCCCACCCTCCCGTACCTGCGAGAGTAGCGCGTTAGACCACGCGGCCCCCAAGTGGGTTCCTCTACACTCCCACCCTCCCGTACCAGCGAGAGTATCGCGCGTTAGACCACGCGGCCCCCAAGTGGGTTCCTCTACACTCCCACCGTCCCGTACCCGTGGGTGTCGTGACTCACTTGGGCGAGTGGCTGAATCCTGCCCCGGACCGCACTTGGTTGTACACGGTCAACAGATCGTCCTTGTTGGTGTGTCTGATTACCGCCACCAAAGTCCTAAACTCGTGGGCTGACGTCACCGTCACTTCCTCCTTCATGGTGTCCACCGTGCGACGTAGAGCCGACAGCACAGCGTTCACATTGCTGGCGCTGGAGTCACTGGTTCGAGGCGCTTGGAACACCAGTGAGCGTGGGGTGTTCACGTTACCTGCAACACACGTGCTCTAGCCTTAAAACAGTGCCCGCCCGCCATTTTGTTGCAGTGGTTCTCAAAGTGTGGTTCTCGGCGGCCTATCAAGGGGTCCACATGGTTCCACCAAGTTTGGTAGTAAAAATTAGTTAAAGGAATGCTAATTACACATGACACAGAAATTTGAGATGAAAAAGACTAAATGTGACTGCAAAAAGTGTCCATAGGCTTCCCCGGACTGCCAAGGGGGCCATGTTACAAATAATGTTGAAAACCACTTACCTCTAGGAGGAGGCTGTAGACGTGTTAATGTGCTACAATGTCTATCTACAGTCCGTGTCCTCTAGGAAGAGGATGAAGACGTGTTAATGTGCTACTAGTCTATCTACAGTCCATGTCCTCTATGAAGAGGCTGTAGACGTGTTAATGTGCTACAATGTCTATCTACAGTCCGTGTCCTCTAGGAAGAGGATGAAGACGTTTTAATGTGCTACAATGTCTATCTACAGTCCATGTCCTCTAGGAAGAGGATGAAGACGTGTTAATGTGCTACAATGTCTATCTACAATCCATGTCCTCTAGGAAGAGGATGAAGACGTGTTAATGTGCTACAATGTCTATCTACAGTCCATGAACAGTGCAGGTACGTACCTCCGCCCGAAGACTGCGCGCTCTCGGAAACAAAGGTGAGCTTGGTCTCGATGGTTGTCTTGGCTCCAGACTCTCGGTTGGCGAAGGGACGGTACAAGTACGTCTCTTTACTGACGGCCCTCTGCAAGACGCCCGACTTGAACGTCTGCTCCGAGTGGAACAGAGAAGAGAGGGGGGAGAAGACTGGAATTCCTGGAAAACAAAAACACCGCACTTCATTTTTAACAATTTGATCACTGAAATAAAAAAAAATTCTATACCTCTAGCTCAGACAGTAATACTTTTGTAGTTGTTTAGCTAGGTTTCCAGGTTCGATTCCCGACATGGCAGAAAAAAACTATAATTTGTGAAAATGGGTCTTCCCCTTTCACAGTGATGGACTAGCACGCAGGGGGCTGAAGGGAGAGGATCTGAGGGGAAAGCACCTGAGTAGAAAGGAGCTGAGGGGAGAGGACCTGAGAGGAAAGGAGCTGAGGGGAAAGTATCTTAGGGGAAAGCATCTGAGGGGAAAGGACCGGAGGGGAAAGCATCTGAGGGGAAAGGGCTTGAGGGGAAAGAAAGCACCTGATGTGGAAGGACCGGAGGGGAAAGCACCTGATGTGAAAGGATCTGAGGGGAAAGGACCTGAGGGGAAAGGACCTGAGGGGAAATCATCTGAGGGGAAAGGACCGGAGGGGAAAGCATCTGAGGGGAAAGGGCTTGAGTGGTAAGCACCTGAGGGGACAGCACCTGAGGTGAAAGGACTTGAGGGGAAAGCACCTGAGAGGAACGCACCTGAGGTGAAAGGACCTGAGGGGAAAGCACCTGATGTGAAAGGATGTGAGTGGAAAGCACCTGAGGGGAAAGCATCTGAGGGGAAAGGACCTGAGAGGAAAGGAGCTGAGGGGAAAGGACCTGAGAGGAAAGGAGCTGAGGGGAAAGGACTTTAGGGGAAAGCATTTGAGGGGAAAGGAGCTGAGGGGAGAGGACCTGAGGTGAAAGGACCTGAGTGGAGAGGACATGGGTTGAATGGACCTGAGCGGTGAGGACCTGAGGGGAAAGTAGCTGAGGGGAAAGGACTTTAGGGGAAAGCATTTGAGGGGAAAAGAGCTGAGGGTAGAGGACCTGAGGTGAAAAGACCTGAGTGGAGAGGACATGGGTTGAAAGGACCTGAGTGGAGAGGACATGGGTTGAAAGGACCTGAGCGGTGAGGACCTGAGGGGAAAGTAGCTGAGGGGAAAGGACTTTAGGGGAAAGCATTTGAGGGGAAAAGAGCTGAGGGTAGAGGACCTGAGGTGAAAAGACCTGAGTGGAGAGGACATGGGTTGAAAGGACCTGAGTGGAGAGGACATGGGTTGAAAGGACCTGAGCGGTGAGGACCTGAGGGGAAAGTAGCTGAGGGGAAAGGACTTTAGGGGAAAGCATTTGAGGGGAAAAGAGCTGAGGGTAGAGGACCTGAGGTGAAAAGACCTGAGTGGAGAGGACATGGGTTGAAAGGACCTGAGTGGAGAGGACATGGGTTGAAAGGACCTGAGCGGTGAGGACCTGAGGGGAAAGTAGCTGAGGGGAAAGGACTTTAGGGGAAAGCATTTGAGGGGAAAAGAGCTGAGGGTAGAGGACCTGAGGTGAAAAGACCTGAGTGGAGAGGACATGGGTTGAAAGGACCTGAGTGGAGAGGACATGGGTTGAAAGGACCTGAGCGGTGAGGACCTGAGTGGTGTGGTCCTGACCCAAGTGTAGCGGACCTGTCCGCAGCTACCGTTACACTCTCCGTACTATTTGAATGTCTGAAAGAACTCACAGAGAGGACATTGTACGACGTGGACTGGAAATCTTGGTTGAGATTCTCTCGGTGGTAGCACTTGTTTAGATCCTTGTTCTTGGTCACAGTGATGACGTCACCATACTTGTCGATGTTCAGCTGGGTGGGGCAGCTTCCAAACACATCCCACTGAAACAAGAGGAGGACGTCACATTCAGTGCCTGAGGTTCAGACTCAACAGGGAATAAAACTGAAGATGGATCTTTCGAATTTTAGAATTACAACATCCCTCAAATGAGGAGCTCAAAAAAAGTTAAGACTCAATATATAAACATATATTATATGCCTATACATTGAGTCCTAACATTTTATATATATATATATATATATATATATAATAGCCCCGCGTGTTACTACCCGTTCGGGTTATACGCTCATGTACTAATTTGGCTAATGGTTTTATGGCTTAAGGAGGTTATATTTATAGGAAGTGTACCCGCATTTGCTTTGAGAAGAGTGGAAAACCAGTTTGGAAAAACCCTTATTACACCCGACCTAGTTTCGAACCTCGATCTCCCTGTTATTGTCAGCTTAGTCTACTGTGAGAGAAACGCGTTAGACCACGCGGCCAGCGAAGCGGGGGACTCAATATATTTTTTTAAATATAAAATAAAATTCAATATTTTAGGATGTTTATTAGAGGCTAATCCCAACAAATAAAGAAAAACTACCAACCAGACGTCCGAAATCTTAGCTCAGGCGGTGGCGTGTCTGTCTACTGAGCTAAAAGTCTCGGGTTTGATTCCTGGCCTGGCTGAAAAATGTATCATCTGTGAAATGTGGGTTTACCACTTACTAGTGATGAATTAGCGGCTGGAGACTGGATGTCGTGCCCGTAATGTGCGGTTTAGAAAGTGCACGTTAAAACCTCAAACAGATCAAATCTAAAGGAAATCGAAGTAAAACCCTAGAACATTTTATGTCAGATATAAACCTATTGTTAGTGGTTACGAGTCTGTTAGGACAGTGACTTGTCCCTGGTACCAACCTCTTGAACGTTGGACGCCTGAGTGCTGGACACTTGGAGCAAGGACACGACGGCCCTCTTGAGGTTGAGCGCCGCATCGTTGTCACCGTCAGCCGTGCACACCTCCTTGTCCACGCGACCATCCTGGTAGCTGAACCTCAGAGGGTGAGCTTCCAGTTCGGACAGGTGAGAGTATTTCTGTCAAAACACATCAACACTTCTGGTTAAATATGCACTCCACACAAATATAGACGTTGCCTACCTACTAGGTCGGATTCCGACGCGATTTTTGCAAAGTGGGTTGCGTCTTAGATGGCCGCACCTAATAACTCTAGGCACTATCACACCTAGACACCAATGTACGGAAAAGAAAGAGAGGGAAGTATATGAGTAGCTCATCCTGAGAGGCCTCTCATCGTTAGCTGTTTCCAGCCAGTGGCCGGGACAGTTTAGTGAAATACCTCTATCTTCCTCTATACTTCCACCATTCTTCCTCCTTTAATTGCTTCTATTCTTCTCCTCTCACTTGCACACTAACTGTTATCTGCTCCTCCCATCCCTATCTTGGCCTTCCTGGCGGTCTTTTTCCTACATAATTCATTTTCATCATTGTCTTTGGCATCCTCTCCTTTTCCATCTTCATTACATGAACATACCATCTAACCCTTGCTTTCTCTACTATCTTATGTACTCCAACATCCTCATTACATGATCATACCATCTCACTCTTGCTTCCTCTACTATCTCTTGTACTCCAACATCCTCATTACATGACCATACCATCTCAGTCTTGGTTCCTCTACTATCTTATGTACTCCAACATCCTCATTACATGATCATACCATCTCACTCTTGCTTCCTCTACTATCTCTTGTACTCCAACATCCTCATTACATGTCCATACCATCTCAGTCTTGCTTCCTCTACTATCTCTTGTACTCCAACATCCTCATTACATGACCATACCATCTCAGTCTTGGTTCCTCTACTATCTTATGTACTCCAACATCCTCATTACATGATCATACCATCTCACTCTTGCTTCCTCTACTATCTCTTGTACTCCAACATCCTCATTACATGTCCATCTCATCTCACTATTGCTTCCTCTACGATCTCATGTACTCCCTGTACGCCCAATCTCTTATTTACCTTCTAATAACACTTTCCCTCTTCCTAAAACGAGTATTAACACTCACTACACCATTCGCTCCTGATAAGAGTTGACTTGCATTTCAAAATGAACCCTTCTTTGTTTCATATTCTAGATATACATATGCTACCACTGATATATTTAATCTACATCTTGGCGGAAAGATCCCTAGTGGACATTTTCTGGAATAAACTACATATCCTGAGTTGTACACGATTTAAAATAAACACTTTTACAAAAGAACTACTTCAATATCCAAAAATATTGTAGTGGCAACGTAAGAATACTTTTAGAACTATTTATGGTTTCTGTTTCAATGTTTTATCTTTACAACCCATCGAATAAAACGTAAATTCATTAACACGGAAAATCCTATCTGGATTTATCATGACGTCATAGGTAGGCAATTCTGTTAACCTAAATACAGCGACAGTCAGCAGTAAACAGTAAACTCACAACCAGTTAGTGGGAATACATTATTCAATAAAATGTTACCAACAAGAGATTCCAGTCTCAGTTAAAGTCGCCTCGCTCGAAAACAGAATTGGAACTTTTTATAGTTGGAGGGCCTGTGATAATATAGGATCTAACTAGTTCCCCTGACCTAGGAGTTTAGGTGGTAATATCCTTCACATAGCAGTACCAGTGATGCTATAGGAGCTAACTAGTTCATCTAACCCTGGAGTTCAGGTGGTAATCTACTGCTTATAGCAGGACCAGTGATGCTATAGGAGCTAATTACTGCCTCTGACCCTGGATCTCAGGTGGTAATCTACTGCTAATAGCAGGACCAGTGATGTTATAGGAGCTAATTACTGCCTCTGACCCTGGAGCTCAGGTGGTAATCTACTGCTAATAGCAGGACCTGTGATGCTATAGGAGCTAATTACTGCCTCTGACCTTGGAGTCTGGGCCCGTGACCTGGACATTCTTGAGCCGAAGCAGTTGATTGCAATCGGACAAGACGTTCACTTCCGCCGTCGCCTTGAGGAGGAGTTTGACGCCCTCCTCTTGCGTGTTAGGGACGCTGGTGAGCGTAGTCCCCTCGAGTGTGTAGGTGTATGTTCGCCCCTTCTGGGGCCTGAACGTGTTACTGCTGGTTCCTACAGAGGGAGAACAGATTGTAGCGCCGTCACACATCCGGTCAAATATTCTGAAATTAGCTCTTCAGCTTTGAATAAGTGAATGAATAAATTAATTACTATTAAAATAGATATACTAGATCCGCAACCATTTGGTCCGGTTCTCGGTCTTGACAAGTGAGTTTTAAAATAAACAAACCGGTACATGTCCACTATAAAAGATTTACTGAATTTATATTGTAATCCATTTGACGCTCTATTTTCATTTGTTCTTGCTTTGTAGCCGATGTTCCATTTTCAAAATAAAGTAATGTAGAGTAAAGATTCCCAAAATTTCTTTCTCATTTAATTTTCACTGTCCCCCTTACAATTACTGTATTCCTATTTTAAATCTCAATCAGAAATAGAGAGATTCGATTAAAACAAAGTTAAATGTTCTGTGAAAATTAAAAAAAAAGGTAGGTACAGCCATACTGATTCCATATTATCCGGTTTTTTCCGCTATCCGGCCCGGAATGCCGCCACTTTAGGCCGGATAGTTGCGTCTCTAGTGAACATAATGTAGATCGTTGCAGCGATGGCTGCGATAAAATTAGCTCAACATTTTATTTTGAGAAAAGTTCTATAAAACTAGGCATAACTCGAATTTGGTTTACTCATCAAAGGCCAGACCGTCTCTGTGGTCTAGTGTTCAGATTTCCTGATTACAGATACAGAGGTCTCGGGTTCGATCCCCAACGCTTTCAGATTTATTTGTGAATCAATGGGTCTGGAACGGGGTCAACATAGTCCTCGTGAGGACAAATGAGGAGATACTAGAATAAATAAGTAGAGGATCCGGTTTATAAAATTGAGAATAAAGGCCGGAGGTTTCATTGTGATGACCACATGACACCCTCTGTCCGCAAATGTTGGCACTATCTTCAACAACAAGCGGCGACCGCTCGACCGGTGTAGCTCGCTTGAGGACTGACTCCATTGGGTTTTTTTTCTCGTCAAAGGCTATCAATTTCCGCCTAGTTTTGGAATTTCGATGTTTAATTTTAAGTTAAACGTATATTTTCCCCCGTCACACCACGATGATAACTTTAAAAGGACCCTTCTCCCAGCTCTACATCTATTTATTGCACCATTTAAGTAAGAATTGAGTTATTATTTTTAACCTATGAGAAATATTTTATTTACAGATACACAATCATACACAATCATATACAAATCATGGTTTCCACGGAGATATAAACAAATAATTATTTTACAGATGAGCCCCTGAGCCCGCAGCTTAAAGCTGAAAACTAATTAAGAAAATCGAATTTTTGTTAAAAGCTACTTATTATTATTATTATTATTATTATTATTATTATTATTATTATTATTATTATTATTATTATTATTATTATTATTATTATTATTATGTGTTTATATTATATCTGGTATAGTGTAAGAGAAAGCTAAAGCCTCAACTTTGTCAAATGTATGGATACTATTATTAATATTTGTCGATACTTTCTATGGCAGCTCAGATTATTTTTTAACAGTTTTTTATAATAATTATGATTGAATTCGAAACCTCTTCGAGGTCTTTAAACTCTCTTTTCACGAAGACTATATAGCAATGCCCTTTTTGATATTTTATTTGTTTTTAATAACATTTCGTGTTAACCTGCCCTTGAATCTTTGGGCAATATTGTACCCTTTATCACCTCCATAAATCCTAAAATATTTTCCATCAATAGCTCTTACAAACTAAGCCCTCTTGGTCTCTTTGAACTAGCACGAGATTTCCATAATTTTATTCTATCATAAAATAAAATAACATCTTGGAGAACTATTTAAGAAATATCTTGTCACTTTCTATTTGTTTACTGTGTATTATTCACTAAATAATTATTACTATTGAAACTTCTCTTTTCTTGATTTACCTCATTGTTATTTAGTTAGTAAATTTGTTTTATTATAATATCTTGTACACTAAGGTAATATATTTGTAATTTTGCAAGCCATTTGTTGCTATGTATTTTTTTCCTGTATTTTTCTTTTAGAGGTCTAAACTGTTGGCTAGCACTTTAATAAAGGAAATATAAATACAACTAAATTAAATTCAGAATGAGAAGTAATATTTAAAGTTACAAATTGTTTGTTACAGACACACACGTAAAGAGAATATTCTTACCTTTACATCCTGAGTTACATGTCTGTGGTTCTGAAAAGAAAAAGAAAAAGAGAGAATAATTAAAATAGTGTTTGCAGCATTCATATGAAAAATGAGGTTATATGTACATATTAATATAAACTACTATTTTACTGAGGGAACTACTTAAATGTATAATTGCATAGCCTATACTCATCACCAGACATTGTGAGGATAATAAGTCTTCTAGATTACGGTGGACATGACATGCAGTGCGGATGGGAGAATATAAAACTGTACTCAGGCTATTGACTGGCAAACACAATGAGAAGAGACCAGTGGGAAGACCTAATACGGTTTAATGAGGTGGACTGGTAGAACTAGCTCAAGATAGGGATAGGGTGTGATGAGGTGGACTGGGTAGAACTAGCTCAAGATAGGGATAGGGTATAATGAGGTGGACTGGATAGAACTAGTTCAAGATATGGATAGGGTGTAATGAGGTGGACTGGGTAGAACTATCTCAAGATAGGGATAGGGTGTAATGAGGTGGACTAGATAGAACTACCTCAAGATAGATATATGGTGTAGTGAGGTGGAATGGATAGAACTACCTCAAGATAGATATATGGTGTAGTGAGGTGGAATGGATAGAACTAACTCAAGATAGATATATGGTGTAGTGAGGTAGAATGGATAGAACTACCTCAAGATAGATATATGGTGTAGTGAGGTGGAATGGATAGAACTAACTCAAGATAGATATATGGTGTAGTGAGGTAGAATGGATAGAACTAACTCAAGATAGATATATGGTGTAGTGAGGTGGATTGGATAGAACTACCTCAAGATAGATATATGGTGTAGTGAGGTGGAATGGATAGAACTAACTCAAGATAGATATATGGTGTAGTGAGGTGGATGGATAGAACTACCTCAAGATAGATATATGGTGTAGTGAGGTAGAATGGATAGAACTACCTCAAGATAGATATATGGTGTAGTGAGGTGGATTGGATAGAACTAGCTCAAGATAGAGATATGGTGTTGTGAGGTAGAATGGATAGAACTACCTCAAAATAGGATATGATCTTTCGAGTTCCTAAGGTCATAGAGTAAGTTTGTAATATTTCGCAGTATCTAATTCACTGACTATGTCATGCTGGCTACCATCATTATTTCTATACAGGTTTCTCTGTTTGATTGCGTACTGAAACATGGCCGCGTATAGCACATGTTCATTTAGTCCCCTCGGTAACGAGTGTCGTTGTTTGCTGTGTTAGGATTGGTCGACAAGAGTGCAAATAGACCGTTGACCGTAACCTTGGACTTGACATTCAGGACCGTCGATCCTCTACTTATCTTTGTACAAACATGATCCTGGGGTTCAGACCACCAGTGACCACGGAGAGATAGCTTGGTGAACCGTGTCGCGAGGGTTGCATAACACCAGGCGTATCGCACTGAAACGCACTCGTGGCGTAAACTGGGTGCTCTATCCCGGTTGTTTAATAGATTGTGCTAATCTATACTTTTAAGAAAAAGTACGTTGCGCCGCTCATACTTTCTCACTCCTTTGCCTATAAATGGAGACATTTACCCAAAGATAGTAATAAATGTGAAATGAGATAATATGCATTGTTGCATAAGCCCTCCACTCAAGAGCACGAATCTAATAATACACACTGTTACAGAAACATATTGAGGGGGAAGTAACATATCTGCTCACCAAAGAACCTAATCAATTTCCCATACCTAAATTAAAAAGTAAATTTGCCAATATCTTAGAAATTATTCGATTTATAAAAATATATTTAAAATAAAAGCTTTTTTATTTTTAATAGTACTACAACTTTGCAATGATAAGTTATTTCGTATCTCAAAGAGATGCATAAATATGATCAGAGTTGGAAATTTACGCTGATATAAAGTCCCCTTAAATTAGTTTTAAAGGGAAAATATTTATTTTATTTTGTTTATAATTATAAACAGTGCCTGTATACGAGAATTCATCAAAATCCTTAGAGCAGATTTTGAGGAAATCAATTATACCTCCTTTCACCCTTAAGTAAACAACCCCTTAATTTTAGGGTTGGATGGAAAGTTTTAAAAGCCCCTCTGAGAAACCTTATAAAGAGCATAGACACCAAGTTTTAGCCCGATCTATAAAATGGTTTTGGCTCTAGCCCCAGTAACAGACAGACAGACGGCATTGCAAAAAATACTTTTTCAGGTTCAGGGAGTCATGAAACGTTGACATTCATTTAAAAAAATCTCAAATTAGATTTTTTTTACCATTCCCAATACTTTCTCTACCCGAGGGGTGCGAGAAAGTAAAACGGAAATTAGCAAACCGGTTTTATTCAGCATAATCTTCGTAAAAATTTTAATATTAAATAATAATGTGATAAAAATAAGCTTAATTGAAACTAAACGGTACTAAACAATCAAATATACATTCTCATAAAGTGCTTTGTATCCAGTCGGGATAGTCTTCATTCAGACGTTTCTCAAACAAACAACTTTAAATTAAAATCCTGCATTATATCCACAAATGGCGTACCATGAGTCTTAATTTGTATGCTATAAAGGACAGTGGAAGAGTCAAAGGAGACCATTAGCATTGGATACAATTCTGTCATCTCAAGTATATTAGTGTTTGAAACACAATTTTCAAAAATCTGTTTTCAATCATCAGTAAACTTCCTCTTAAATTTTAGAGATAAAACATTAAAATCACAGTTTTTTCCTTGAGTTATGACCAGGTTAAAACGAAATTCATCGAACCGTCTCGGTTGTAGCCCTGCTAAATATTAACATAGTAAGACACCTTTTTTTATTTTAGAGCCCATAAAAATTAAAGACCCATCATAATCTCAAGTTCTAAAATGTTCATAATTACAATACGTTCTCTATCTTATTAAAATTATAAACGATGAATAGAAATAATTATATGGGTAGGTAGTTCAATGTCCAGCTAAGCAGGTTGAGTAAAACTATAGTTCGTGTATCTTCGAGATAATTGAATTATTTTGCACAAAATAACGGGATGAGGAGGGCTAATATCACACAAACTGGCTATCATTTTTATAAATTATACTACCTAAGTGACCAGGATTAGAAGCATGAATAATAAAGGGAATTAGGATAGTATTTTTGCTTAAATAAGATATTATAATCTTCTTATATAAAATATTATATCCTTTTTTATATAAAATATTATCTCATGCCTATATCAAATATTATCTCCTGCCTATATCAAATAATATTTCCTGAAAGCTTAAAACATTAACTCCTTCATATATAAAATATTATCTCCCGCCTACATAAAATATTATGTCCTGCCACATAAGATATTATCTCCTGCCAGTCTATAATATTAGTTCCTGTTCGTATAAGTATTATTTCTTGTCAGTATAACATTATAAGCTCAGCCAATTAAACATTAATCTGATGAAAATACTTGTCGATGATTTAAATAGGTATTTAAATATTATCTTATGTAAAAACTGGCATTGGATATTTTAAAATAGCTCAGTGAAACGGGCTTCTGACCACAAATATAAATACCCAAATATACATTTCTAGTGATGGCTGCGCATTTATAATGAGTAATGTTGAGTTTTTATTTTATTACATGGTAAAATGATGGTCTGGAATTTAGTTGTTGTATTCGTCTTAGAGTAAAGGTAGTTTCAAAGCCATTAAATTCCATTCAAATAATTGTTAGTAATTTCTGGAATATTCTGACATCTTAGTCATGGGTTTAGAGCTCAAAGGCCAAACCATTTTAGGTTATCAATACTTCAAGCCATAATCAGTTTAATGAGGTTTTTTTTCTGCGTTGTGAAATCACTTTGTCAGCAGAATTGCGGATCGCTTGACCTTTTCCTCTTGGCAAATAATATTTTATCAAACGTAGCCTCGACATTTAAACATGCAAACATTTTGTCCTGACTAAATCGAGCTCAATTCGCTGTGTACTTTGCATAAATCATCGGAATAGTCAAATTCTCCCTCACTTTGAAAAAAACTATCAGTGACAGTGATATCATCCTCTAGAACCCAAAGAAAACCATTGACACAAATAATTTCCCCTTTCTTCTAAGAAAACCATTGGCATAAATCATTTCCCCTTCCTTCTAAGAAAAACCATTGGCATAAATAATTTCCCCTTCCTTCTAAGAAAACCATTGGCATAAATCATTTCCCCTTCCTTCTAAGAAAACCATTGGCATAAATCATTTCCCCTTCCTTCTAAGAAAACCATTGGCATAAATCATTTCCCCTTCCTTCTAAGAAAACCATTGGCATAAATCATTTCCCCTTCCTTCTAAGAAAACCATTGGCATAAATCATTTCCCCTTCCTTCTAAGAAAACCATTGGCATAAATCATTTTCCCTTCCTTCTAAGAAAACCATTGACATAAATCATTTCCCCTTCCTTCTAATAAAACCATTGGCATAAATAATTTCCCCTTCCCTCTAAGAAAACCATTGGCATAAATCATTTTCCCTTCCTTCTAAGAAAACCATTGACATAAATCATTTTCCCTTCCGTCTAAGAAAACCATTGACATAAATCATTTTCCCTTCCTTCTAAGGAAACCATTGGCATAAATAATTTCCCCTTCCTTCTAAGCAAACCATTGGCATAAATAATTTCCCCTTCCCTCTAAGAAAACCATTGACATAAATTATTTTTCGTTCCTTCTAAGAAAACCATTGACATGAATCATTTCCCCTTCCTTCTAAGAAAACCATTGACATAAATCATTTCCCCTTCCCTCTAAGAAAACCATTGACCTAAATCATTTCCCCTTCCTTCCAAGCAAACCATTGGCATAAATAACTTGCCCTTCCCTCTAAGAAAACCATTGACATAAATCATTTCCCCTTCCCTCTAAGAAAACCATTGGTATAATAAAGCTTGCCTTCCCTTAGATAAAACCATTGGCAGTCAATTTCCTACATATAATAATCAATTTTTAACAATCTCACCAGACTATATTTATTACAATAAAATATCATTTTGAAAATAAGTATTCTCAACAGTATAATTATATCAATGCCAATGTCAATTAAAAAATGTGGCAAATGAATAAACACTATTATGAGTGTTCACAATATGTTTGCCAAAACATAGGGCTCAGTAGGCAAATCTACTACCTAGTGATAATAGAGTACCAGGTTTGATCTCTGCTACGGCTGATAATACCTTTATTAGAAATTGGTTTTGGTCCCTTTACCAAAGTGTTAATCTAATATTCTGGGACTTGTGTATTGTATTTGTCATAAATTTGAGTCAGACTAAAGTGGCGTATACATTTTTCAAGTTACTTGATTCAAGTCCCCTTAATTATATTTATTTGAAGATACTTGACAAATGTAAACATGTAATCAAATATCATTTGAATTAATGTTTCAAGGGAATTTCAGATTCAAGATAAGTAGATGACTGCTTTACTTTTGTTTGAAACTTGAATAGACTTAAAGAGTAGGTACTTGAATTGATTTTCAGAACACTAAAAAAAAAAGTGTAAATGGACATCAAATGATTCAAGTTCAAGTGATAAAATGTGGGATGATGAAGATAAAATAAATTCTAAGCAAGTCATAAGAAGTTTGACATTTTATTGAACACAGAATTAAAAACTTACCGCAACAAAAATATGAGAGACCATTTATTTAAAATATTATTACGTGAAATAAAAGAAAAGTTGCAAAATACGATTATTGAAGCGGTTAGATTAAAAACTAAGACATATAAAACCGTGTCAAGAAACACGACGTTCTCTACCACCTGAATTGAAGTCATGTTTGGTATTTGCGCTTGAATGTTCAGTTTTCACTTTATGTTGTGTAAACAAGAAACTTAAACTAAAAATTGAAAAATGACAACTGGACACGGGAATCAAAGCCGGGACATTTGGCTTAGTACTCCAATGCTCTGACCACTGAGTTATCCAGGAATCGTCCCGTGCCCAAGGTCATTCTTCACTCATATTTTAAGGCAGAGTCTATAATGGACGTGCGGAAATCGTCGGCTACAAATGTATGATTTTATTAAGATCACGAGTTATCTGATAACGCAGCCACCTTCGACTCGATAGTTGGCTTATTGCTGCCATTTGTACAATTATTATAATTGTAAGGGATAACATATTTAAAAATCAAATAGCCAGAGCTATACTTATCTATCCCTTATGCTATTATTTATCCCTTATAATTATAATAATTTTACAAGTGGCAGCATTAAGCCAACTACCGAGTCGAAGATGGTTGCGTTATCTGATAGCTCGTGATCTTTATAAAATCACACATTTGTAACAGACGATTTCCGCACGTCCATCATAAACTCTGGCTTAAAATATGAGTGAAGAATGACCCTGGACACGATACGATTCCTGTATAGCTCAGGGGTTAGAGCATTGGAGTACTAAGCCAAAGGTCCCAGGTTCGATTCCCGTGTCCAGGTTTCATTTTTCAATTTTCAGAATATGATATCTAGATGGAGTAATCCTCGCTAAAGGCAAAAATAATAGCTTCGGCTGTTTGTTTCTTAAAGAAAATTAAAGTTAAAGTTTCTTGTGTAAAGTGGAGTTAAATCGAGTAACTTGATGAATGTAGATTACGCTTGACTTGAAACTTATATTTCCACTGTCGTGTTCGGGGTGGTGAAGAGACGAGAAAATAAAGGACGATATATAATTTCACATTTACTTTATCTCGACCTCTAGGAGAGAGAAGTATTGTGATTTCAAAATAATCGAACTCAAGATTTTGATAAATGTTGAGCTCCTGAAAACGTAAAGGTGAATTCCTTGATGCCATCTGTCTGTATCTTGGACTAGAGCCGAAACAATTTTACGAATTGACCTAGAACTTAGTATCTAGGATTTCATAAGGTTTCCTTGAGGTTTTTTATTATATAGTCAACGCTAAAGGGCAAATAGAGAATAAATCTATTTCCTCGAAATCCGGTTTAACAATTTTGATTATATTTTGTACCTAAGCATTGTTTAATATTAAAAATAGAATGGAAATTCTCATTTGACCATAAAAATAGCTTTTAAGGTACTTAACATAGCCTAAATTTTCAATTTTGATTATATCTCCACAAATAACTCTTCAAATAAGATATAATGTATCATTGTAAAGTTGTAGTACTAATCAAAATAAAAATCTTTAGTTTGAAGTATTTTTTTAAAAAACCAATAGTTTCTGAGATATAATCAAATATATATTTATGGAGTTATTTGAAAATTGAAATGGATTATTATGCTTTTTGGTTGACAGAGACGTTCCTCTTTTCTCAATGTTTCTGTAACAATGTATACTATTTCGTTTCACAAATGCTATGAGTTTTTAGTAATCGTCTTTATTTTAAGATAAAAGAGAGAGAAAGTCTGTGGAGTGCGCCGTACCATTTATTTCAGCATAGATTAGCTCTAAAAAAAATTTAAGTGGTTTTTTTTGTTAAAATGTTTACATTTGATGATTAAAATGGGTAGATATTATTGAGGATATGGTCACTCCACCCAAATTCCTCTTCTGTTTTGTTCTTTCTGCATTTCTCAAGGTATCTTAAAACCGAAGTGTGTGTTGGGGGTTGTAGTGATAAGGGGTATGGGACGCAATCCCCTGGCCTCCTTGTGACTTACGCCACTGTGTATGACACATTTCAAAATTCCCTGAACCACAACGCCAGGAGGGAAAATAGACATTTATAGATCTTAACTTTTTTGTTGGCACCACGTCTTACTAGCCTTTCTTGTTATACGTTTATGTATTAATTACGCTAATAATTTTGGGGATCAGGAAGGTTATATTTAGAGGAAGTGTACCTGCATTTGCATGTAGGGAGAGTAGAAAACTATTTTGGAAAAAACTACCCTCAGTACACCTGACCGAGATTCAAACCTCAATCTCCCGGTTATCGGAAGGCAAGTCTACTGCGAGAATGATCTCTTAGACCATGCCGCCACCGAAGCGGGTCAGAATCGGGTAAGTGTGTCAACGTGTCAAATGGAAACAATTAAAATAACGCTATTGAGTGAACAGTGTAAAATATCTATGTAAAAACTAACAAGAAATAAACAAAACAAAAACTAACAAGAAATAAAAAACTAGGTAGCTTTAAAAATAATAGTGTATTTAATTCCCTGTGAAAATCATAAAGAATTTGGACTAGATTGACCTTTTTTTTATTTTTTGAGGTATTTAACAAGACATAACACCCAGCCCCCCTGACG
This sequence comes from Timema podura, assembly GCA_033556935.1. Classification (NCBI taxonomy): domain Eukaryota; kingdom Metazoa; phylum Arthropoda; class Insecta; order Phasmatodea; family Timematidae; genus Timema; species Timema podura. The sequence goes on from JAVRXN010000003.1 coordinate 48,900,158, forward strand.
TTAATTATCCATCAACGTGAAAAGGGAAACTATAATTTAACAAATGTTAAATTTTTGACAGTGTCGGGAATTGAGCCTGGAACACTATAGGTAGACACGCTACCGACTGAGCTGAGGTTTCAGACTTAACTAAAGTTGGTCCAAAAGCAGGATTTAATTCCGGTTGGATGCGATCTGTACAGTATTAATTAGATTTTTTCCAAACTTCTGACATTAAAGATAACAAATTTTTTGTATTATAGGTTTTATTGAGTTTAAAAATTTTTCTCTACAAACTCAGTCTTAACAAACAGTCACAATAAATTGAATTTTTATGCCAGGAGGTTCTCCTAAATAACGGAAATATCATCTGTCCCCTTAATTTGATATATTGTGACGCCTAAACTTTGAAAAATAAGTTTGTTACTAGCATAATTATAATTCGGGGGGGGGGGGGGAGGGGGTGGACAAAACATAGTTTGTCAAAACTTGTGAGCTTAAGTTTGAATGGTAAAACAATTCAATGTTGGTAAGACAAGGGCGCGGGGTAAGGGGAGTGCGTCACCATTTTTCTGAAGGGAAAATATAATATATAATTAAGTGGGGAGTAATCTAATAAATCAACTTTATCAAGAAACCACAAATCTGGAAAAATAAAGTAAATGGAGGGTCGCTAAATGTAAAAAATATAGTTGAAAAACTATTGAGAATAAAAAACTTAATTGGGCATATTATAAACATATTAAATATTAATACTCCCTCAGATATTATTGACATTAAAATCTACTTTTCCGTATATTTATGAAAATTTCCATTCAAGTTCCACATCTTAATACCCGTCCCAGCTAAGAACATTCTATGCTCCTTTACAGTGTGTTGTGACTATTAAATGACATCATTATATTCCCAAAGATCCATTCTACATTCCTATAACAGTGTGTTGTGACTATTAAATGACATCATTCTATTCACAAAGATCCATTCGACGCTCCTATAACAGTGTGTTGTGACTATTAAATGACATCACTCTATTCACAAAGATCCATTCTACGCTCCTATAACAGTGTGTTGTGACCCTCCTATTAAATGACATCATTCTATTCACAAAGATCCATTCTACGTTCCTATACCAGTGTGTTGTGACCCTCCTATTAAATTATATCATTCTATTCACAAAGATCCATTTTACACTCCTATAACAGTTACCTTTCGTTTCTCGGATATTTAGCTCTTAATGATCAACAGAAATATGTGGATTTTTTTAGAGGGAAAATCTCAACTTTTAAATTATGTTTACAAGTCTATATATGTATAGGGTTATAGAACATAGTTTAATGTTCATTCCAGCTACTAACAAACTCGTGAACTGTTAAAGGTTTTGTCAATATTTAACCCAAGTGTAACTTCTGATAGACAATATTTCAGCTAAGCCCTGTTTATTTTTTTTTTGAAAGCCCGCCTTCAACTACCAACATTGTTTGAAAGTCACAAAATTTTGCATTCTAGAAATATGTCTTATTTGATGTATTAACTAAAATTTAATCTAGGAATCAATAGAAATATAATAATAGTAAAAAATACTTCCTTACAAATTACTGTGTGGTTTCTCAATTAATTAAATTAGCTAACGATATAAATACAGCTGTGATATTTTTATTTCTGCCATTGTGGTAACACGAGCTTTCAGTTTTCAAATAATGGGCTATTAATTAAATCAAACTGTACCTAGGTGGACCCCTTAAGCTGAGATGGTAGGGGACGCGATTAAAGGGTAGTATTTTTGCAGTTTTCATAGCACATTTTTTTTCTCGGCAAATTAAATCAAACATTTCTCCAGTATAAACATAATGGTCTAGTTTTCTTCACTTGGTGATATCAACCATTTGTTAAATATATATCGAGGGTGTTCTGGATTTTAATGACAACTTTTACCCTCCAATCAAAAAATTCGTTAGATAATGCCACCATGCTCATGATAGATGTTCAACGACTGTTGATATCACCATGTGAAGAGAATTGTACTCTATATTTCTACTGAAGCAATATTTTGTTTATTTTTAACCAATAAAATGTTTTGCTATAAAAAAAACTGCAAAAACACTCACCTTTTCGTCGCTTACCTTGCCATCGCAACTTAAGACCATTCGACCGGCAAAGCGGAATGGGTAAAATTAGACCTAATAACGTTTTCTATCCGTCAGATGTGTCCGTCCATTATTAAGAGCCCGTCTGTTGAGCCGCTATCCCACTGACCTGTTAGCGAAGAGGCTGCTAGAGCCAACACAAGGAGACAGATCCCTGAACTGTGCGACCCCATGTTCAATACTACAAACACCACAAGACCATGCCAGCAACCTCCCGGGGACTTATATAGCTTCACTCACGAAGATACGACCAATCAAAGGTTTCCTCGCTCAGATAGCCGAGAGATCAACGTGGCACAAGTTCGGAGCAAACAGCGCTAGGGGGCAGACGGTCTCATGGGTTAGGAGGGGGACGTTGAATTTTTATTAGAGGAATAGACAGTCTCCCGGTCAGAGATAAAAACCTAGGTCTTCCTGATAAGAGTCAAACAGATCATTAAATTATGTGTCAATTATGTTTTGTGTTTAACTCTCTAGACTATCCCGTTTCGATGGTCGAATGCTCTAAAGGTATCATTCTCGCAATAATGTGGACTGCAGATTACGGGGAGGAAGGTGTTCGAATCCCTGTCAGGTGTACTGAGGGTGGTTTTTCCTAAATGGACTTCCACTCTCTCTCCATGAAAATGGGGATACACTTCCTATAAACTTAACCTTCCTCATCACTAACCCACTAGAGTAATTAGTACTGTACATAGGCATGTAACCCGAAAGGTTAGTCATACGTGGTGATAAGAAAAAAAAAATTACTTTTAACTCAAGAGTGTTATGAACGGACCCAAGGTTAAAGCTGAAGAAGGTTGTCTTGAAGGATTTCACCCATATTAGCGTGGAGAGAGGTTGAGAAAACAATCCCCAAATGTAACCAAACAAGCTTTCAAAATCGAGAAAAACGTGAGGGAACCCAAAAGAAAAGGTTTTAACGTCTTGAAGAAGCAAATGGCCATCTATCCTACTTAATTTGTTACTATACAATTGAGTGCGTTTATTTCTTGTTTTTATAATATTTTCTACCAAAATTTTCCCAGAAGAAGGCTCAAATTACTTAAATTAACAATAAACACAGTCATGGAAATTTTTTAGTCAAAACATTTTTTTTAAATTTAATTTCACAGAATTTTTTTAAATACCTTTCAATTATTATTTTTGTGTGCATTTGATACATTTATAACTTTTAATAATATTTAATATCCATATTGGTGGCTATGCGGTCTATATGTAAACTCCTTTATTCTGGTTTGCCGGTGATGGGGAGGTCGGGGTTTAAATCCAAATCGAGTGTATTGGGGGTAGGTTTTAAATAATTGTTCTCCCACTCTCTTTCCACAAAATTTTGGGTACATCTCATATAAAATTCTACCCTACCTACCCCATTATCGTAATTAATATAAATGTGTAGTGAAACATGGTGAAAATTACAAGCATTTAGTGTGTGTTGCACATGGCAAAGAAAATTTGTTGAAAAATAGCATAAATAATTTCAATTAAAAATTCCTCATGCACATATTAACTTAATATACGTAATACAATATCCCAATAATATTATAATGACATTTCAAAATGTTTAATTTACATGTACAACCCGTTTATCCTGAAATATAAGTCTTAACGTTTTGTTCTTTTGTGAAATGTGATGCTCTTTTTTCCATTATGATTATATCACAAAATATATTATTTCATTTATGCTCTTTGATGAAATGCGATACTCTTTTTTTCAATATGTTTCTCTCACAAAATATATTTTTTCATTTGTTATTTAGTGAAACGTTATCGATCCTCTTTGCAATTATTTTTCTATTGAAATATATATTAATTCATGTATGCTCTTTTTTTTATTTTCCATTATGTTTTTATCACAAAATATATTATTTCATTTATGCTCTTTGGTAAAATGTGATTCTCTTTATTTTCCATTATGTTTTTATCACAAAATATATTATTTCATTTATGCTCTTTGATGAAATGCGATGCTCTTTATTTTCCATTATATCTCTATCACAAAATATATCTCATGTTTGCTCTTTGGTGAATTGTGATGCTCTTTATTTTCCATTGCGTTCCTACCACAAAATATATTATTTCATGTGTGCTCTTTGGTGAAATGTGATGCTCTTAATTTTCCATTTTATATTTTTATCACAAAATATATTCATTTATATATGCTCTTTGTTGAAATATGATGCTCTTTTCTTATAATATGTTTGTAAAAATGTAGGCTATAATATTTCGTTTTTCTTATATTATAAGTTTTTAGTTGAACTTACGAGAAAGACTGCGTGGTGTGTGGTACTATTTAAAATTTTGTTCAATATCACAAGACTCTCCATATACTATGTATGTATAAGTAAACTTGTGTGTTCGGACAAACTCGAGGTGAGCTGGTGGTCTAGGTGTAAGGTGTTGGTCTTCTGTACTGGGGGTCCGGGGTTCAATCCTTGGTCCTGGTACACATTTATCTGATTCCCAAACCCTTCTTTCACCTCTGACAAGACATGTAATAATCACAACTTGTGAATGTGAGGAATGCCAGGCCTCCACCATGGTTCGGATCCCACGTTAAACTGTAGGTCCTCAATTTCATCTCACAATCACCGTACCATTACACATTAGCGTAAGTGCGTATAAACTGAATGGGTAGTAAGACGCAATGCCAATAATAATAATGATTTAATCTGAACGCACGCACATTCACAAGCTATCCAATAGTGGAGTCCATCAAGGTAATATTGTTACCTTCCAGGGTAAACAAAGTGAGGTAATTAGTCTGATCAGTGCTCCACGGCCTTGAACTAACGAGGCAATTAACGATGGACTCTGTTAACAAGTGAACCGGGAGGTCCCCTAACTGCTCCACAACAACTTCTAATTCCCCTTTTATTGTTCTTAATAGTTCCAGGGATAGGATTCAATTTGTTCCATCGTCGCTGCTGCGGAGAACTAACATTGTAAATGTCCGTGCATTCCAATTGAACTTTGTCAGACTACTCAGGTTTACGTAGTAGAGAGAAAGAGTCTTGTGAGACTGAACAAACAAACAAACAAACAAAATAGTTCCGCACGCACACCACAAAAACTTTCTCGTTCTTTTACCTGTAAATAGAGCCATTGAAAAACGCATTCTCAGACTAAGATCGATCATAAGCTAAGTGAAACTAAATAATATACATTGTTACAGAAAAAATTGAAACGAGAAAGTAAATAAATAAGAAAAATCGTGGTACAGAATATGAGATTTATTGTGTTTCATGATAAATAAAAATGTATTTTATTTTTACAAATAAATAATTAAAGAGTTAGAACAAATAACTGGTTTTTTGAAAATGTGATTTTGTTTAGTAATTTTGTTTCAAAGATACATCTGAAGACTGTTTACTGTGAGAAACAAGAAGATATTTTGTTTTTCCTAAGTAAAACGTACTTAAGTGCAAGGGCGCACGTGTGGGTTTTCCTAAAATATAAAGCGAATTGAAGTCCCATCACCTGAGGGTGTGGCACCCTTCCCTCCCCTTCTCGAGAGAAAATTTCAGGACTTTAACCTTGTGGGAGCAAGTTTTATAGCATCTGAACATAACTCCGAGATAAATGTATGAGTTTCAAGAGTCAACTTTCGTAAAAAAAAAAAGTTTCAACAAAATTAACCAAAAAAAAATTAGTTTAATTTAACACCATTGAAAAGTAACATATTTTTCATAAGTTTATTGAACAGAACAGAATGAAAATAAAGTTGTTGAAGAGGGAATGGGAGTAAATATACAGTTTATCATTTTTATCTGTTAACTCGAATATTGATTATTCAAAGTATTAGTAGCAAAGTGCAGCCAAATCTCAAATACACAAATTTATTTTTTCGCAAAAATTAACAAATAAAAGAGTAAATATTAGGGAGTCATGCTTAAGTGTAGTGTAATGAAAACCTTATTTTGAACATTTGTTCAAAGCTATAAAACACTATGTGAGAGTGTTTGTAAGATCGTATTTTTAAGATGATAGATTATTAATGGGTTTTTTTTCCTTGATAGAAATCATTAAGTTTTCGACGAAAAGGGATTTGTAGATAGCTGTATTTCTGCTGAACACTGTAGGATGTAACGTGTGTGTGTGTGTGTGTGTGTGTGTGTGTGTGTGTGTGTGTGTGTGTGTGTGTGTGTGTGTGTGTGTGTGTGTGTGTGTGTGTGTGTGTGTGTGTGTGTGTGTGTGTGTGTGTGTGTGTGTGTGTGTGTGTGTGTGTGTGTGTGTGTGTGTGTGTGTGTGTGTGTGTGTGTGTGGACTTTAGATGTACAAGCAAGCAACCAGTGACACAACACTAACTGTACCTTGTTGGACCAAACCACAGAAAAACATCATGACTCAGAGCTGTGATAGCAAGGAGCAACTGATAAGATGGGACCGAATGTAGCGACAAGAAAAGCAATCGTTTACAGTAACTAGATCTGAAATAAGTGAAAGTATTGTAGGGCTCCCTCAGATTAGACGTTTTGGAGACTATACAAGGGGCTTTGTATGACATGCACTCAGGCACTGGTCTGTAGCACTGACGTTCTGCAAGGGTTCAGTGTTGTAATATCGGCTGATTTAGGGCCGCCAGCAAAATGCTGTTGAAATAATGGCTGATTGTAGGTATTATGGGATTATTGTTGGAATACCGAGCTATTTACGGTATTAGATTATGTATGTGGTATGGACAGGCAATAAGGATGTTGGATTACAAGAGATAGTAGAGGAAGCAAGGGTGAGATGGTATGGTCGTGTAATGAGAATGTTGGAATACATTATACAGTATAGGAAGCAAGGGTGAGATGGTATGGTACTGTAATGAGGATGTTGGAGTACATTATACAGTAGAGGAAGCAAGGGTGAGATGGTATGGTCATGTAACGAGGATGTTGGAGTACATGAGATAGTATAGGAAGCAAGGGTGAGATGGTATGGTCGTGTAATGAGAATGTTGGAATACATTATACAGTATAGGAAGCAAGGGTGAGATGGTATGGTACTGTAATGAGGATGTTGGAGTACATTATACAGTAGAGGAAGCAAGGGTGAGATGGTATGGTCATGTAACGAGGATGTTGGAGTACATGAGATAGTAGAGGAAGCAAGGGTGAGATGGTATGGTCGTGTAATGAGAATGTTGGAATACATTATACAGTAGAGGAAGCAAGGGTGAGATAGTATGGTACTGTAATGAGGATGTTGGAGTACATGATATAGTAGAGGAAGCAAGCCTGAGATGGTATGATCCTGTAATGAGGATGTTGGAGTACATGATATAGTAGAGGAAGCAAGCCTGAGATGGTATGGTACTGTAATGAGGATGTTGGAGTACATGATGTACGAGTCTTTATTAAAGGTCTCTTTTAAGATAAAAACGGTAGAAAGTATGTGCGGTGCACCGTACCATTTATTTAGTTTTACCAATTGCTTGAAATTGCTAGATCCAATCAAGGTCTTCCTTAGTTGTATTCAAGATACTTTTTAAGATTTTTACGAATCTCAAATCTCTGGAACACCATAGTATTCGAGGGATTCATCCGTCCCATTTCTACTTCTTATTGATTATGGTGTCAGGAAGTGGGATGAGTTTTAGCACGGAGGGGAGTGGCCAAGGTCCGGGAACTACTGCCTTAGACCATGCGGCCACTGAAGTGGGTTGCCGTGTTAGTTAATCATGTGACAAACAATGTAGGCAACCTCACCACACAAAACTTAGCGTCAATGGCTACCACTAAAATATTACTCTACATTCTTGGTCCTTACTTTTCAAGTTAAAACAACTTGTTGGTGAAAAAATAACGTAACTGGACATTTTCCTTTTGAATGATCGTATTAATCGGTTGCCAAATTATAAGTAAAGACGGTGGACTTTCGTTTTCAATGTGGTTTTTACAACTGAGCTCGGGCAATGACTGATTAAAATGGATCTATTGAACCTTACATAATGGTAGGTCAGGTCAAGGGTCGCTCGGTTTGTTTGCAATCTTCCAAGAAGTTAAAGTCGTTAGTATAAAACAAATAACATATAAAAAAACTGACAAAACTAAGACGAACGTGTCATCGGAAAAATATTTATTAGTGATAACAATTCTAGAATAATAAAATTTAAGAACACTAAAAAAGTATTACTGGAAGGAAAACACTATTGCATAATATGTCAAACAATTTATATCTGAACTATTCATCATAGACAAGTGGTTTAAGGTATAATATACTCTGGCTACATCTTGTATGTCCTCGTGGCCGAGTGGTCAGGGAGACTGACTACAGGTCTAGAATATCTTGGTTACATCTTGTATGTCCTCGTGGCCGAGTGGTCAGGGAGATTGACTACAGGTCTAGAATATCTTGGGTTACATCTTGTATGTCCTCGTGGCCGAGTGGTCAGGGAGACTGACTACAGGTCTAGAATATCTTGGTTACATCTTGTATGTCCTCGTGGCCGAGTGGTCAGGGAGACTGACTACAGGTCTAGAATATCTTGGTTACATCTTGTATGTCCTCGTGGCCGGGTGGTCAGGAAGACTAACTACAGGTCTAGAATATCTTGGTTACATCTTGTATGTCCTCGTGGCCGAGTGGTCAGGGAGACTGACTAAAGGTCTAGAATATATTGGTTACATCTTGTATGTCCTCGTGGCTCAGGTCTAGAAGATCTTGGTTACATCTTGTATGTCCCCGTGGCCGAGTGGTCAGGGAGATTGACTACAGGTCTAGAATATTTTGGTTACATCTTGTATGTCCTCGTGGCCGAGTGGCAGGGAGATTGACTACAGGTCTAGTATACCTTGGTTCCATAATATATTACTATCGCTACTCCCCAACCAGTGAGTCTACTTGTCAGGATGGCTTAGTGGGATGGGTTGGACAGCAACAAATAATTGTGGGGTTTGTTCTGATCTTGTTTATTGAAATGGATTAGTTACTCTAAGAGTGTATGAGTTCGATGTGGGTTTTTAGAACAGGTTGAAAGAGTTCGGAAAAAAAGTTCTCGTTCGATCAATGTCTCTACTCAGCAGTTCTCCGTCGTTATAGCGTTGACTGTTGTAGAACACACGGCTGCTCGACTATGCGTGGTTGTTATATAACTCAGACTTTCAAGCTGTTTTGGGAGGCTCCCTCCTCCGTGCTGAAAAGGGATGCATGATGTAGGATATTTTCCTCAAATCTGGTTAAACTCGGTAACTGAATATGTAGAGCACTTTGAAGTAAGTAACTTAACAACTGGCGTCCCCCCCAGCCTCCCCTCTAGCAAAGGTCTAAGACCCACTGTTATATACCACCAAAAGAGAAGTGTTTTCCCCTGAGTTACTGTTTATGTCAACACACTGTATATTGTGCTAGTTGGCAAAACAATCTCTGTTTTAAATACATTACTTGATGCACTTGCACAACTGCTGATGTAAAACAATAATTGGCAGTAATGATTTCTTAGGCTTACGTCACACTTGCATGCTTTTGATTACTAAAGTCTGCAAACCATGACATTATATAAATTCAAATTCAAATTTTGAAAATCTGCATATTTTTTATTTACAAAATAGCAACAAAAATAAATCTAGTCCTCAAATCTTGAAAGTCCTTTAGGATTTGAAATATTTAAAGAATGTATCCTTATTTTAAAATATAACATGAATGGAAGTATTTTTAATCTCTATTTTCATTTTATATTATTATTATTATTATTATTATATTATTAAAAGTTACAATCCCATAATAGACTGCTTATCTCACTTAATTACAGCCTAATCTTTATTCCCTCATACTAACTGGTCTCGTGGCTACTTGAATAGACTACTTATGTAATGTAGAGGCTGATTAAAATATCGTATCGGCCCCAGTTTTGTGTCTGTCCAAGTGTTGCTGGTCTTATTTTATATAATATGTTGCTAAATTATACTAATTAGATTAATGGAAATTAATTCATTATCTTGGATCAAAAACTTTACGTATGTATTTACTAATGATAGCGTTTCTAAAGAACAGTGACCAGTTTATCTGTACAAGTAATGAATATATCATTTACATTAACCAAATATCAAAAATATACATTATAGTATTTACAATAACCACTGATCAAAAATATTCAATATATCATTTACATTAACCACATATAAGAAATATTCAATATATTATATCCAATAGCCATCAATCAAAAATATGCAATATATGATTTATAATAACCGCATATAAGAAATATTTAATATATTATTTACAATAAACACAGATCAAAAATATGCACTATATGATTTATAATAACCAAACATTAGTATTGTTTACTATATAAATATTTAAACTTTAATTTAGCTAAGATGTACGAGAATGTGTGGTAAAGGATATGGGAGCTGTAATTATTTAAAAAATCTGATATAAATTGTTGTATTTATCAAGTACTACGATAATCGTCTTGATTTAGGTTGTGTTACTTTTAAAATCTAAGTACAATATAAGTTTATGTGATACATAAAAAAGTTTTATTTCACAAATTAACTAACAAAGGTATTAAGAGACGATGAACTGGGATACTCGATGTACGATTAAATGAAATGTTGTATACAGGATTACATTACAACATGAAATCCTATTGAAATGTTTATTTCTTCATTCTTCTCTAGACAACTGCGGAGTTTAGGGGTCAGTTAAATATGTTTTTTACATTTTAAAATAGATGTTTCTCGATATTGTTTTTATATCTCTATAAGGAAAACCCCTTTTCGCTTTATGAGGTAATTGTATTATACTTGGAAGAAGGTATAGGAAAGGTAGTTAGAAACATATAAAGCTTGCCGCACACATAATCGGATCGGAATAGATCGGAATCGGAACCCTACGAATGGAAACGAGTTTCTTCCGCACACTTGTTCGGAATTTTTGTCTGTTGCAAGGAAGCAGCCAAAGAGGGTGGACATATTTGAATTGAAGATGAGTGATAGCAGCAGTGAAGATGAGTGATAGCAGCAGTGAAGAGGAGTGATAGTAGCAGTGAAGATGAGTGATAGCAGCAGTGAAGAGGAGTGATAGCAGCAGTGAAGATGAGTGATAGCAGCAGTGAAGATGAGTGATAGCAGCAGTGAAGAGGGGTGATAGCAGCAGTGATGATGAGTGATAGCAGCAGTGAAGAGGAGTGATAGCAGCAGTGAAGAGGAGTGATAGAAGCAGTGAAGAGGAGTGATAGTAGCAGTGAAGAGGAGTGATAGCAGCAGTAAAGAGGAGTGATAGCAGCAGTGAAGATGAGTGATAGCAGCAGTGAAGATGAGTAATAGTAGCAGTGAAGAGGAGTGATAGCAGCAGTGAAGATGAGTGATAGCAGCAGTGAAGATGATTGATAGCAGCAGTGAAGATGAGTGATAGCAGCAGTGAAAATGAGTGATAATAGCAGTGAAGAGGGGTGATAGTAGCAGTGATGATGAGTAATAGCAGCAGCGAAGATGAGTGAATTTACGCCATTTCTACTTATTTATGGTCTGTGCAAACGCACTGCGGAACCCAAACAAAGCCGCCAATAAATTAACGATACTAAATTTTTTAAATACTTGCTACCTCCAATAAATGAGAAAGTTGAATTAAGATAATTCATAATATCATTTACTTTAAAATATTAATTCATAATGAATAAAAGATGGACAACATGATAATGTTTACAAAGTGTGACATTTTAATTACGAGTTTCCTTTAAAATTTCCGCGATTTCCTCCCACGCATCTTCCTTCATAACACTGTCACAATAATGGTTGTTACTTATGTCATTAATCACAGGGTATTGTTTAACCAAATTGATTCATTTTTCATCCAAATACATGTTTAACTAAACAATAATCGCTGGCGAAGAGGAAGCGAGAACCAACAGGTGTAGCTGAGCGTGAGCATGAGTGAGTGAAGAGAATGATGCAATACTTGAGGACGCGCATGCGCATAGCTTCGGAACAGCTTCGGAATCCGTCAAAATATTCTACTCCGTGGCAAACTGATTCGTTCCGCTCCGAATGGAAGTAACGTTTCCGATCTGATCCGAGCAAGTGTGCAGGCCTCCAATAAAATGCATGTAATAAATAATGTCTGATGCATTCCGTTCCAATCGTTCCGTTCCGATCAGATTAGGTGTGCGGCAAACTTAAAAGGGACGAACACTATATGGCTTTTACAATGAAAAGAAGAACAGTGTTCACATTTTACACTCCTGTCATTGGACAAAGAAGTAATGGCTGCCTCTTGAAGAAAATTGAGCTTTACCGCCCAATCCCCCGACCTAGGTTTCATTCTATCGGAACCCATCAGAAGGGAGTCTGAAACGCGCAACACATCTTCCTAAAAGAGGAAACAAAAAAATATAGAATATTGTTTTTGTAATTTTTGTATATGGCATAACGGTTTCACTGGTCTTATTTCCACTGCCTTCTAATGGGAACTACAGAAAACTGCACCACGTTGCGTCGCCCGGTTAAAGCTGTATTAAGGTTCAGTCAAAGCGAATTGAAACGTAGTCTATGGACTCACATTTTAAGCAAAGAGAAAAGTTTACATTATGGTGTATTTAAATTTGAATAAGAGATAAATTCATAATAGGTCGTTTAATAAAGTTGTCACACCTGTGTGAAGAAGCCGAAAAAGTAGAAAGAAAACAAACCAAAACATTGAGTTCGTGAAATTAAATTAATTCATCTCAAGATACAAAATTGTAATTTTTCTACATTGTCTGAGAGCATAGTAAGAGACGATTATAAGTTTAAATGTACTACTAACTACTATAGTTTTGTAGTGGCGTTCTAGTTAACAGTAAATAGGCCGGCTACATGAACATGGGAAATATACATCATAGATTAACACTTGATAGCATAAGATTCAAATGCATTTTGACATAAGAGTTTAATATAGCAAACAAAGCAAACAATTATAAGGTAGACACCAGAGTACAATCCATCGTTTTCAATGCTGACCTAATGAGTAGGCCAAAATAACCAACATATCAATAAGATAAAAATTGACACACTCATAGAGCGAACTAGGCCTGAAGCGCCATTGGTTTAGTACTACAATTAAACTCCGCTAGTGTTGTGAACTATCGCCCCACTCTTAGAAGAGGTACAATCATACTTCTTAGAGAGAAAGGAAAAACTGAGGTTATTTTAATTTACTCCCCGAAGTGAGACACAGACTACAAACACAATACAGTAGCTATAGTAAATTTGTTGTAACAGACCTCTAAAGGATAATGACTGACGAGCAGGGCAGGGTGTGAACCTATTCAAATTATAATACAAACAACCCTATTTTAAGAGGTGAGAACGATATATGCCAGTGACCTAATTGAATAAGTTACACAAGTTTATGAAAATTTACTATTTGTTCTGGTCATAGGTACAACGGGAAAACATCTTAGGGAAAGTTGTGTAGCGTTTAATGCTATTAAGCTACAAAAAAGAAACTAAGTCCACAACTAAACAAGAACGAAACAAAACAAGTGTAGGCTTACCACCGCCCGATTATACTGTGTTGTGGCATCACGTCTCCAACCACACCTCCGCGCACTATAAACTGTGTTCTAAGACTAACTGAGTCGAGCTGGAGGCACCAGGCGTCGCTGGGAATGCCGGGAAAATGTGTGACGTATGTGCTAGAAAGAAACTCATGTTCTGTGGAAAGTTTTGGTCTAGGTGCTTCTCCATCATTCCCTTGCATTCGAGTCGTTCTCTCTCTCTGTCATGTGATGTCTTTTCCTTTGTTTTTGCTTCCCCCTCATCCCCTCTCTGAGCGAGTAAACGAGCGTATATATTGACGTGAGAGCTCAAGAACGTCACTCTTGCCTTGATTTACTCCGAGAACACATCTAGGTGTTCAGTATTAGAAAAGGTAAAAATTCCCTTTCGGACTATGTATTGCAAAATTATATTTCGGCCTAAACTTTATTTTTAAAATTCTACAAATCAGTTAAAATGGAACTTAGAATTTTTTATGGTTGTTTGGCAAGCGTAGAGACCGTCTTTTGGGTCGCGTTCAGTAAATTGCTGTTATGAAATGAAACGAAATGATAACCTTTTTAAAATGTAAAATTTACGGTCTGTTCGACTTGAGAACATTTATTGTCAAACTCTAATACTTTAAGGTTTTTCTTTGTTGTTGAGATAGATAGAAAACTTAGACTTGGGAACGTTTATTGCCAAACACTAATACTTTAAAGTCTTTTCTTTGTTGTTGTACGAGACGTCTATTCTTTTGAGACAGATTGAAAACTTAAAGGATTATCAAAAGTTTAAAATATATTTATCCCCTTTTGGATAATTTATGTAATTATCAAACTTTAACTTTCTAATATTAAATCTTTGTTACTATACAAGTTGAAAGTTTTAAATATATTTATCCCCTTTGGATAATCTATGTAATTATCAAACTTTGACCTTTTTAATATTGTATTAAGTTGAGGAGTCTAATGTATATTTATCCCTTTTTGGGTAATTTATGTAATTACCAAACTTTAACTTTCTAATATTATATATTTGTGGCTATACAAGTTGAGAAGCCTAATTTATATTTTTTGAAAACTTAAATCATTGTTGAATGTTTACTATATATATTTTTATTCACTTTTGGCAACATATTGTGATATCAAATTTTAATGACTTTTGCAGGCTTTACCTATTGTTATCAAATTTGAGGCATCGGCGTTATAATGGATAGCAAGTTTTTGGATTGTTAACTAATTCTAATAATATTTCATGTATATTTCTTTTTCCCTTTTGGGATCATATCCTAAATAAAATAATCAAAGATATTGAAGCCTTTTCTTGTGTCGTAATGTTGACCTCTGAGAATTTCATCTAACTCCTTTTTTTATGAGAAAATCTGTTGAGTGGCTTCGGGATGACAGAACACAATGAACCATTATGGCCCATTTGTTTTGTATAGTCCTTCGGCTCCTCTGCAAATTTATGTTCCTTTTTTTTTACTTGTATATTGTTGCACACCAACCTTAGTTTCTGGGGTAAATTAAGGAGGTGCGCTACATTTTCTGCGCCTGCTCTGCTCTTTCAGAGTGAGCCTGATAAGGACTTAATCCTGATGCTATTTTGTCTTTGGATATTATTTACTCTTGTGTCTAATAGAAACAATATTTTTTTTCATGAACTCATCTCCTGCCATGGACTCCGCCACTGGTACAAGTCAAATCACTTCTAGATCCGAGATCTACGGTCTCAAAGCGGAAGAACTCATGGCTGAGCTCGACCTTAGGAATATCCTGCACCCTCCCGGCGCCACCGTAGGCCAGTTGCGAGCTCTCCTATCTCAACAGTTTAGTAAGTCCAGCGATCCTCTTGTTATTGATTCCGGCTCTGCTATGAGTAAAGTCCCCTCGCAACAGCCGATTGAAAATCAAGTAGTAGAAAATAAACAGGATAAGGGAGAAGTAACCCCCCCTTTAATTACAAGTTTGCCACAGTACCCCCCCACCTCTAAAGTTAACTATAATGTGGTAAGGGACTGTTTGAAGGATATTGTCACTTGTGATGGCCAGTCTAGTTCCGATTTATTTCACTTTCTTCTAGCCATAGATAGAATTAATAAATTAAAATTGGTAGGAGATCCTGAATTTTTGACGTTATGTATTGGGAAGACATCTGGTTTCTTGACTCACGTTATTTCTCAGGGCATTCAGTTAGGTCTCCCCTGGATTACGGTTAGAGATAGGGCATTAGAATCCTTGGTAAATAAAAGAGAAAGAGAAAGGCTTAACAACATGTTTGTGAGCCGCTTTCAACTTCCCAACGAGTCCTTCAGACTGTATATTCTAGCCATTTCGGAAGCGGCGGGTATTTTGAATTTGAACCTTTCAGAAAAGGAAGTGGTAGAGTTAATTCTTGAAAATGTATCCCCCTTAACTCGTAGGCATTTTGTCTTCGCTTACAAACCCAGCACTCTTTCTGAGTTATATGACCTTGCCTCTAATATTGAGGGGTCGCTGCAAGCGGAGGAGTATTTGGAGGCCCATCCGGCTTGTAATTATAATAGGCCTACTTCTATGGGAGATTTACCCTCCCTTTCCCCCGCTGTGCCTAGACAGTTTAGGCCCTCACCTCAGTCGAAACAGGGAAACTCCTCCAACTTTAGGAGCAAGCCCAGTGCCCTCCCTGATTTATCGAATGTTAGATGTTTTCGATGCCGTCAACTTGGGCATTATCAACGCCAGTGTCAGTCGGGAAACTCTTAGCGCGTAGTGTTAGTGGAGGTCTCGCTGCGCGTCAGAGTAGGAAGAGTTACCTCCCCTCCCCCCGGTGGTTCAAATTTCTATTGGGTCATGTTCTGGGTATGCCTTGTTGGATACAGGATCTTGTGGGTCCTTTATTAGTGTTGAATTACTTGAGAAAATTAAGGGAAAAAATTATTATAAATT
Organism: Timema podura; assembly: GCA_033556935.1. Lineage (NCBI taxonomy): Eukaryota > Metazoa > Arthropoda > Insecta > Phasmatodea > Timematidae > Timema > Timema podura. Next base: position 48,916,658 of record JAVRXN010000003.1, read on the forward strand.
AGTAGATATTGAACAGAAACTGTTTGTAGTGGGAAACGGTAGCTTGTTGAGTGTTGATAAAAAGGTAGTGCTGCCCATAAAGATAGGTGGTTTTTCATGGAAGCGAACCATGTTTTGTGTGCCCTCTATTCCCTATGAGGTCATCTTGGGGAATGATTTCTTATGGCAGACGGGAGCTACCTTGAACCTATCACGTAGAGAGCTGTGTTTTGATTTTTCTCCTAGAGTTAGGATCCCCATGTGTAACATTTCTACTATTCCCTCCCTTTACTGTCAGAGTAGCTATGAGGAAGCCGTCCTTAAGGTTATTGCTAAGTTCCCTGACGTCATCACCACAAGGTTAGGGAAATGTGATGTTATGCCTTATAGGATTGTTATGGAAGATGATATCCCCGTTATATCCGGACCCTATTCTTGTGCCCCCCCCAAAATGGAGATTTTTCGACAGATTATCTATGATCTTGAGGCCAAAGGTGTAATCCGCCCCTCTATATCCCTCTATGCCAGTCCGGCGTTCATAATCCCGAAGAAAGGGGAAGGGTACAGGTTAATTGTTGATTACCGCAAAGTAAACAAAAAGATCCAATTCGACCCCTATCCTATGCCGAGCATAGAATCTGCGTTCCAACACTTGGGTAGAGCTAAGGTGTTTAGCGTAATTGACTTGAATGCTAGCTTCCTTCAATGTTCGCTTACTGAATCTTCAAAAAAGTACACTGCGTTTGTAACACCCTGGCAGCAATACGAGTTCAACCGAGTACCCCTGGCTGTAGTATTGGAGGTCAAGCGCTGAGTCGCGTTCTCGACCACGTACTCTCAGATCTTAAATATAAGTATGTATTTAATTACCTTGACGACATCTGCGTCTATAGTGACAGCATTGAGGACCATGTTGACCATCTGGAAACTGTGCTAGGTCGCTTGCGTAAAGTAGGTTTAACCGTGAACCCGGATAAGGTCGTATGGGCTAAGCCCTCTATCAAGTATTTGGGATATGTGATCTCTTCAGGGAATTTTCTTGTTGATCCCGAGAGGATTAGGCCCATTATTGATTATCCCCCCCCTAAGAATCTCAAAGGTGTCATGAGGTTCATTGGCATGTGCGCCTATTACTCTAGATTTATTCCCATGTTTTCTGATATTGCCGCACCACTTAACTCCTTAAAGAAAAAGGGGGCTGTGTTTTGTTGGGGTGAAGCCCAATCCCGAGCCTTTAAAGATTTAAAGCAGAAGCTTATCTCTCCTGAGGTGTTACGTATGCCGGATTTTTCGCTCCCTTTCCTTCTTCATGTTGATGGGTCATCTGTTGCTCTGGGGGCTGTTTTGTCCCAGAGGTCGCCAGAGGGCGTCCGACCGGTGGCCTTCGCTAGTCGAACGCTCACTGACGCTGAACGGAGATACAGCTCCTATGAAAAGGAATGCCTTTCCTGTATCTTCGGGGTCGAGCGGTTTGCCGACTACCTGGAGCAAAGGGAGTTTGAGCTCTATACTGACAATATGGCTCTTGCTTGGATGTGGCGACATCCCAAACAACTTGGAAAGATTGGCAGATGGGTGTACAGATTATCCCGTTTTAAGTTCTCCACACATCACATTGCGGGTAAACACAACGTGACCGCCGATGCGTTGTCACGCATGGCAGAAGACCTTGACCCTATAGGTTCTGAGGAGATTGGAGATAGCAGCCTTGTCATACATTCTATTCCCGAATCTTTTGTGTCTATTAAAGATCATCAAGATAATGATCCATGGTGTAGGGACATTCAGGAAAGACTCCAGAGAGGTGAGAAAGTGGGATCCTTTGAAATGTTTAAAGGTTTATTAGTTGTTTGTAACAATAGAGGAAAAGGGAGAAAGATTGTGGTTCCCCTTGCCATCCGCTCCATGTTGTTGAAATATTTTCACAACTCCACCTTCGGAGGTCACTTGGGAGTATTGAAAACCGTCCGCAAAATTTCACAAGAGTTTTTTTGGCCCGGCCTTTATAATGATGTGAAATCATGGGTTAGCCGGTGTGACGATTGTCAGAAGGCTAAACCTGCGCAGAACTCCCGCGTTGGGCTACATTCGGCCGATGTCGCTCAACGTCCTTGGGAGAAGGTCTTTGTGGATTATATTGGCCCAATTACTCGATCTTCACAGGGAAACTCTTGTATCCTGGTGCTTATTGATGCGTTTTCTAAGTTTGTCTTCTTGATTCCCCTTCGCGACATGAAAGCGACCACTACTGTAAACGCGTTGTGTAAGCGTTTATGGACCTTCTTTGGGGCCCCTCGGGCCATAGTCAGTGATAATGGCCCATGTTTTAGGTCGGCTATCTTTAGGGACATGTGTTTTGGGTGGGGGATCCGCCACATCACCACGAGCCCCTACCACCCTGGGCCCAATCAGGTTGAGCGGTTCAATAGGAACCTTGTGACTGCCCTTACTATCTTCCACCATCATTCTCAGAGAAAGTTGGACCAAGAGTTAGAGTTCCTTAACCTCGCTTTTAACTCCGCGTACCACGACGCTATTGGGTCCTCCCCGGCATCTATTTTTTTGGGTAGAGAATTGAACCACCCCCTTTTAGCTATTTGGGACATCACTTCCCATGGTTGATGAGAGTAATGATGTTTCCCATGCGGAGAAATGCAGGCTAGCTCTAGATAATTTGAGGAGAGCTCAGCGTAGGGTAGCTGCTGGATATAATCGAGGTAGGATCCCTGTCCCTTTGTGGTAGGTGATAGCGTCCTATGCAAGGAATTTCCACAGAGCTCCACCATTGAGAGAACATCCGCAAAATTGTGCCAAAAGTGGAGTGGTCCATGGCAGATTGAGGTTTTTCTCACCCCCGTCTCGGTCCGTCTGAAGAACCCAGAGGACAACAGTGTGTCTAGGAGAGCTCATGTGAGCCACTTGAAAATGATTCCTGCTAACGGGACAAGAGTCACTCGGTAGTGACTGCGTAGTCACCTCGGTAACTAGATAGTCACTGCCGAGTTTAGTATTGTGAGTTTAGTATTGTAAGTTTAGTATTGTAAGTTTAGTATTGTAAGTTTAGTATTGTAAGTTTAGTATTGTAAGTTTTTGTGTTTGTCTCTTGCGCGTGCTTCGAAGCACGCAAACGCAAATTCAGTGTAAGTTAGGTGCATATTGTGATATTCTTTTGTAAGGTTAAGAACGGTTAGGATATATTGGATAGGTTTAAGTGAAGATTTTAACTTTCACCAAAACATTATGTATAAAGTTATGAACTTTCTTTTGGGAAGAAAACTTGTGCATGGACAGTGATACGAAATGCGGTGACATTATGTGGAGATGTGACTTTCTGTATTGACTATTAGTGAGAATGGAAACTGCTTGTCTTTTGGTTTCTGTTGTATTCAGCTCGGAGAGAACCCCGCTCCTGGTTCTGCCACTCCCTTTCACCCCTTTGATGTTGAGAAGCACGAGAAACATGAGGTGATATATCTTCAACTGAGACGAGCAAACTCATGGAGGCCATACACCGCTTTTCCCTCACCGGAGAATTCGTCGTGGAAGAGGAGGTGTGATGGAATTGGCCTACAAATGAGACGGCCGAACTACCAACGCCAGCCCGCCCTGGAGAAGCCCAGCAGCCGTCCCCCATCTGTCTAGGGGGCGAGATTTGTAGCGTTTAATGCTATTAAGCTACAAAAAAGAAACTAAGTCCACAACTAAACAAGAACGAAACAAAACAAGTGTAGGCTTACCACCGCCCGATTATACTGTGTTGTGGCATCACGTCTCCAACCACACCTCCGCGCACTATAAACTGTGTTCTAAGACTAACTGAGTCGAGCTGGAGGCACCAGGCGTCGCTGGGAATGCCGGGAAAATGTGTGACGTATGTGCTAGAAAGAAACTCATGTTCTGTGGAAAGTTTTGGTCTAGGTGCTTCTCCATCATTCCCTTGCCTTCGAGTCGTTCTCTCTCTCTGTCATGTGATGTCTTTTCCTTTGTTTTTGCTTCCCCCTCATCCCCTCTCTGAGCGAGTAAACGAGCGTATATATTGACGTGAGAGCTCAAGAACGTCACTCTTGCCTTGATTTACTCCGAGAACACATCTAGGTGTTCAGTATTAGAAAAGGTAAAAATTCCCTTTCGGACTATGTATTGCAAAATTATATTTCGGCCTAAACTTTATTTTTAAAATTCTACAAATCAGTTAAAATGGAACTTAGAATTTTTTATGGTTGTTTGGCAAGCGTAGAGACCGTCTTTTGGGTCGCGTTCAGTAAATTGCTGTTATGAAATGAAACGAAATGATAACCTTTTTAAAATGTAAAATTTACGGTCTGTTCGACTTGAGAACATTTATTGTCAAACTCTAATACTTTAAGGTTTTTCTTTGTTGTTGAGATAGATAGAAAACTTAGACTTGGGAACGTTTATTGCCAAACACTAATACTTTAAAGTCTTTTCTTTGTTGTTGTACGAGACGTCTATTCTTTTGAGACAGATTGAAAACTTAAAGGATTATCAAAAGTTTAAAATATATTTATCCCCTTTTGGATAATTTATGTAATTATCAAACTTTAACTTTCTAATATTAAATCTTTGTTACTATACAAGTTGAAAGTTTTAAATATATTTATCCCCTTTGGATAATCTATGTAATTATCAAACTTTGACCTTTTTAATATTGTATTAAGTTGAGGAGTCTAATGTATATTTATCCCTTTTTGGGTAATTTATGTAATTACCAAACTTTAACTTTCTAATATTATATATTTGTGGCTATACAAGTTGAGAAGCCTAATTTATATTTTTTGAAAACTTAAATCATTGTTGAATGTTTACTATATATATTTTTATTCACTTTTGGCAACATATTGGGATATCAAATTTTAATGACTTTTGCAGGCTTTACCTATTGTTATCAAATTTGAGGCATCGGCGTTATAATGGATAGCAAGTTTTTGGATTGTTAACTAATTCTAATAATATTTCATGTATATTTCTTTTTCCCTTTTGGGATCATATCCTAAATAAAATAATCAAAGATATTGAAGCCTTTTCTTGTGTCGTAATGTTGACCTCTGAGAATTTCATCTAACTCCTTTTTTTATGAGAAAATCTGTTGAGTGGCTTCGGGATGACAGAACACAATGAACCATTATGGCCCATTTGTTTTGTATAGTCCTTCGGCTCCTCTGCAAATTTATGTTCCTTTTTTTTTACTTGTATATTGTTGCACACCAACCTTAGTTTCTGGGGTAAATTAAGGAGGTGCGCTACAGTTGTCATTCAGGATTCAAGGCCTCAACTTAATAAAGGCTGGCGAGTGACCAATTAGTATAACCAGGAATCATGAGTAAAACCACACTCAACCTACCACTAACCATACTTTGGTTATAATCCATCAACAAGGAATCATGTCGCCCCTGAAGGGAGTCAGACATGAACATCAAATAGAAAGCGGGCCACGCCAGAAGGCCAGGAACAAACCCACAAGTTGCGCACTACAATCAGGCGAACAACAAGGCGTGAGGCGCCAAGGTTCCACAAGAACAGCAAACCATTACCCAACTAGGTATGGACATCGGGCCTGGAACAACCTGAATTCCCCCTTTCCCGCCTGATGGCTCTGCTGACCACAACACGGTCATGCAGGCCAAGGAGTGAGACACACTCCTAAGAAGACCATTGGTCAAGAAATGCGTGAGATCTCTCATGCCATGCTCAACATGACATTGTCAATGAAACCCTAACCTAATTATACATTTAATCAGATAATTACTTCAAGAGTGACATACACTCTCAACTTGTAAGAAAGACTCCTTAACTTTACATGTTAGCACTTCTAGTTAAAGGTTTATAGTTTACGGCGAGTTATTTCCGTCTGTCCGGCGAGTCTGACGGCACCATGTCTTGTTGTACTGTAGATCGGAGAAACGTCAGTTGTCGAATATTAGATTGGAACTGTGTTTTGTTCCCTGCGGGCCGAGGCATTTTTTACTGGTTGAACAGACGAACCACGGATAAAGGGGGTGGCGGGTAGAAACACCCCTCGACGTTGAGAACAGCAGGTAGGCACCTGGCCATAACGCACACACCTTCACGAGCCACGCAGAAATCCACTCAGTTCATTAGATAGTTCGGTTGGGTCAAGTCCAGAGTTAAATGGAGGCTCGTGTGTGCAACTCTTCCGATAGAGCCGTTCTTACCCAGCGATGTTCCCAAGGCGTGCTATGTAACAAATTATGTTATAGCATTTATATATATAATTAGATATCCATATATATTTTAGTTCGTGAAATGATTTTCTCTGGCAGATTTAGTTCGTACGGGCCAGAACTGGTTAGCCCGCTACAGTTTTAATCTAACAAACAAGCTTACTACTCGTTCTTTGTTCGGAATATGTTTTATATCACGTATCTATGTCTAGTAACATTTCAAAGTTGGGCCGGTGAAAATATGATAAGCAGAAGCTGAGGAAAAGGGGGAAAAAAATATTGTGTTTTATAGCCGCCATCTTGAAGTAAAATGGTGGACGTTAATTTTAACCAAATGATATGTTAACCGGAGGTCTCACACTTGTCCCCATGACAAGGTTGAGTGTGAGGGAGATTGTACAGTTAACTAATTGACTATCACCAGTTGAATAAATTAAGCAGGATAGGAACATTTACCGATATTTAATGGGCGCAATCTTAGGATCGAATAGATTGAAAAATGGCACCTGGGCACGGGAATTGAGCCCGGGACCTTTGGCCTAGTACCACTCTGAGCTATCCGGGGATAGTCCCATGTTAAGGGTCGTTCTTCCCTCATAGACTCTTTTAAAGCAGAGTCTATGATGGATGTTTAAATATTATCGGTTACTAAGAGAGATAATTGATATCACACTATCACAGTTCACCGGCGACTCTGTTGTGGCTTTTGTGCTGCCATTAGTACCTTAGCTCAGTCGCTAGCGTGTCTGTCTACTGAGCTAAGGGTCCCGGGCTCAATTCCCAGGATGACTGAGAAATGTATTATGGGTGAAATGTGGGTTTACCCTTTCGCAGTGATTTATTAACGGGCGGGGACTGGATGTTGTGTCTTTCCTAGTCTTAAGCTAGATTATAAGTCATATTAAGTTACGACAGGCCTAGCAAGCCGGTAGTAGAAAATATAATGGTCCTGAATAAAAAACTGTCCACATGCGAGAAACAGTAATGGATGTAAAGTAAACGTTGTAAAAATACATTGAACGTACCACGTGAATCAAGATGGAGGAAAGCAACGCTATACAATTAAGAGTCAGCGGGAGATAAATTGTCCGTACTGAAACTACAGGTTAATCTGAAGGAAAGAATATTTCAAAAACTATAATATCAATTCACTAGCGGGTTTTTTATTTCTCTTTTTCTATATTTATAGAAATTAATAATATCGAGGGAAAAAAATATGTATTTCTAACCATCAATTAAAATTAAAAGAATGAGTTTTACGCTAAATGTTGAAATAAATAAAACAATCCAAATAATTGATTTAAAAAATTGTTATTTTTAAAAAAATTAATGAGATTTTAAAAATTACATATTTTTTTACCGTTTCCAAAAGAAACCTTCTTTCCAGGCCCAACATAAAAAATGACTGCAGCCGGCTATTTGGTTATACTTAGTTCAGCGGTTTTCTTCCAGAGCAACACTAACATAAGGGTTCCCCCACAACATAATAATTCTCCCTGTTTCTCTTTGAGCGACTTTCTTATTAAAAACAAACAACAGGTGCAGAAACCTTGGCAATGATTGGAACGGGGAGAAGGGAATGCCGCGGTCAACTAATATTTCTATTTGCGATGATAGAATTTTACTTACAACTCTTTGAGCATGAATGCCCGCCTCGGTGGCCGCACGGTCTAATGTGCTAGTCACGTGTTAGACTAGACTGCCGAGGACATGGAGATCGGGGCTCGATCCCGGTCGGATGCACCGTGGGTGGTTTATCTGATTGTTGTTGATAGCAAGTTAATCATTAATTTAATCCTGTTTTTTTATATAAATATTAATACAAGTATGATTTTTTCAGCAAATTACCGGAGCTATTATAATAATACCCGATTAGATATTTATATCAGTTTTATAATATAATGTATTATGTGACAGTACTTGGATTTTACGACACACAATCATGTTAATCCTTCTCTCTTTTTGAACTGAAAAGGGGATGGGTCTTTCACTAATGATTATATTTGAATTTTGTTAAAGAAATTAAACAACATATTAGAGAATACTTTTAAAGGAACATCGATGACTTTCTGGTTGTTGTTTATAAGAATAAATTGTAATGAAAGATTTAAAAAAAATTAAGACAGCTATGGATACCATGAATAAGGTTTATTTAATTAATGTTTTTTTTTAATCTATGTTATATTTATTTGATTTGTTTTAGTTATTTTTTATTTTTGTTGTACCTCTGAATGTAAAAAGGTTAAGATTATAATGAAGTTTATTATTGTCATACGAGAGATCAATGTTTGTGGCTTCCTAGTCATTTTATTAATATTATTACTTTGTCACCTTGATTCACCTGTTCGGGTTTTACTCATAATATGTCATAATTACCCTAATATGCTAAGGATGAGGTAGGTGTAATTCATAAGAAATGCACCAGTATTTGCGTAGCGAGAGCGTGGGGAAACCACCCTCAGTGCACCCGAGCGAGATTGAACCTCGATCTTTAATCCTCGGCATTATAGTCTAACACAAGACAGCGCGTTAGACCGTGCGGCCACCGAGGCTGGTATGTGGATTATTCAAAGTTGGAATGGTTGTTTTACTATATTGGGGTTGTGACTATACACTTAGCTGCTTCATATCATGCCAATCTTAGAACATTGGGTTTTTTTTTCACTACGTCTAACTACTCGACAGGGATATCAACAAATTTATATTTTGGGGTGGATATATAAAAGGTAGGATTCTTGAGTAAGTGTACCCGCATTTGCATGGAGAAAACTTGGGAAGTAATTTGAACTAAAGTAAGAGAACCGTATGCACACCCAACAGGAACTCAAGCCCCGACCTCTTAGTCACCATAAAACTAGGATAGACGAAACTAACGCCTTTTCCCACGTGCTCACCTGTGTGGGTAGCGTGGTATAAACTACACATATCATTAAAAAATACTCTAATATATAGTTAAATATATATATAGTTCTACATTATAATTATATAAATAAAACACTATCGGTGGACACGCGGACTTAATGTCAGGTTCATAATTATGTTTTTCTGGTGATAGGCAATCTTGGCAGCTGGAACTGAAAATATATTTCTAAAAATGTTTATCCCCCGCCCTTCACATAAATGCGGGTACAGTTCTTATTAATCCTATCATTTTAATCCTTACCCTACTACCATGGTTATAGTCCGTATTGTTCGGACGGGTAATAATAAGCATAGTGTATTTTATATATATATATATATATATATACTTTTTCAAAAGCAATAAACACCAAGAATATTAATACATATTAATTATATTTTATATGACTATTAATATCGCATTGGCTAAGTATATTATTTGTTATTTTATTGTAACTGTTTTATTGAGGGTTTCGATAATCATTCAAAAATTTCCATATTTTATATTAATTATTCTAACCTAAAGTTAGGAATTTAGAGAAAATGTACATGCATTTGCGTGAAGGCAAAGTTGCAAACCATTTCGTAAAACACTCCCGTATTCTGTAATTTTTTTTCTAAGCAACGCGTCTTATTACCCGTTCGGGTTATACGTCTGCTACGCTAATGGGTAAGGGATGATATAGGTGTAATTTGAGGAAGTGCACCCGACCGGGATTGAACCCCGATCTCTCCGTACTTGGCAGTCAAGTCTAACACGAGAGTAGCGCTAGACCGTGAGGACTGTGCCCCCCCACTCCCCCCTCACCCCCCCCCCACACACACACACATACATATATATATATATATATATATATATATATACATATATATATATATATATATATATATATATATATAAATTTTGTTACTCTTTGTTTTGTTTTTTAATTCCACGAAATAATCCTTTGCAAGCCATGTTGGCTATTTTCTTTCAATAATAATTTCTTTTCGGTTGCTTTGAACAAGAAATTCCCCCTTATGTCCCCTTCAACGAGAACAAATCCCAATGTAGAAAATAACTACTAACGCTCTGAAGTACTGTGACAGACTTGATAACTAAAATGCTATTTTGAAATCAACTCCCGCTGAATCTAAACTATAGGTACCTATATGAAAGGTTATTCTTGGGGGATAAATGATTATAATTACGGACATGAGCCACATCTCGATTATAATCGATTCTCGTGTCCATGTGTCATTTTTCAATGTATTCGATTATAATCGAGATTCAGCTCATGTCCGTAATTATAAACATTCATACCCCAAACTTCGCCTTTAATATATAGACTAATAATAATAATAATATCGTCTTTATTTATGCAAAGTTTAGGCCAACGCCTTTTGTTACAATCAACCCACTTACTTATTCACTTAATTGTATAGCGTTGCTTTCTTACATCATTCTTAGTTGTTATTTTAAATATATACCCATTCATATTTTAAATAAAAATGGTTAAAGCAACTTATTTTTATAAGAATTTTTGAATTGATCTTCCTAATATCAAATCTATACATTCGATTTCTTTGCCTATATCGATGCAACAAGACCTCTTGATCCAAATTGATCCGTCGAATCGGTCCAAGGCCCGTCTATCGAACATCCCTACTCTGTTGTGAAAGTCATACAAGCTCGACCCCCCCAACAGTTCGAGGAACACAGACTATAGTTTGAGTACGGAGCCTCCCTTCCCCTTCAAAACATTCCCCCCTCGGGAGAAGAGTCGAGAAATGAATACGAGAGAGAGAGAGACGGAGGGAGACCTGGACCAACACCAATCATCCAATCCTTTCCCTTCCCCTCCCCCTATATCTGTCACACAATTACCTACTTGAACCAATTGAACATATTAAACAGGTAATAAAACTCTTTTTGTTTTTAATGATCGACCGTCATAAGAACTGCAACGCCATGGATGTGGTGGATACAGTACTCGACATTACCGAGATGATATCATGGACGTAACCTGAATTTACAACTTTTTGGGGGATGACACACGTTATTATTAATATGACCCTTTATAATCACAACTTGTATTAAATTAATATAACTCATTAAGGTGGGAGTACAAAGAACGCGAGAAAAGGTCAGTGTTTATTGCAGTTTTGATAGCAAACCCATGTGGAAAAATGCCAGAACTGGAATTGGCCAGATCTAGGAATGCCAGATTCGCCTCAGATCTGCCCCAGTTCTGGCCATACCTTGCCCTGATCTAGGTATATCCGGCCCAGATCTGGGCAGTTATGATTTTCCCACATGAGAAACTTTTTTTTTTTGCCAAAATAAATCATATTATGTTGGTCCAGTAGAAACCTAGTGTTTAATTTTCTTCACGTAGTGATATCAACAGTTGTTGAATAGCTGTCAAGGATGTTCTGTAATTTAATGACATATTTTTCTCTTCATTTAAAAAGTTTCTCATATAACGCCGCTATGCTCATGACAGATATTAAAGTGTGTTTCAAAATGACAGCGTAAGCCAAGGATGAGCTTGCAAATGCAGCGCTACTGTTCGTATATATATATATATATATATATATATATATATATATATATATATATAAGGCAAGGTTCGTCTATTTGAAAAGGGCATACAATACGTGTGTTGAATAAATGAAATATTTATTGGAAGTATAAAAACTATTTAAATAAATCAGTCAATTAAATTATATATTGAATGGGCTTTCCCTCAAAGAACACATATTGGAAGGGGGGAGGGGGTTGTTCGTCTATTCTGTTCACCCCACCCCCTCTCTCCTCCCTACCAGACATGCCCATGATTAATATCGTGTCGCTTGTGTCAGATTAAATTTTGGTGGGTTTTCTTTTACGAATACAATTTAAAATGTTTGGGCTTGTACTGTGACTTCCTGATCATAGTGAGATCTCCTACCCTGCCTTCAGGGCCGGATTTACAATTGTGGGCGGCCCCGGGGCTGTAAATATCGGAGACTCCAAACATTAAACAAATATTTTTACTTTTCAACGTTTCCTCTTTATAATTTTTTCTTTACAAAATTAATTGTTAAAATCTAAATTTTAGATATATTATTTAAATAAGGAATTATTGTAATCACAACAAATTAGATTTGTTTGAAATAAAAACGTTATTACCTAGTTCAATGATTTTTGTTAATCTATATAAGGATATCTATAAATTTTCTGTCCAAAACTAACTGAAGTTAATTTTTATAAAATTAATAAAAAGACATTTCTTTTTTATCATTGCAACAGATTGTGGGGGCTCTGGGATTCTAGCAGCTGTCACCTCCCTTATATCCAGGCCTGCCCTCCTTAAAACTTTCCAAATGTTTCACTATTGAGCCCCTGAAGATCAAAGTGATACCAGACAACTCCCAAGGTTAGCATAAGAATAAAAAAAATTATCAAAACCAAGTTGTAACTTTATTTTGAAATTCCACTAATCTTAAGTAAAGGTGTGTGAATACTCGGAAATTATTCTCGTTCGAGTCGTGTTTGAACACTTGTTCGAAGTCGACACCATTATTTTTCTATAGCTCGACAAAAACAATCGAGTATCCGGTATTTTGGATTTCATCTCGAGATTTTCTTGTTTAATTAATTTGATTCAATTTTAACTCATTATTTCTTAGCGAACAGAGTCTTTAAATATTCCCTTAAGTCTGATTTAATTTGTTTATTTTGTTAAACTTTATTAAATTTAGTTAAAAATCCTAAATATCATGGTCATAACCTTTTTTTCACACAGAAAATAAAATAAAAAACATTCTTAAATATCTATATCAATGTATCAATGCCTTAATGGATCTATTACAAAAATTTAACTAGAATTATTTTTCGAAAAAATATTGCTCCATATTACTTGAGTTCGAAGAGAGCTCAATTATTATATTCGAACTCTTCACGAAGGGGGAAATGTTTATTCGTAGATTCTTAATTTTTTTTATTTTAGCACCGCGTCTTACTACCCTTTCGAGTTATATAAACGCTTATATACTAATTACACTAATGGGTTAGGGATTATGAAGTCTTAGTTTAGAGGTAATAAACTTGCATTTGCGTGGAAAGAGAGTAGAAAAGAATTTAATAAAACCACCCTCAGTGGACACGACCAGGATCGAACCCTGATCTCCCCATCTTCGGCAGTCTAGTCTAACACGAGTGTAACGCGTTAGACCACGTGGCCACCGAAACGGGTATCTTAATATTAAGTACGTGTTCAATGAGGCAACACCACCTCTTTGGTCCAGTGGTCAGAGATCCTGGCTACAGTTCCAGAGGCCCCTGGTTCGATCCCCGGCACTTCCATAATTTACTGTGAATTAGGACTGAAACGGAATCAAACTCAGCCCCGTGGGGACAAATTTGGAGCTATCTGAATAATTAACTAGCAGCTCCGGTATAGAAAACAGAGATTAACGGCTGGAAGGCTCACTGTGCTGACAACATGGCACCCTCTATCAGGAAAGGTTGGCACTATCTTCACCAACAGACGGCGGCTGCTCGCTCGGTTATGGCTCGAATACTATCTGACGCCATGGAGTGTTTTTTTTTAGTTCATTGAGATATTGTGCAAGTGAGAGGATAAGAATGGAAGCAATTAAAGGATGGAGGGAATGGTGGAAGGATAAAAGAAGATGGAGGCATTTTACTAAAGTGAGCGGCCACAGGCTGGAAACAGTTGATGATTATGATGATGAATTCATTGAGACTAAGTGGGTGTGTGTTGCTGTTAGCAAATTACGCATTCTCTCAAAAATATGGCGGTAGAGAGAGGAGTGATTTATGGCGTTACAACCCCCTCATCCTCCCTAACGTTCTCCCAACGAAAAGATAGTTAAAATATAGTTTTTTTATTCCTCTTCAACACCTAGGCCGTTAGCTTAACGGGGTCCATAGCATCTTCAACACTTTATTATGTCTTTAAATATTCTTCAAGGAATAGAGGGATATTTCTCCACAAGGCAATGAAGGTAGGTTCCCCCTAACCCCCTACCCCTTATATCTGAGACTTTTCAGTAATTTTCTACCCAATTTCTACAGTTCATTCAATATATTTCATGCCATACGTAACAGTTTCCCTGGAAGATTACATCAAGGGATTCCCAATTAGGTGACGGTAACCATGCACGTGACTGTACCCTAGGGATTCCCCCGCAGGTGACTGTGAGCGTGCACGCGACTGTACTCCCCCTGAGGAAGTAGCTCATCTGTCAGTATTAAACTAGCAAGCGCCCAAGGGGGGTCACCGTCAAACAATCCTCTCCTATCGGGCGTAGGTTCGTTCGGAGGAAAACATATCCCCCGGGTTTATGTAGCGTGGCTCTGACCTCACAACCACAGAGAATAAACCTCATCTTAGCTAGTTTTTGAAAAGGTGGGGTAGGGGGAGGCACTGACCAGTGTTTGAAAAAGGGAAGCCCTGGCCAGTGTTTGAAAAGGGGGAGCCCTGGCCAGTATTTGAAAAAGGGGAGCTCTGACCAGTGTTTGAAAAGGGGAGCCCTGGCCAGTGTTTAAAAAGGGAGCCCTAGTCAGTGTTGGAAAAAGGGGAGCCCTGGCCAGTGTTTGAAAAAGGGAGCCCTGGCCAATGTTTGAAAAAGGTGAACCCTGGCCAGTGTTTAAAAAAGGGAGCCCTTGGCCAGTGTTTTAAAAAAGAGGAGTCCTGACCAGTGTTTTAAAAAGGGGAGTCCTGACCAGTGGTTTGAAACGGGGAGTCCTGGCCAATATTTGAAAAAGGGGAGCCCTGGACAGTGTTTTAAAAAGGGGGGAGCTGGCCAATGTTTTAAAAAGGGGAGTCCTGACCAGTGGTTTGAAAAGGGGAGTCCTGACCAGTGGTTTAAAACGGGGAGTCCTGGCCAATATTTGAAAAAGGAGAGCCCTGGACAGTGTTTTAAAAAGGGAGCCCTGACCAATGTTTAAAAAAGGGGGAGCTTGCCAATGTTTGTAAAAGGAGGCCCTGGCCAGTGTTGGAAAAGGGGGGACCTGACCAATGTTTGAAAAAGGGGAGCCCTGGCCAGTGTTTGTAAAAGGGGAGCCCTGGCCAGTGTTTGTAAAAGGAGGCGCTGACCAGTGTTTGTAAAAGGGGAGCCCTGGCCAGTGTTTGTAAAAGGAGGCCCTGGCCAGTGTTCGGAAAAGGGTGACCTGGCAAATGTTTGAAAAAGGTGGACCCTGGCCAGTCTTTAAAAAAGGGGTGCCCCTTGAAGATTTTTTGAGTAGTCTTCGTTTGAACCTTTTAAAAAAAATTAGATACCTCTAGAAGCTATTTGGTACTGAACGTACTAATAAATCAGTACTCGGTGAACCCGCTTCAGTGGTCAAACAGACTGAGATCGGGGTTCATATCCCGGTTGGTTGTTTCGACAGTGTTTTTTCCTAAATGGTTTGCCACTCTACGTCAACTCGAATGCGAGTACACTCCTTCTAAAATGTAAGCCCTCCTCATCCCTAACACATCAACGTAATAGCCCGGATCAGTAGTTAGACGCGGCGCTAAGAACCAACTCCTTCCCACGGTTCTGGTCCATTTAGCCGATACCTATGGGAGGGTCAAAGTTGTACTGCTCGAGGTTCAAAGTCAAGACAGGTGACACAAATCCCGAGGAGTTTAAACAAACTGTTGAGTAATGGGGTCATCATATTATTTTCCTAAGCCCCCAACAATTCCCCACAAATACGGACGTGTTTGTTGACCCAGATAAAAACAGACGAGAGTTTACACGAGCGTGTCAAAGTTCAAGCCGTGTTGAGAGTGTAAACACGACAGTCACATCCGACGACAACTGGGTTGATTCTTGGAATGGCCGACAAATACACGTCTCATCCCTCATTCAACATCCCTTAGATCTTTATACAGGGTGAGGCATTTAGGTTAAGAGACACCAGAATATCCCGAGAGTGAAGCATTTTAGAAAAAATTGATTCGTTCAAAAGTTTTATTTTTTATTTTTGATGAGGAACGAAAACAGCAGTGGTTATTTTTGATTTGGTGGAAGTCTTAAAGGTTATTTCAAGGTCAACTTTGCTTTATTTAAATGAAAACCTATAATTTTTAGCGGCATTTTATTCTACACAAAAAAAAAAGCTTGAAACTCTTTTTATTTAACATAAATTTTTGAAGATATTTTGGCTCTTAATTTATTATAAAACTTTTAATTCAAGAAATTTTTATTACATTATATGATTGATTATTACGTTAAATGCAATATTATTTATAAACTTATGTTAGTAAAATGTTCAAAATGATGTTCATTAACACCGATACACTTTCAATATAATAACATTCTCTCGAATAAAAATTTCTATAAAGAATTCGAGTTAAAATATTTTGAAAAGTGAATGTCATTAAAATAATCGTTTGAAGCATACTTTATTTGTAGGGTAAAATAAATAATTAGAGATTTTCATCTAAAAAAACAAAGTTGACCTTGATATAACCTTAAAGACGTCCACTAAATCAAAAATAGAAAATATTTTGCACGAAGCATTTTTTTCTATAAAATGCTTCGTTTACAGAATTAAAGACTTAAATGCCTCACCCGGTATAAAGGTCTAAGCCCAAACCGAGATATTGTAGGGCCTATACCCAAAATTCTTACAAATAGACGTTTCTGACTTCACGTGGGTTTTTTTTTCGTTGTTTTTTCATCACCAGGTTTTACAACATGTTCAGGTTTTACAACATGTTCAGGTTTTACACATATGTACTAGTTAAGCTAATGAGTTAGGGATGAGGAAGGTTGAATTTAGAGGTAATGTACACGCTTCTGCGTGGAGGGAGAGTAGAAATCCAGTTTGGAAAAACTCTCTCAGTACAACTGACCGGTATTCGAACCCCAATCTCCCCATCATCGGCAGTCTTGTCTAATGCGAGATTGACGCCTTTAGACCACGCGGCCACCGAAGTGGGTGGAAACATGAGTTGAACATATATTTAAAAAGGCTATGGGTGCCTCAAATCTGAGAGAATATCAGATTTTAAAAAAATTATCCCGTTTTGAATCAGAATTTGTTTAAGATCTGTTTTACTGTTTGTTGATGGTTTTATGGGTAAAATAAAGATCCTAATATTAAAATTGAGGATTTGGCTCATGTCTAATTTAAATAACCATTTGTGAATGGAAACCATCGATATTAAACACAAATTTCATTGTATAATAGTAATATAATGAAATTAAACATTGTAAAGAGAATAGAAGGGTAAAGTTATCCCAGCCTTGGCCTTCTACCTTCCTTTCAATGTTTAATACAGCGTTTGGTGCCATTTTTTACTTTAATTTATATTAATAGTGCATATTGATAGAAAAAATAAAGAAATTGGAAAAATAAGCTATTAAAAAGTGTACATTTAATGACGAGAGCCCGCCCACGTAGCAAAGAGGAAGAATGCGGCAAGAATCCAAGCACAAAGGTGACATCTTTCTTTCTTCTGTATTCCATAGGGGAAATAGTTAAAACACACATTTTAACACAAATTGAGTAATATTTCGGCATTGTTGCCTTTATCAAACAAAAAGAGAAGAGGGGATACACTTTACACAAACACTGAATTACTTTCATTTTTGAATTTTAAAAAAAAACTGTTAGTGTCAGTGTTTTTCTAACAGTTTATTTTTGAATTCAATATGGAATAATTCACCGTTTGTGTAAAATGTATCCCCTCTTCTCTTTTGTTTAATAAAGGCAACAATGCCAAAATATTATTCTATATGGTTTAAATGTGTGTTTTACTATTTATACTCTAGAAAGAGTTCACCTTTGTGCAGTGGATTTTTAACCATATTTTTCCTCTTTCCCTTGATGAGATTTTTAGTTAAATATACACTTATTATTTTATTTTTCCTTTTTCTTTATTTTTATCAATTTCCATAAATGTAAAATTATCTAGCCAGTGGGCCATCTCATTGCTAAACAAATATTAATTGCAATAATTTGTGGATATTATCTATGGCTAAACATAAAATTATTTTTACCAAATTACAATTATTATATTTTGTTATTGCTTACATATTTCCTTTAAATTAAAATGAACTGCAATAAATAAAATAAAACAGCCTTGATCAGTGAACTGCGGAAAAACATATCAAAGACTGCACAGCTGCTGTTTTTCCATCGTAAACAAACAATTTATGAATATATTCCGGGAATCCCATACATGGATACCCAATTATATCAAGTGTGTGATGATAACAAAGATGTGAACTTTACATCACGCCGAGACAATTTAAACTATGACTCTTGTCAAGGAATTTTCTTTGTAAAATGACAAAACGCTTCAAATCTATGACAGAGAAGTAAATGGCATGAACAAATTTAATGTTAACTTATTCAACCACAGGTGTTTTATCAGTTAATGACAAACACGCTTCGTTGGCCACGTGATCTAACGTGCCACTCTCGTATTAGACTAGACTGCATAGAACGGGGTTCGATTACGGTCGGGTGCACCAAAGGAGGTTTTTACCTAAGCGGTTTTCCACTCTTCCTTCACGCAAATGCGGGTTCTTTTCCTCTAAATTAAGCTTTTCCTAATCCTCAACCCGTTAGTGTAATTAGTACATGAGCGTAAGACCCGAAAAAGTAGTAAGACGCGGTGCTGAAAAAAAAGTTAGCCCTCCCAATCTATGCTCATTAGAATGGGTCGTTAATTACCTTTTTGATGAATTTATTAATTATAGTTAACCAGCAGCCAAGGTGCGAGTAATTAGACCCCTCATCTATAATCCACCTGGTTTTACACTCTCCCTCCAAGCAAATGCGGGTTCGCTTCCTCTAAATTCAACCTTTCCTATTCCTAACCCATTAGTTTAGTTAGTACTTAACCGTATTACCCGAACGGGTAGTAAGACGCGGTACTAAATAAATATAACCCACCAAACACGTTTTTATTTCCTTTTATGAACCTTCCCCTCCCATGTAACACAAAGTAGACATTAGAGCTCTCCATCTAACACCATGTAGACATTAGATTTCTCCCTTGTAACACCATGTAGACATTAGATTTCTCCCTTGTAACACCATGTAGACATTAGATTTCTCCCTTGTAACACCATGTAGACATTAGAGCTCCCCATCTAACACCATGTAGACATTAGATTTCTCCCTTGTAACACCATGTAGACATTAGAGCTCCCCATCTAACACCATGTAGACATTAGATTTCTCCCTTGTAACACCATGTAGACATTAGAGTTCCCCATCTAACACCATGTAGACATTAGATTTCTCCCTTGTAACACCATGTAGACATTAGAGCTCCCCATCTAACACCATGTAGACATTAGAGCTCCCCATCTAACACCATGTAGACATTAGAGCTCCCCATCTAACACCATGTAGACATTAGAGCTCCCCATCTAACACCATGTAGACATTAGAGCTCTCCATCTAACACCATGTAGACATTAGATTTCTCCCTTGTAACACCATGCAGACATTAGATTTCTCCCTTGTAACACCATGTAGACATTAGAGCTCCCCATCTAACACCATGTAGACATTAGAGCTCCCCATCTAACACCATGTAGACATTAGAGCTCTCCATCTAACACCATGTAGACATTAGATTTCTCCCTTGTAACACCATGTAGACATTAGATTTCTCCCTTGTAACACCATGTAGACATTAGAGCTCCCCATCTAACACCATGTAGACATTAGATTTCTCCCTTGTAACACCATGTAGACATTAGAGCTCTCCATCTAACACCATGTAGACATTAGAGCTCCCCATCTAACACCATGTAGACATTAGATTTCTCCCTTGTAACACCATGTAGACATTAGATTTATCCCTTGTAACACCATATAGACATTAGAGCTCCCCATGTAACACCATGTAGACATTAGAGCTCTCCATCTAACACCATGTAGACATTAGATTTCTCCCTTGTAACACCATATAGACATTAGAGCTCCCCATCTAACACCATGTAGACATTAGAGCTCTCCATCTAACACCATGTAGACATTAGATTTCTCCCTTGTAACACCATGTAGACATTAGAGCTCCCCATGTAACACCATGTAGACATTAGAGCTCCCCATCTAACACCATGTAGACATTAGAGCTCTCCATCTAACACCATGTAGACATTAGATTTCTCCCTTGTAACACCATGTAGACATTAGAGCTCCCCATGTAACACCATGTAGACATTAGAGCTCCCCATCTAACACCATGTAGACATTAGAGCTCTCCATCTAACACCATGTAGACATTAGAGCTCCCCATCTAACACCATGTAGACATTAGAGCTCTCCATCTAACACCATGTAGACATTAGATTTCTCCCTTGTAGCACCATATAGACATTAGAGCTCCCCATCTAACACCATGTAGACATTAGAGCTCCCCATCTAACACCATGTAGACATTAGAGCTCCCCATCTAACACCATGTAGACATTAGATTTCTCCCTTGTAACACCATGTAGACATTAGATTTCTCCCTTGTAACACCATGTAGACATTAGAGCTCCCCATGTAACACCATGTAGACATTAGAGCTCCCCATCTAACACCATGTAGACATTAGATTTCTCCCTTGTAACACCATGTAGACATTAGAGCTCCCCATCTAACACCATGTAGACATTAGAGCTCTCCATCTAACACCATGTAGGCATTAGATTTCTCCCTTGTAACACCATATAGACATTAGAGCTCCCCATGTAACACCATGTAGACATTAGAGCTCCCCATGTAACACCATGTAGACATTAGAGCTCTCCCATGTAACACCATGTAGACATTAGAGCTCTCCCATGTAACACCATGTAGACATTAGAGCTCTCCATCTAACACCATGTAGACATTAGAGCTCCCCATCTAACACCGTGTAGACATTAGAGCTCTCCCCTCTACACAGTGTTGGATGGTTTATGGATGAGACCTTACACCTCATCTTGGGTCCATTAGAGGTCAGATCATGTTAGTGGCAAACAGAGTCCCTACAAACAGCAGGGACAGGGAGTAATTAAAACTAATAATCAAATAATTAAAAGAGATATTAACAAAGAGAAATGTACTTGTATTTTCAACACAAAACAAAAAGATCTACAAACTTTTCAATATGATATAACCTGCAACACACTTATGTGAACATATTATATATTGGATGGTATCATGTGAGTCACATCTTCACGTGTTGCCAACAAAACAAGTATTAACATTTGTACAACAAACAACTGTGGGCTACAACTATATTCTCATCAATCAATGAGTTACTGAACATTTTATCGTCGCTGTGATGCAGTGTATGAACAGTTCAAAACATTAGTGAAAATGTTTTTAGTGTAATGTCCCGTTCAGGTTTTTCACTTATTTACACGGAAAGATAGTAGATAGGTAGTATAAATGTACCCTGATTTGTGTTTGAAGAGGGAAACCATTTTGAAAAAGCCATATTAACAAATCTGACCAAAATTCCGGGCCCATACTTCCTTGTCACAGACAACTTCATACTAAGACTGTCACCTTCATTTGCGCGCATCGGTGCGGATACGAAGCGTGTCCAAGCTGTGTTGTCATTTGTGTATCCTCGTTAGATTGAGTCTGTCCAACAGACTCGTGGCTATGATTGTATCGAGATACAAGAGCCAACAGGATAACGTTGTTGCCAAATTGAGAGCACTAAGTTGTAAAAAAATTTTTAATGGATTAACCGGTAACGCAGAAGATTTTCGTTTCCGTTCAGGGTTGCCACTATTTTCTTACTGACCAAATTCACTCAGTTTTTATAGAAGGAATTCTAAATTTTTTTCACACACTTTAGATTAAAATATGGGGCTAAGAAATTTCCTTTCTCAAAAATCTTCTGGCGAAAAGTCGTATCATCAAACATTTGACAATTATTATCAAAGAATGAAGTTCGAGACAATAATACAGTTTTATAAACAACGTGATAAGTGTAAAAGTTGTACTCTATTTTCAGATCAATAAGTTAGATAATATTTAAAGCTTTCTGGCAAATAAATACAATTTGCAGT
Organism: Timema podura; assembly: GCA_033556935.1. Classification (NCBI taxonomy): domain Eukaryota; kingdom Metazoa; phylum Arthropoda; class Insecta; order Phasmatodea; family Timematidae; genus Timema; species Timema podura. Next base: position 48,938,746 of record JAVRXN010000003.1, read on the forward strand.
ATTTTCTTAATTCATTGACAAATTCTGTGTTTTACCTCTTTTCTTTCCAGAGGTGTTAGCCCTTCTGTTGAACCACGTGAAGTTATTTATTAGCTGGAGGGTCCATACACTGCACCATAGAAATGTTGGGGCCAGTATTTGGCTCTACTCGGTGATGAAAGAAATTGGTTCAACAAGAATTGTCCAAAATTTATGTTCCTGCTTTGTCCACAGTATATTCCAAAATATTTAATTCTTAAATTCATTACAAAAAATAATTGAAGGTTGGTAACACTACTTTAAAATATTTTTGATGAATAAATAAAATAAATTGGGGTAAGAAAATGAATGATGGCAATAAAAATAAATGGTACAGTGCACCCCACAGACTTTATTGCTACTTATAGCTCGTAAGATGTGAAACTAATTAAGAGACATTGTTATAGAAACATAATATAAAGAAATAGCAATGCATTTTGTCAAAGAGCAAACATGAAATAATAAACAATGTTCCGATTTTTTTTTGTTCTGTGCATTTTCAACTCCCCATTTCCCAAAGCTCCATTTAAATAAAATATACTTCCCTCTAACCCGGAAAATATTGATTTTATAAAATATTTCAAATAAAAGTTGTTTATTTTTAAGTCCTTCAACTTTTTGATAGTAAGTTATTTTGTATCTTAATAGTTGCGGAGAAATGATAAAAATGGGAAATTTTCTGTTATGGGAAAATAGGATGCACCATTTTGGAGATTTTTTTTAATTGGTGACAGTCAGCGCTTCTAAATTAGCGCCTTATACTCGCAGACATGACGGTAAAATAGAGCAGAGGAGATATTATATTCAAATTAATGATTAAATAGGTCCAAATACAATGGTAGGTCCTACAAACAAAAATAAAAGCATCTGTTTATTAGTCTATAGTTCCAATCATTGAAAAGCAGTGCTACCAATCAACAACCATGACAGTGAATAAAGAATAAAATCATTAATAACATTTAGTATGTTTCCAGTAAATTCCACTTTTAATTAAATGTCTGTATTGAAGTGCCACATGATTTAGAAGCCAATATAACTGGTATGTTGACACAGAAATATTATCAACACTATCCATGTAAACACGGCTCAGTTTATTAAGGAGGGACATTTATCAAAGAGGATTGTGTTGAGGATCTTAACAGGGCTGCCAATAGAATTTAGGGAGCTTGGGGCAGTCACAGTTTGTAGGAGTCTTCTTAGCACTAAATAGTTACCTTGAGGTGAGAGTGTGGAAATGTTTACATCAAAAAATTTTTTGGCAAAAATAAATAAAATATTTCTCCACTATAGACATAGTTTAATTTTCTTCACATGGTGACCTCAAAAAGAGTTGTTGAATAACTATCAAGGATGTCCTGGAATGTAATGACAACTTTTTCTCTTCATTTAAAATGTTTGTCATCTAATACCGCTATGCTCAAGACAGATTTCCAACAACTGTTGATATCAACATGTGAAGTAATAGGTTAATTTAAAGAATTTTCGTTCAAAATTTAAGGAGATTAGGAAAGTGGCACATTTTTGGAAAGCTTGTAACATCAGGAATGTAGAAATTGATGTTTACACTTGCACAGAATCCCATATAGCCACCCTAAAATAAGTATCTCCTGATATCTCAGCTTTAAAATGATATAGAAATAATTTAAATAATAAGCGTATATTGTCTTTTTTAAGGAATCCAATAATGATATCTGGTTAGTAATAAAGAACACAAAAAAAAGTAAGAAATAACAATAAATTCCAGATGTATATCAAACAAAAAGTAAATTAATATCATAAAAGTAAACAATTTTTGTTCAAAATGTATGGATATTGAGATTAAAAGTTTTTGTACCTTAGAGAACACACCAACTTTATTATATTAAATTCCATCTTCTTCACCCTCACTGTCAGCAATTTCAGTGTCACAGTCCTCATCATCTTCACATAGCCCTGTTGCACAAGCAAAGTTTGCTGCATGCTAAGTTATTTCTTCACAGGCGTGGTCTGCACATGTTGAGAAAAAAAGTTTGTCTTTCTTGGTGACAGTTATGTTCCCCAGTTCCAGTTCTCTCTGTGTTGCTAGATGCTTCGTCTTCATTTCGTACATGTCAGCGATGTACCTTGGCCAGAATTGTTTATTATTTTATTCAATCAAATGCAAAAAAATAATTTACAGAGTGATTCTGCAGCTTCTAGATGGAAAGTAAGATCGCTATTTCTGGAAGCTGTAACGAAGAACTGGATTGAGTCAACCTGGTGCATGTAATTCATCAGTGAATTACACATAGCTTGTTTGATGACTTATGATCTTCCCACTTTTCCAGTTTTTTAATAGCATCTGCAGTGGACCAGATTTCTAACAGGCTTTTGTTTGCAATCTTATGCATCTTGATCCATCACTTGCACCAAAAGCTGTACTGCTGAAGGTTTCCCGTCTATTGTAGAGGTTGCACTTGAGGATCTATCTCATTGTAGCAGGCCCATCTTAATCTTTTTTAATTCATGGATCATCAATACTAACATTTTTACCGAGGTTCCTAGAGCCCTCAAGAGCCGTAATCACAGCATGCAAGCTCTCCAAGTCTCAGAATAACTTTGTTTTTAAAGTCTGTTCTTGTATCTACCAACTGCACTGCCTCTCGTACAGTGCCATGTCAAACAGTTGGATGGTCTTGATCCACTCCCAAGTTTTTCAACCTAGATGCTTGCAACATTACTGTCAGCATTGTAGACCCCTTATGTGCTACCTCTGGCAGTAGAAGCCAAACACCTACCTGAGTTGGGAACTTACAAGATGACACAAGTGATATGAAACCTACCCATTCTGGGATTAAGCCATAAGATTTAGTTTCTTCTCATCTCAAGATAGCTGATGCAATCATCCAACCAAGAGTGCGTACTTTATATGATTCAGAAATACCAGATAAAAATACTTGGAAATCTGTTTCACTCTTATATGGCCCAGGTTTCGTTTTATTACATGGTTCAATGGGTAAATTGTAAGGGAAAACCATCAGGCTTATGGCGTTATTAAGTTCCATATTTGGTGTGATAACTTTTTCTGGTGCATCACTGATGTTATTGTGCCATGTGCTGTGCCTTTGCCATCTATAATGCCCTCAAAAAGTCTGTATCGTCAAATGTACCCTTCGTGAGGAAAGATGGAACATACAACCCATCAAAATGTTTTGTGTTTTCCACAACAGCATTCGCAAGTGCTGTTTCTAAAAGCAAGGTACAGTTGTATGATGCACAGTAGTTCTGTTGATGGAGGAGTTCAATCAACTTCTTGTTCCTGGTGTATGATGAACTGTGAGTGCCAACTCTAGAACCTGTGATTTCTATTGTGGTGTTCAGAATGTGTTAAAGGTATTTTTGAGTTCTTAACTTGTCTACTGGTTTTGAAAGCATAAATATCTTGACTTATATTAAAATCAGATCTATCAACTATCCTACTTCTTATCTCCATTTACAGCTGTACCTCAGAGCCCACCAATATCCACCTTGTCAGAGAGAGAGAGAGCAGCAGGAATATCCTCTTTTGTGATGGATACTGAAATTGTGTCTCCCAATTTTCTGTAGCACTGTGTACAAGTTTAGCTGGCTTGTATATTTCCGTGTCCTCCATTTCATTTGACATTTTGTATCAAGAAAGAGTAGACCATATCTTCTTCACATACTTCAGGAAAATAAAGAACAGATGTTTTCTTCTGTATTTCTGCCTCACCGACTTCACTGTGATAGTTCCGAAAGAATATTGTCCTTCAGCCATTGTCGTGTCAGAGTTGGAATTTGCTCTTATGCTTCATCATTGCCACCCTATCCTTGTTATGAAGTTTGGAAATCAACAAGGTCGACCACTTTAATCAAGCACGCTATTTGCTTTGGTAGACCAACCTGTGTATACTTCTCTTGATTGCAGGCACTATCCTTCAGGACATGGAATACTTGTCTCATCCACCATGCTTTGTGGTATCTGACATCAATCACATAAGCATCATGTGGTGAAATTGTGCAGTTTAGTCCCGTCATCAAGACTGGGTCTTGATATATTTCAAGAGCTCGTCTAAATGTACGTAAGTTGAACAGATTCTGGCCATCATCCTGTTGACAAAAGAAGCCATGATCCTTTGTCATGGGTTCTGTCGCTGAGCTCGTGAAAGGTGCCGATTTTGCAGGTGATGATGAATTCCCCATTTCAGCTTTTGTTCTTTTATGTCCACTTTTTTTCACAGCATAGAGTCCTGCAGACATGGCGTGCCATAGTCGGCCCCTTGCTTGATTTATGGATATCTGATTTGTGTCATCAGAATAATAACTGCGATGTCCTTTGAACTTCTTTTCAATGAATGTTTCTTTGGTGAAGATTTTTGAGGTGTATGTGCGTTTCAACATAAGTTCCATCCTGTAAGGTTGTGCTTTCTTCCACTACATCGTGGATTTTCTGTTTTGGAATTTCCATCAAGAGGGCCTTTACTGACAGTTGCCTCCTGGCAGAGAACACACAATTTCCAATCAGTGGTGTGCTTGGATGACTTGGTTGGTTCCTGTTACTTCATTCATGATGAATTAAGCAGAGTAAAGAAATAAGAAAATACTAGTGAACAGCATATATTATACAAGTAAATAACAAGAAATAAAGAACGCTGCAGTTGTGTTAGTATTGAGGTTAACTGGTGAAACAGTGACACTTAGAAATAGCTAGAAAATCATCGGAAGAGCATTTAAAATGAACATTCTATGTCATTTTAAAGCTGAGATATCAGAAGATTCTTAATTTAAGGTGGCCATTTTGAAATTTCAAAAATGGTGGCCATAGGGCCTTCTGTGTACATGTAAACATTGATTTCTACATAATTAATGTTACAAGCTATTCAAAAATATATCACTTTGCCCATCTCCATAACTTCTGAACGAAAATACATAGTGAACCCAACTATAGGGTAAGCTTGATGCCTTGATTTCGTTACAAATGGACATTCAGCATACCTTTTAGATAATCCTGTATGAACACAAGATTTTAAATTGTGAATTGAATTTGAATCTTTACTTGCTCAAAACAAATCTGAAATGAATATTTTAAAATACAAATGGTTTCACTCGAATCCTAATAGAATATTTTTCAAGATTAAAATGGTTTGAATCAAATATTTTATAGTTAAAATGTTTGTGATCAAAATTCAATCAATTATTTATAATGTTATCAAATCTAAATTAATATTAAGCTATAAAAATGTATTTTATATTTATATGTAAAGATAAAGGGCGAGAGAGATTCACAAGTTAATAATATGTCCAAGTAAAATAACTAACTTCTTTAAAAAATCAAATAATCAAATGTTTTACTTTTAAATACAAATTTTTAATTACATTTCAATAAATTGAAATTTGAATATATTTGGATTTGAAATTTTCAATCAGTTACAAACTTTCAAATATCAAGATTTTGAATTTAGAATCGAATACAAACTCTAACAAGACTCATATTCAAATTTTCACATGGACTTTATCTAAATCTTTTGGAAGTGTGTGAAGATAAACTCTAATAAGTCATAATTTTGCAAGTCATACAAATTATGTCCATGGGGTGTGCTCGCCGGCTATAAATTTTGACAGACGGTGTCAACTTTAACAGCTAATCACAGTGAGCTTTTATCAATGTTGGCAACTCCACAACCAGCGTTTATATTCTCGAGACCAGTGGTTCCTAAACTGCTTTTATATTGTATTCCTTGGTCATGAATAAAAGTCTAATGTACCCCCACGATAAAACTTGCCCAAATGACAAAATATATCAAGTAATCAAAGGATAAAAATTTCCCTCAGTCATCTCGGAAACTCAACACTACATTAATTTTGGCTCTCTGCCATGTTTAGTTCTCGTCATTTTCCCAATTTTCCCTCGATTGCCGTTCACGTAACCTCTCAAAGTCGCACGTGTACCACACTTTGAGAACCACTGATCTAGACAGACATCAAGACATTGATAGGACATTATGGCCTACACATTAACCAGGAAATTAAAGTTCTAAACATGTACATTTAAAACACATCATAAACACAACAGACATTGTTTTTAGGTCGTATTATGACCCTTCTTCAGGAGAAGAGAGCAGAGGATATATTTATTTTATTATTCTCTAAAATGTTCAAGGTGTAGAAAAGGTATATTTTATTTATCACATATGCATCTTTATGTCGAGCTGTAAACACAAAAATAATTATATTGCGTGACGTTTTAAAATGGATGATTATTATTGAATGAAATAGCATTGGATCTTTATAGTGAAAGGTTTCTACAAAAATAGAACTTACAATGTTTAGTATTGACCAATAGGATTTGCTATTCTGACAATAATTACACTGTACAATAGACTGATCTGTGAATCATATCATGGAACAATCGTGAAGTTATCATTTACAAACAAATTCATTCAACATTCCTTTGATAGCTATGTTAAAACAAAAACAACTTATTATTACAGTACTATTTAGTTTTATTTTGGTTTATGTATGAGTTGACAAAAGGGTGAGATGGTATGGCCACGTAATGAGGATGGAAAAGGAAATAATCCCAAGAAGAATTATGGGTATGAAGTTTGGAGGAAAAAGACTGCAAGGGAGACAAAAAATAAAAGACGGAGATGTAGATAGCGTTAAGTTTTCAAGTAAGAGGAGTATAGTAATGGAAGAAAAGAGGGAGATGGAGGCATTTTACTAAAGTGACCCAGCCACAGGTTGGAAACAGTTGATGATGATCATGATGATATTTACTTTAATTCAAAAAAGTGTGACATGACCTATGTTTAAACAAACTTCATACAAAATAATTAACAAATACAGATATAAATAACAATATTAAAATTCTCACATTGATTAGAAATGTGAGCTGGAAAATTTTAAAGAAAATTTTTCTTTATTTCTTTGCGGAAAATGTTCCACCTATTTAAATGTAACAAATGAACTCGAGATATCCAGAGTTTAAAAGTTTTTACTTCAGTTTAATTCCTCATAAGGACATGGAAACATTTTCAAATGAGTTGTTCTCTTCTTCCACTCAGATACCAACCACAGCACTTGGTGGTTGAATGTGTCACTAACGTCGGGTCTTACTGTAGACAAGATATGTTAATACCTCAATATTATAAACCATCCCCTTCCCCTGGGATTCAATCATCTGAAAATATTACCAGAAAATGTTCCTCTCTACCCATAGAATCAAGAGGTGTAATTTAGAGAATTGTTTTTGTTAAAGCTATCCATTCTTAACAAATATAAAATGTAATTCAATTCAAGAGTATGCGATAAGTGTTATTTACAAAGATAAATTAGGGGGTTGGCTAGGGTGCTCACCTTTATTAATATGAATATGCGAAATAATTCTAAAACCAAATCAAAAAATGTTTTTTTATGTAGGAGAAATATATTTGTTTATTTATCTAGCTTCAGAAACGAATAAAATTTACAAAATATTTTACTGTAAAAGTGATTTGTTAGCTTTCACTCTAGTTGATAAATTATTGAGCTTTAAACATTAAATTGTGGTAAAAATAATCGCAGAAAATGACAAAGATTCTAAATTAATGTGTATTTGAGCTGTCCATTTTTTTTGGCAAAACTTTCCGCACATAATGAAAAAGATTCTTAATTAATATGTATTTCTACAGTCCATTACTTTTATAAAACTTTTTTATTGATGCATTTAACATATTTTAATAGATCAAGTTATATTTATTTGTACCCCACAACTTAGTATCCATCCAGGCTGTCCATGTGGTAGGGATCAGACCAGTGACAGAAGAAACGTGAAAACTATTTAGGAAAAATCATCCCAAGCATAGACAACTGGGATCATCAATTACAATAAAGTCTTCTGCGAGTGACGCCTTACCCAAAACAGGTTCGGTCAAATGTGAATTTGTGTTATGGGCACGAGTAATCACCCATGGTTCAGACAATTTGACAACATATTAACCGTAAATAGATTCCGTGAAAAAGGCTAAATGGATTGTTTGGAGCAAAAAGAAAAGTTTTTACTTGCTATAAGTTATTGAATAATTTGTCACTAACATATTATTTGAACAAAAGCTTTTGTGGAGCGAGAAAAAAATTGCTGTTCAAATACCACAACGCCTGTGGCCAATATTCAAGACCTGGGGTGATAACTATATTATGTATTTACTGAAGCAATTTTTTTATATAAAAACTGTAACTAAGTTGACTGGTAATGTTAAGTAGGAAACATAAGATTTATAGGCTATTAAATGACCTTGACAGATGAGCTGTGATGAAAACAGCTTGAAAGAAGGGGGACTGTTACTTACTAGTACGAATGGGGCAATCAAATCTTCAATTCCCTTAATCCTGTGGTATTTGAGATATTTATAGACTTGTGAAGTTGGAAGGATAGCAAAAAAAAATTGTACTAACATAATTAATTTATTAGAAAAGTATTCCATTTGTTATTTTATGACATAATAAACATGACAAACAAAAGAGCATTTGTCAGTAGCATTAAACTACTTTTTTTTTAAACGCAATTTTAAATATTTTCACTTTAAATAAAATTGTAAATATTCAAAGGCTCGAAGATTTGAATGAAAATTTAAGATTCAAATCTGAGAAGTATAGCATTTGACCCATCTACTTAGTCGAGGAATTCTAGGACCGTTGTTAAAACCATAGACCTTTATTATAAAACTGAACCTGTAACAAAGACATCATTCACTAATTATTGTTGTTACTTATATTCTACACTTTATTGTATTGCTTCTTTACACACACTTGCACACATTTAATAGGATCCTGGAGGGAAGGTGGGTGGGCAGCGAATAAAAAAAAAGAGGCAAAGCCAAGAGTTCAAAGTCGATTCTTGACTATTCGGGGTGTGTGAAGTCTTGTTTGAAGAGAAGCCGAGTCAAATAAAGGAGATATTCTAGAAAAAATATTCCTTGGTACCAGCACCCAATCCAGCTATACCGACAGAGTGGCCGCCATCTGCTGGAGAAGATAATCAACTTCCGCAGATAGAGGGTGTCATGTGATCGGCACAACAAACCTTTCAGCTGTTTATCTCTTTTTTCTAGACCGGAGCTGTTACATTTTCCTTCACACACCCCTGGTGCTTATTATCATGGGGTTAAAACCTCCCTTACCAATGGAGTTCACATCTGATGCTACAAGTATGAAAGTTTAAGTCCAAGGTGTTTGTGCGAGTAAGCTCACCAAGAGAGAGAGAGTGTTCACTATCGCAGATAAGGTCCAATGCAGAGTTTATAGGTTTCACAACGTTCACCGGCTGTACAAGACATTTTATAATGATTTGAAAATAAAACAAAATATTGGCATTTTTAAAAAATACTCATAGTGTGTATTATATTTAGAAGAAGGCACAGGAAAGGTGGATAGAAACATATAAAAGGAACGAACACGATATGGCTTTTACAATGAAAAGAAGAACACAGTTCACACTTTACACTGCTGCCACTGGGTGCTGGGTGTATGTACACTTTGTTTATCCTGAATAGTAGCAGTCTTACCTTGACGGACTAGATTTTGTAAAGAGCACCAAACTGTGTTCCTTTTGTCATGGATAAAAGTCATATTGTATTCGTCCCTATCCTTTTTCCATGCACAAAAATTGTCTCCAAAACTATGAAAAGAAGTTTTCCTTAAAGAGTCATAGGGCACAAGAAATACTTGGACTTTGTTTATTAGGTGTAATTATTTTAAGAAAATTACTAAGACATTTAATAGAGAAAATCGTCACCCAAGAATGCAAGCATATGTCCATATTTTTACTTTTGTATAAAGAGCATTGAAGTTTGACCTTGTGTATAAAACCAATGTTACTAGATGACAACTCAAGTTTGTATCTTCTTAAGTAATTATATAGTAGTCTCAATTTCCCCGCAGGGGAATCATATGCATTCTAAATAAATGAAGACACCAAATATCTCAAATTTATCTATTTTGGAGATAGAACACTTGCATTCTCAGGTGATGAAATGTCAAAGGATATGTCATCTAATAATCAAAAGTAGGAAAAGTTTATCCAAATAAGCTGTTTCAAAATTCTTTACAAACTAAAAACTTATTAGTAGCTCCTGTAAATTTAGTTAAATGAGTTTAACTAATAACAGGAGCTAAAATGGTAAAATTAATCTTAAATGTATAATAGGAATGGTGTAAATACATTTTAAAAATAATAATAAAATAAAACATAACTTATGCCACTTTGTGATAAAAATTATTTTTTATACAGGGAAAAGAATAAAACAACATTTTGAACTGGGCAAATTAATAATTTCGAGAAAATTGTTTAACTAAAACTTTAAGCTCGATTCAAAAGTTGGCCAAAAATTGAAAGCAGAATCTTCTAGTGTGTCTGCAATTTACACGCTAACAGACGTGTATTTTGACCCACGATGCTTTGCAACACAAACTGGAAACACCTGGTTATTAATATATTTAATTTTATATTAGATAAACACATCTATCGTAATAGGTCTAAGGAAAAAACTAATTCAGAAACAATTTTTTTTAAAGACTACATTTATTTTATTTCAAATCCCTTGAATTTGCCATTTTTTAGAATCCAAGAATATCAAATATCGTATTGGGCCAAAATTAAGCCACCTGAGAATATAGGCTTCACCTTCTAGTAGTACGTAGTTCCATAACATATTTCTTTGTGTTTTGGCTGTTTTGAATGTGTTTCTTCTTATGAAAAAGGAATGTTTCGGAAAATTCAAAACAATGTGTAAATGTGAAAGTGTTTTGTGTAAAAGTTTAAGAGAAAAGTGTGTTTGTCTGTATCTAGACCTAATCTAACTATCCTTTAAGGTTGTCGTCCTTCACTATCACTTATTTTACATTATTGTACAATGTTTCTACGCCGCCTTATTATAAATTTCCAACCACTTGGCACTAATTCATTTTATTTATCATTTCGAAAGAAATAAAATAGTTATATCTGAAAATGAATCCACTTTGAAAGTAATTATATAGACCCGTTTCCTTTAGCTTTCCAATGTTCATAGTATTTTGATGTTTTATTACCAAAATTTTAAATTTGATGTTATAACAACAAAAAGTTTGCCTATCCTTCAGTCAGACATACAAATTTCTACTTTTTTTTTCTTCATATTATAGAGTTGGTAAAATAAAGTTTAAATTTAATTATATTTTTATAGATAAAAAAAGTGTATATATATATATATATCAACAAAAAGTTTGCCTATCCTTCAGTCAGACATACAAATTTCTACTTTTTTTTTCTTCATATTATAGAGTTGGTAAAATAAAGTTTAAATTTAATTATATTTTTATAGATAAAAAAAGTATATATATATATATTAATGAGATTAGTGTTTAACAGTGGGACAGCCGCACTCTCATTGTTTACCCTGGCTGCACTCCCTGTTTCCCTCCTTGTCTAGCAGGTAGGCAGCGGCCTTCTCACTTGACTGGGGGATTAGAGGGGACGAGAGGGGGAGACCGGAGGGTCTGGGTCCTTTTAACTGTGGCCCAGTATTCTAGAAGTGGAGGATTCCAGACCCTTAGCTGGGGACACCCCTATATATACACGGGCAGCGATAGCCAGGTGTGCTCAGTTCTTGGTTCTCAATCCGCGAGTGAGATGACGTGTTCGGGAGTGGACCAGCGAGTCTAGTGTTCGTGTGACGCGTGTCGGTATAGTTTGTATGGCGCAGGGACCAATAGTGGGGTGCCGAGAGTGTCTTTAACATTGAATGTAGATTGTGCTGTGAACAAACATTTTAAGAAACTGATATTTGGATACTTAACTAATTATTAAGTACTTTTTTGCAACAAGCTGTTTACTTGATTTGATGTAATTCTATTTTATGTGTTTTCAATTATTTATTCATTTAAAGATAATTACTAGTATTACTTAACTCAATGAACTGCTTAGTTATGATTGATTCAGCGTTATTCTATTTATTGTGATTTCATTTGTTTATTAATTTACAGACTATTACTTTGACTACTTAATTTGTTGAGTTGTTTATCTGTGTATTTAATTCTGTGAATTTTTTTTAGTGGTGTTTTTAATAATCAAAATCTATCCTCATAAGAACTTGTGGTTCACACGGTGACGTGCCCAGCCCCCCCCCCCCCCCCCTCCCCGATCCTCCCAGGTCACACTATCTATTACTACGTTACTATATATATATAATTTTTGGTGATATAGCTCTTTTTTAAACATTAAGGATATATATATATATATATCCTTAATGTTTAATATATATATATATATCCTTAATGTTTAAAAAAGAGCTATATCACCAAAAATAAAATATATATATAATGAATTATCGTCTAATGGCATGGAATGTACAGGGCGGAGCCAAAACTATTAGACAATTAATTAGTAACTTGAAACTTAACAAATGGATTGAAAATTAAATATTCACTAGCTAAATGACTAGGAAATTAGGAATGAAGTTATCCAGAGAAGAGTTGGGGTACATGAGATAGTAGAGGAAGCAAGACTGAGATGGTATGGTCATGTAATGAGGATGTTGGAGTACATGAGATAGTAGAGGAAGCAAGTGTGAGATGGTGTGTCTGTAATGAGGATGCTGGAGTACATGAGATAGTAGAGGAAGCAAGGGTGAGATGGTATGGACATGTAATGAGGATGTTGGAGTACATGAGATAGTAGAGGAAGCAAGCCTGAGATGATATGGGCATGTAATAGAGTACATGAGATAGTAGAGGAAGCAAGACTGAGATGGTATGGGCATGTAATAGAGTACAAGAGATAGTAGAGGAAGCAAGATTGAGATGGTATGGGCATGTAATAGAGTACATGAGATAGTAGAGGAAGCAAGACTGAGATGGTATGGGCATGTAATAGAGTACATGAGATAGTAGAGGAAGCAAGATTGAGATGGTATGGGCATGTAATAGAGTACATGAGATAGTAGAGGAAGCAAGACTGAGATGGTATGGGCATGTAATAGAGTACAAGAGATAGTAGAGGAAGCAAGGGTGAGATGGTATGGGCATGTAATAGAGTACATGAGATAGTAGAGGAAGCAAGACTGAGATGGTATGGGCATGTAATAGAGTACAAGAGATAGTAGAGGAAGCAAGGGTGAGATGGTATGGGCATGTAATAGAGTACAAGAGATAGTAGAGGAAGCAAGACTGAGATGGTATGGGCATGTAATAGAGTACAAGAGATAGTAGAGGAAGCAAGATTGAGATGGTATGGGCATGTAATAGAGTACATGAGATAGTAGAGGAAGCAAGACTGAGATGGTATGGGCATGTAATAGAGTACATGAGATAGTAGAGGAAGCAAGATTGAGATGGTTTGGGCATGTAATAGAGTACATGAGATAGTAGAGGAAGCAAGACTGAGATGGTATGGGCATGTAATAGAGTACAAGAGATAGTAGAGGAAGCAAGACTGAGATGGTATGGGCATGTAATAGAGTACAAGAGATAGTAGAGGAAGCAAGATTGAGATGGTATGGGCATGTAATAGAGTACAAGAGATAGTAGAGGAAGCAAGATTGAGATGGTATGGGCATGTAATAGAGTACATGAGATAGTAGAGGAAGCAAGATTGAGATGGTATGGGCATGTAATAGAGTACATGAGATAGTAGAGGAAGCAAGACTGAGATGGTATGGGCATGTAATAGAGTACATGAGATAGTAGAGGAAGCAAGACTGAGATGGTATGGGCATGTAATAGAGTACAAGAGATAGTAGAGGAAGCAAGACTGAGATGGTATGGGCATGTAATAGAGTACAAGAGATAGTAGAGGAAGCAAGACTGAGATGGTATGGGCGTGTAATGAGGATGGAAAAAGAGAGGCTGCCGAAGAGACTGTTGGAAATAGAATGTGTGGGAAAAAGACCGCAGGGGAGGCCAAAAGACATGGGAGGTGCAGATAGCAGAAAGTGTTAACACTTTGGCTGCTAACATCGTATTATTACGACGTTCTGAGATTTTAGATTTCTGCGGGCGGCGTAATATTACTATGGCTACTTTTTCATGCTTCTTAATGGTATCCGTTGTAATATTACTACAGTACATTATTAGGAACAGTTTATTTAATTATTTTAGTGTATACTTCTGCCAAGAGATATGTTCTACTATCTTTTGGTGTGTGGAAATGAGAGGAAGGGGGAAAGGAAGTAGCTTGCCAAGGTCAACCATTTATGAGATATCAGCATGTTTGTTGTTGGTGAGCCAGACAGGGAGTAGAGTATAAGGGGTGCAAACAATCACCTTTGAGGGGTGTCAATCCTAGAGAGAACATTTAAGAAAAGTAACTTTTAACAGGTTTCAAACCCAGATAATATTTTGCAGTTTCATACTTAGAGCAAATTGAAAAGGTTCCAAACATTATGTTTTGTAGTATTTTTTGCACAATGTAAATAATTAAATATAAAACACGATTTTCAAAAGAAATTAATTAATAAAAATAATTTTTATCAAAAATGTAATAAAATAAACTTTTACTAATTGTATTATTTGATATTAATTCAAAATTTAGTTTTTTGATTTGATAAAACAATTCTATTCGAGCACACTTCTATTTAATTTAATATTTTATTGTTTTTAATTTTAGCACCGCATCTTATTGCTCGTTCCGGTTATACATCTATGCGCTAATTACTCTAGTATGTTAGGAATGAGGAAGATTGAATTTAGAGGTGTGCCTGCATTTGCGTGGATAGAGTGGGAAACCATTTAGGAATAACCACCCTTAGTACACCCGGCCAAGATCAAACTAAATATCCCCGTCATCGGTAGTCTAGTTTATGCCTTGGACCATGCAGCCACCGAAGTGGGTTTTAATAATATTATAGCTTTAACAAGTCTTATATTATTAGTTTAGAAATCAATATATTTTAAATCTAAGATTATTCTAAAGAGTGATTTTAAAATTTCCCGTCTCGAATCCGGATATTTTGACTCATTTCCCGTACCATTCCGAAATAAAAGTCATTCCCGTCCATTCCTACTTTATGGGTGAGATTTAGAAAATGTGCATGTTTTTATATAAAGGTTCAGCAGGCTAAGTGTTAAAAGTGAGAGGAGAAGAATGGAAAGAATTAAAGGAGGAAGATGGAGGCATTTTACTAAACTGACCCAGCCACAGGCTGAAAACAATTGATGATGATTATGATGATTAACTAAATAAAAGCAAATTACATACTATACTTTTCCAAGTTTTGAAAATAATGTCACTGAGGACGTCCACCGGACGTTGGGACAAACCTCAGTACGTTGTTCATCACTTTCCTCAGCATAAATCGTCGAATTGTTTCCACCCCATCCTGTATAATTAATGTAAAGTGTTTCTACAATGTCTTTTAGTTTAAAAAATCAATAATATTCCAAACTTAGCTTAATTTTATAATAAAGGAAATTGATAAAACTAAAGGAAAATGAAAAATAAACTGCTAAGAGTAAATTTGATGAAGAAAGCCCACCTAGCGAAAGAGGAAAAATGTGGGAAGAATCCGATGAACAAAGTTGATATCTTCTCCCTTTCTTCTGTCTTCTATAGTAGAAATAGTCACACACACATTTTAAGACAAAAAGAATAATATTTAGGCATTGTTGCCTTTATTTTTCCTTTTTCTTTAGTTTTATCAATTTCCTTTACTATAAAATTATTTAGCCATTGGGCCACCTCATTTTTAAACTTAGTTTAATGTAAAACAATGAGGGACCAAACATAGTTAACAAATACACTCAATAATTATTTGTCACAATAGAATAAAAGAAACCAACAGATTGCCACTAAAGTCTCCAAAACATTAGTGAAGAGAAGCAGCTATAGAAGATTTGACAATTTACATTTCGTCAGACATTTTGGCTTGAAATTAAATTTTTATTATTAGAGTCAAAGTTCATCTATTTTTAAAAAAACATTTTTGAACCTAAGCAGTTAGTCTGTTATGGTTATTCTCAACTATTTCGATATATGTATAATGCTCTATCTACTACATGCAGTATTCACAGGTACATTTGTTACATAATATCTAAAAGTGGGATTGTAGGCCGCAATAAGATTTTATAAAGGCTGTTTGGGTCAATACGATATCTTTAAGGATTCATTAAGATGTATGAAGATTCTAAAGGTTCGCGAATTCTAAGTGGCCATCTCTAATAGATATGTATACAGATATACATAATTTAAAAACATGAGAACATTAATACAATAATATATGCAGCCTTTAAGTCGCAACTCATAAGAATACATTTTTTTAAACTAAGCAAAAATATAATTTTTGAATGGAAATTCATATATGTTAAAGTTACTATGAAAAAATGCATATTTCTAGCAAAGACAAAAATATATCAAAGAACAAAATATTTTGCAAACCTAATTACTGTACTAACTTCAATATTAGATTACACAAATTTTGCTACAGGTTTTTTGGGGGCTGTAGAGTTGGATGTGTTTATTTTACAATTGTATGAAGGGAAAGCTAGTTAAATGTATTACCAGGGCTGTGGAATCTGAGTCGGTAAAAATGTACTGACTCCAGCTTCAAATTAAAAACTTACAATATTATAACAACATATGGTAGCTATATCATTTTAATTTCATACATTTTTTATTATTTAGAACCAATATTTTTCATTTGATTTGACTAATTTATTCACAATGCCAAAGCTTGCCTCAAAGTCATCTGTATTGGAGTATTTTACTGCAGTACATTTATTCATCATCATCATCATCATCATCATCATCATCATCATCATCACCTGTTTATCCTTCCACTACTCTTCCTCTTTTAATTTCTTTTATTCTTCTCCTCTCACATGAACACTTTCTGTTATCTACTCCTCCCATATCTTTCTTGGCCTCCCTTGTGATCTTTTTCACACATACCTCATTTCCAACATTTTCTTAAGCATCCTTTCTTTTTCCATCACCATTACACGACCATACCATCTCAGCCTTGCTTCCTCTATTATCTCATGTACTCCCTGTACCCCCACTCTTTCCTGGACAGCTTTATTCCTAATTTAGTTTCTCCTTGTGACAGCAAAGATGTTCCTCACAATCTTATTACCATGGCCTCCACTTTCCTAGTCTCTCTTACATTCAATGTCCATGTTTCTGCTGCATGTGTGACAATGGGTACAAAGTACGCCCTCTACAACACTTCCTTACACTTCAAGGACATTTCTCTTCTCCACAGCAGGTCTCTTACACACCTATAGAACAACTCCCCCTGCTGTCCTCTTCTCATTAAATCCTCTCTACTTCCACATTTCTCCTCATCACACCTCCAAGATATTTTACATTCTGTACTTTTCTCAGCTCTACTCCATCCAACCTTAAAGCTTTATTAGGCCTTACCCTCTTCCTTGTCATTACCATCCCTTCACACTTTGCCATGCTAAATTCCACTCCATACTCTTTAACTTCCTCATTCCATTCTTGTAGTTGATACTGTACTTCCTCATTCCATTCTTGTAGTTGTTACTGTACTTCCTCATTCCATTCTTGTAGTTTATACTGTACTTCCTCATTCCATTCTTGTAGTTGTTACTGTACTTCCTCATTCCATTCTTGTAGTTTATACTGTACTTCCTCATTCCATTCTTGTAGTTGTTATTGTACTTCCTCATTCCATTCTTGTAGTTTATACTGTACTTCCTCATTCAATTCTTGTAGTTGTTACTGTACTTCCTCATTCCATTCTTGTAGTTGATACTGTACTTCCTCATTCCATTCTTGTAGTTTATACTGTACTTCCTCATTCCATTCTTGTAGTTGATACTGTACTTCCTCATTCCATTCTTGTAGTTGTTACTGTATTTCCTCATTCCATTCTTGTAGTTTATACTGTACTTCCTCATTCCATTCTTGTAGTTGATACTGTACTTCCTCTTCTTTCTCCCCCCAAACAATCAAATCATCAGTAAATTTATTACTAATTAATATACTTTAACTATTTATGGAATTTGAGTCGGCCAGTAGAAAAATAGAGGAGTCTAAGTCAAAGACTTGGCTTATTGACTCCACAGCCCCATGTGTTACTTAACTATTGCAATTCCGGTGTTAGGGGTAAGAGTTTGGGTGTTTCACGTAAAATATTGTAGCGCCAAGTTTAGTCTTTAAGTACTGTGATGATATTAGCTATGTATATAGAAAGTAGCTTTTAAACATGCAAATAAAAATATGAATACAAATACATAGAACTAAAGAAACAAAGTGCTTGCCATATTTGTTTACAAAAAAAATTGTAAATAAAAATAAATGTAGGCTAAAAATAAATAAAAGGGAAGAATAAATTAATATTCTGTGTGTTTTTTTTCCCATCATTGGATAATTATAAATTCTAGTAATGTTATTGTAAGTTTCTAATCAAAATATGCTTTTTTTTACTTTAACCAAAAGGTGTAAAAAACTTGACTTGTAGAGGTGAAAAGTCCTAGTAAATTTGACAGAAAAAGAACATGTTTTTTTAGAAAAACTAAGGAAATTTTTCCATTAGCTTACATTAAAGACTTTCATCCACAAAAAAGATATCAAAGGGGGTAGGTACATTTGTAAAATGTAAAATGACAACGACTAAACAAATTAGTCAAAGAACAATAAATTACAATCTCCATGATAGTTCATTTAGTCTACAACATTACCACATATTAGGTAGTTTTATTTTTTATATAAACACACACACGCACACACGCAGACTGACACTAAAAAAGTTGTGTTTGTGCCAGGTAGAAGAAAGAGGGCGTCCAACGAGCCGTTAACTAAGACTGGTTCTAGTAGAGTACATCTGAAAGATATCTTACACCCAGATCACTCACACATCGTCGACAAAGGACAAAACAAAAAATCTATTGTATAATGTGACCTTGGGGTTAGGATAACATCCCTGCCATCACGGCAACAGCATCATGATGAAGAGGACATAATGGCTGGAGTAGCCACCGCCAAGACTTGGTGACATCGGGAGCTCCATCGCAATTAGCCGGTACGAGAACCAGCTGCGGCCATTAGTGACGTACTCAGAGGAGGGAATCCTACCAAGATTCCTGACCTTACAGTGGCGGTATTTCATTCCGTCCCGTCTTTCAGTGACGTCGTTCGAGCCGCGGTCTGCACCAAGTTTGTGTCTTGACATTTTACAGATAATCAAGCTTGTATGCAGACCAAACCAGTGAAAGCTACCATTGAGTTTATCTGTAGCGCCGGTGAGTTTATGGAGTCTCGATGCAAGCTGGCCGTGGCAAGCGCCGACAGTACCAACCATTCTTGCCAGGGACAGAAGGTAATTGATCTCAATTAACATGATTCGATCAAGACGTCATAAGTCTGGAAACCTAGACAAAAATATTAATAAGATATAGCTAAATGGTTGAGAAATGATAAAAATTAATGATTTAAAAGTTAAAACTAAATTTTAGTGATGTGTTAAGTCTTATTTTCAATTTGAAGCAAGGTTAGATCGAATAATATGAAATATTCCTGAAGCTAGGGGTGTACAGGATCCTGAACCCTTGGGAAAAAGTTGGGAATTTATCTATTCTCGTTGGTCAGGCGGGATTGACCCTTTCCCGAAAAGTTTCGGGCGGGAAACAAAACATAATGCTCCAAGAAACAAAACAAATGGCGGCGCTAATGTTCTAGCAGTTACTGCTGACTCATCACTGTTAATCTCTTTTGTAGACAGTCTTTTTCTTTGTTATCCCGTGGTTGGGATAGGAAAGGAGTTATTTTACCACGTCTTGTAGAGAGACAAATTGGGAGGCACTGACTTATTGTGCTCTGTCTATCAACAGTGATTTGTTGGGTTCAGGAAGTGAAAGAGCTTTAAGGATTTAGAGGACAGAGATATGTTCTACTATCTTTTGGTGTGTGGAAATGAGAGGAAGGGGGAAAGGAAGTAGCTTGCCAAGGTCAACCATTTAGGTTCAGCGTGTCTGTTGTTGAAGAGCCAGAAAGAGAGTAGAGTATAAGGGGTGTCAAATCTAAAGATAACATTTAAGAAAACAACTTTTAAACCTAGATAATATTTTGCAGTTTCATACTTAGAGCACATTGAAGAGGTGCCAAACATTATGTTTTGTAGTTTTTTTTTCCCCTACACAAATAAATATAAAACACCATTTTCAAAAGAAATTAACTAATAAAAATAATTTCCATCAAAAATGTAACAAAACAAACTATTTTATTAATTGTATTATTAGATATTAATTCAAAATTCTATTATTTGATTTGATAAAAAAAATTCTATTCTCACGCACTTCTATTCATTTTATTATGTTATTTTTTAATTGTTTTTACTACCTTTAGCAATCTTTTTTTAGCACCGAGTCTTATTACTCGCTCCAGTTTTACGCATATGTACTAATTACTCTTGTGTGTTAGGAATGAGGAAGATTTAATTTAGAGGTGTACCTGCATTTGCGTGGATAGTGTGGGAAATCATTTAGGAAAAACCAACCTTAATACACCTGGCCAAATTCAAACTAAATATCCCTGTCATCGGTAGTCTAGTCTATTGCGAGAGTGGTGCCTTAGACCATGCAACCACCAAAGCGGGTTTTAATAATATTATAGCTTTAACAAGTCTTACCATATTAGTTTATTTATCATTATATTTTAAATCTAAGATTATTCTAAAGAGTAATTTTAAAAATTCCCTTTCCGGTCCTGAATCCTGTTATTTTAAATAATTCCCTGTCCCGAAATAAAAAAGTCATTCCCGTTCATCCCTACCTGAAGCCAAATTGAAGTTTGAGTTAGTTAACATATTTCATCCTAAGATGATTGAGTAATTATCACTAGATATCTGCAAAACAGGTTTTTTTGAGTTTGAATTGAAGCAAATATTATTAGCAAATTATAAATACTTATCAAATAAAATCATATCCTAATTAACTGCTAAAATGATGTCAATTAAAAGAGTCACACATTATAAAGCGAGAGAAACAAAAACAAGTTTTAGACCCAAGTCCTATAAGTTATCAAGTATTAATGTAAAGTTCTTAAACATGTTCATACAAATCGTTCAAGCAGTAAAGAGCACCATCTGTTGTGATTATAAATATTAATAGTCCTTAAAGTTAACACATTTGTTATTTATTATCCAAGGGTACATTTATAGGCTATACAAAGGTTTTATAAAGACTATTTTTGGTAAAAATAAGAGTGCATTATTTTGTGGTAAAAATTAATAAACATCTATTTTACCTCATAAGAATTGTTATTAAAAATATATTAACATAATTTAGGCACAGTGTGAGATTTCCAATGGCCTAAAACCTTATCGATTTTTTTCTGGTTTGGTTTGATTCAAGTTATCAAATCGAATAATATAAAATTCAAATCAATATAGATATTATCAAAGCTTCACAAACCCCTAATTATCACAACATGTAATTTAATTATTTTAGAATTGTATAGGTTCCAGACCATTGCCTTAGCTATAGAATCGTGATAACGTGAAGCAATGCATTTTTCCCACTTATCGAAACATATACTGATCTGAAATTGTCATATGCAGACCTAAATATTGTAAAAAGCACATTTGTAACGAAAATAAACAATGTATGCCTTGTATTTTAAAAAAGGGTAACCATAAAAATCACTGGACAATGATGCAAGAGGTAGTGAGTGTCATGTCACTAAGGTGTTGTAAATGCAAAGTAAGTATCTTAAATTCAGAGAATAGTAGCAAATGAAATGTGTCGTAAGTGTGAAGTGTTGTAGGTCAAAGTATCATAAACAAAGTGTCATAAAACAAAATATTGTAAGTCAAAGTGTCATAAAACAAAGTATCGTAAGTCAAAGTGTCATAAAACAAAGTATCGTAAGTCAAAGTGCTATGAAACAAAGTATCGTAAGTCAAAGTGTCATAAAACAAAGTATTGTAAGTCAAAGTGTCATGAAACAAAGTATCGTAAGTCAAAGTGTCATAAAACAAAGTATTGTAAGTCAAAGTGTCATGAAACAAAGTATTCTATAAGTCAAGGTAACAATTCTTTACTGTGATATTTAAAGGTCCTGGTGGAAGAGTTACA
Organism: Timema podura; assembly: GCA_033556935.1. Classification (NCBI taxonomy): domain Eukaryota; kingdom Metazoa; phylum Arthropoda; class Insecta; order Phasmatodea; family Timematidae; genus Timema; species Timema podura. Next base: position 48,960,793 of record JAVRXN010000003.1, read on the forward strand.
TGAACCAGTCTTTGACAAACCTTGTCGGGTCTTCGACGTAGTTTTTGGGGATCTCAAACAGTTCTGGTTTGACATCGTTACGGAAAGCAAACTCTTGGAATGTTATTTTCGCGGTCACAGTAGGTAGAATAGGAATATCTGAAACACATGAGCCAAAACTGGTTATTCAAAACTCATTTAATAGACTTAAAAATATATATATTTTTGACAGCTTTAAAATAAGATTTTAATTCCATAACATTTAAACATTTAGTTCCTATTACTCGCATCCACTTGAGCACAAAAGTCACTCCGAGTGCATTTACAATTTGTCAACATTGAATTGGGGGTGGGAGGATAAAAATGTAGGGGTGTGCAAAGTCCACTTTTTCAATTCAAAGTTAAGTCGAAATTAATAATATGAGACATTCCTGATGCAGAGTCCTTGTATCAGGATTGTCTCTAATTATAAGCCGGTGTTGCTTTGGTACAAAAAGCCTTGTAAGCCAGTAACTCCGAGACTATCAACTCTCTGTTGAGCAACTCAAGTTGCCGTTGTGTTTCAGTCACCGGTTGCTCTCCATATAAACGCAGTCTTACTGTTTTGTTTCAATGGCAGAACTTTCATCACAGTTGGAATCAATTTTTTTAATATAAAGCTCTAGGCGTGTGCGTGTGAACTCAAATCGAATATATGAAATATTCTCGAACCCGAATCGAAGTTTTAATATTTTCTATTAGTTGTTTTATACTCGGAAAAATATTATTTTGTGTTTATTTATATTACTTTATGCACTAAAATTACTTGGAAAATATTTATTTCACAAGTGTTTGTAATATTTCATGTTATTCTGATAAATCAAGTTACTATCACAACATGTAATTCAATTACTTCCGATTTATTCCATATTAATATTAATTTATAACAAACAAAACAGCTAAGAATGGCTATAATTGAAGATAAATGGAGTATTTTAACTGTCAATATTTTTATTGGTGTAACTTCGAAGCCAGAATTTGTTTCAAAGTGAAGTCGAAGATGATGTTTGTTTCGGAGCCAAGTCGAAGTTTCAAAGCTTCGTACACCCTACAAAATTTCATTTATTTTTGAGATTTTTTATAGCTCATTTATATTTGTGTAGATAATTTTAAGAATAGTAGAACGAAATTAATTTTTTTTTAATTGATTGTAGTAAAGTTAAGGTGTTGGTGTTTAGAGAATAGAACAAGATGATTATTGACTTTTATGGGGAAATTTATGCAGTGGATACTCAACCCCGTCTTTCTGGGTGAAGATTGGAGAGCAGGAAGGTGGTAGGACATGTTTTCTAATGGCTTATCTCCAATCAGTCGAACCTGCATGTCGGGACTCGCACTAATAATATTGTCTGTCTAAAATAGCAAACGCAAGCGCAATCCTATATCGGAAATGCTTATCAGAGGGGCTTAACACTGTCCATCTTTTGTGTTTATGTAGTTGTGTTGGATTGCGTTCAGACAATTGTAGACAAAAATAGGTGAATTACTATATTCAACTAAAGCAATTAATTATTTACTCAAGGATAAAAGTTTGTGATAATAGAGAGTAAAAGGTATTGCATTTAAAATTATTTTATAAGAGTAATAATTTAATAACATTTAATAACATTTTAAACTGTTAGTTTAAATCTATTTAACTCGTGTTTGTAAACTTTAATATGACTTTAATGATGGAATAATTTTGGTTGAAACTATGTTTATCAACATTTCATTGTAGACTACATTTAAGAAAAGAAAACATAGTATCTTGTAAGTGCTCTTTACAAGTGCGTGTTCAACAAGCGGGTACAACCGATTGTAAATAAGCCATAATCAGCGTGCTTTCATATCATTTCACTTTTTCTTTCATAGATAGCAGTTAAATGTCTTGAGTATTCTGTTAATTATTTTTGTTTTGATGAATTCCTTTGTTTTCTTCCAGTTTTTTCCTTAAACTCTTTGACCGCCTCTAAGGTCTAGTGGCCAGAGTTCCTGGTTACAGATCCAGAAGTCCTGGGTTTGATCCTCGGAGCTTCCAGAACTTTTCTATGAGACTGTTGGTTAGGAACAGAGCTAAACTCAGCCTCATTAGGACAGATGAGGAGCTACTTGAATAAATAAGTAGCAGCTCTGGTCTAGAAAACTGAGATTAATGACTGAAGGGCTCGTTGTGCTGACCACATGACACCCTCCAATTGAAAATGTTGGCATTATCATCACTAACGACTGTGGTCACTCTGTCGGTATAGCTCGCGTGCGGGTTTACGTCATTGAATTTTTTTCTTTTTTAAACTCTTTATATTTTTATCTTTTAACAAAAATGTCTGTTTTCAAGTTATGCAGCAACCCTATTTCATTCACAAGAAACATGCTATTTGAAATCATGATAAAAATAATCCAATTTACCTAGGAATTGAGTTTGATGACCCTAGAAAAAAATAATACAACTTTTTAATGGTTTATTGTGTGGCCTTCCCTCCTACAAACTATTAGGAATTGTTTTCTTTTGGGGTGCGTATAACCCGAACGGGTAGTAAGTCGTGGTGCTAATAATATTGTTTCCTTTTCTTCCTTCTCAGTTTCAAATTGTCCGGAGATGGTTCGCTCCAGTGATGATTGCACAATTTGAGTGTCAAAATATAAAAACGTTGACAGTTCACTTAAGATGTAAGTACTAGTGCTGATACTAACTAACCAGAATTCGTTGTCAGCAATTAATCAATATTTTTTGTCTCCGCATCTCACTACCCATTTGGGTTGTTAGCCTATGTACTAATAGCCTAAATATGATTATAATGAGGCAGATTTAAATTAGAGGAAGTGTATCCACATTTGCATGGAGAGTGGAAAACAATTTAAGGGGGAAAAAACTCTGATCTCGCAACCATCTGCAGTCTGGAATAGTGTGGAACCATTAGACCACTGAAGCAACATAATCAATATAGTACATGTTTATCATATCCCCTGCATTGGTCTGGAGAGAAGATGGGAAAACCAGAGTGAAAAAGCACGTTTGTAAATCTCCTCCCAATTACACCCGACCAAGATTAAAACCTCAATCTCCCTTGTCACTGGCAAACCAGTCTATTGTTAGACTAGAGCCTTAGACCACGTGCCTGCTAGTACGGGTAGCACAAGAGTTCAATTTTGTGTCATTACTCACCAATCTTGACGGGGAAACCTGGGGGCAGCTTCATCTGCACAAACTCTCGCAGTTTGCTGAAGTGTTTGAATGGAGTGATGACCTCTAAGACGTTGAGAAGCATGTCAACTGACAGGGGGAAGTCTGGACTCTGCGGAGATCACAACCACACACTTGACACTAAGACAACCTTGTTCATTTAACTTGCCCCTCATCTCTTTCAATGCCACGAGCCAATCTGATCGGCTCCACCTTCTACCATTAAAGGTGCCGCGAGCCAATCTGATCGGCTCCACCTTCTACCATTAAAGGTGCCGCGAGCCAATCTGATCGGCTCCACCTTCTACCATTAAAGGTGCCGCGAGCCAATCTGATCGGCTCCACCTTCTACCATTAAAGGTGCCACGAGCCAATCTGATCGGCTCCACCTTCTACCATTAGCCACGAGCTCGAAAACAATAGTGGTGACCAAACATAGAACCAAAAGTTTATGTTCTATTTTTAAATAAATGTGACAAAGGAAGAAGATTAAGAGTTGTACCGCTGAAACATTGATAATGTAGAGAAAAAGAATTACAAGATATGTTTACTATTAAATTTTCAAAATCTCTGTAGTAAAATATGCAAAGATTTAGTCGGGGGGGCTACAATTTTTTTTTTAATCCTCGAATTTTATGGAACAGTTTTACAATTCTTAGTTATTCGCATATTTGGAAATCTTCCAATTTATTTGTTTTCTTTCAACGTGGACTCATTTTCAGACATGTGCCTCCTATTTTTGGGTTAATAATAGAGGTTGTCTACTCAAAGAAATGTTCAATGATAAGTCCAGGTTTATCCAAGCAAGTTACAGATTTTCATAGGCTTAAAAAAGCATTTTACCCATAATCATTTAATTTTTTTAGCACAGCGTCTTACTATCTATTCAGGTTATACGCATATGTACTGATTATGCTAGTGACTTAGGGATGATGAAGGTTGAATATAGATTAAGTGTACCAGCATTTGCGTGGAGGTTGGAAAAATACACCTCAGTACACTTGACCGAGATTCTAATCTTGTGCTCCCTGTCATTGATAGTTTAGTCTAATACATGAGTGGTACCATAGAAAATGCGACCACCAAAGCAGGTAATAATTCTATTTACATCCATTACCGTTTCTGGCCTGTGGTCAGTTTTTTATTCAAGTCGTATATTTCCTACTGCCGGCTTGATAGGTCTGTTGTAGCTTCATATGCCGTATAGTCTAACTTAAGATTAGGACAGACTCAAAATCCAGTCCCCAGCCATCAATTTATAAATGTGAAAGGTTAAACCCACATTTCATAGAAGATAAATTTTTCGGCCATGCCGAGTATCGAAACCGGGACCCTTAGCTTGGTAGAAAAACACACTACCGACTGAGCTAAGGTGTTGGATTCATAGTCCTCTTGTTATTGATAAGTACCTGGACTTGACATAAACTTAATTTAAATTTGGACAGCAATATTCTTCATATGAAACACAAAGGCTTAGAGTAAACTATGACCAGTTTACTTGAACAAAACCAGTCTCTTCATGTTTCGAGCATAGTACATTTTATACTGTGCATCATGGGTTGAATGGTCTATATCACTAACCAATAAGGGGGTTAATTATACTTAATTATAACAGATGAGTTTTTTATGTATTATATTCATTATTTAAAACAAGATAAGCAATTTTATTAGGTTTTTATTAATGTTGGACATAATACTAAAAAAAATTCCCCAAGTTACCTCAAATTCCTTGAGAGTTCCATGATTTTTCATGCAAGTATAAATTCCCTAAGAATTCCATACTTTTCAGGTGAGTACTGCACTGTATTGAAATATTATTATTTATTAAAAACACTAAATTAGTTTAGTTCCTTTTCTAATTAAATTCCAAACCGCTGCAACATTGGATCCACACTTACCATTGCGACGGTCGCCTTGAAGGCTTTATTGGTCTCCTTATAGACCAGGTTCCTGCCCAGGTTGGGGTAGCTGCCTGCCTCCGCACTCATATACTCCAGCCAGGAGATCTGGTTGTCCGGTGGGGGGGTTAACGACGGCCGACGCACTGGCTGAAACGCAAGACGACCAGAAGCATTTTACAAAACCAACAAGGTTCAACAGTTTATTTTTATATGTAACAACTTTAAGGGTGTGTGAAACTTTAGAACAAACATCAGCTTCGATTTTGCTTTGATAAAAAAATTGGGTTCAGCAATTAATAAGCTTTGTCAATAAAAACATTGAGACACAATTTACTCAATTATTTTTAGCACCATGTTTTACTAAGTGTTCGGGTTGTACGCATATGTGAAAGAGATGAGAGGAGCAGATAACATGAAGTGTTCAAGTGATAGGAGAAGAATGGACAAACTTAAAGGAAGAAGAATGGCAGAAGGAGAGAGGAAAATGGAAGCATTTTACTAAACTGACCCGGCCACAGGCTGGAAACAATTGATGATGATGATGATGAGGATGATGATGATGATTATGGTTAGGGATGTTTAAGGTTTAATTTGGAGGAAGTGTTTCTGCATTTTCTTGGAGAGGGAGTGGGTGGAAAACTAATTTGGAAAAACCTCAATTTATGATCGATTTTTGCCAATTGGTGCTGCTATACACATTAAACTTTAATATTAGTATGAAAAAACCAAAAGTGATTATTACTTGATTTATCACAATGAAATGAAATATTACAAACAAAATTTTGCAATTGTGTTCGTTTAACTCGGACCATCAAGACTCGACTGCATGATCCTTGTGCAGAGATTTGAGTCTTGCCAAATGTCGGAAGTGAGCCTACCTCTCCATTGTTGTCGAACCCCTGCGTGCTGCCCTTGGTTAGGCTCTCCATGATGGCCTTGTTCTTCTGGAGGTCCTCCTCGGACAGGTGCTCTCGCCTCTTTCTAGACTCCAGCAGCATCCCGTTGATGACGTAGAAGTCAGACTGGAAGGGGCCCACCATCTCCTGCAAACAATCACGTGTGAGTACCTTTGTTTTCAACGCAAAGATAGACAAACACTCGAACATGCGCAACAGTGGGTTGATAGTAGGGGTGTACAAAGCTTCCCCCAAAAAAAACTTTTATTTTCAAAATATCTTGGTTCAATGTTGTCATCATCAAATGTTTCCAGCCTGTGGTCGGGTCAGTTTAGTAAAATGCCTCCACCTTCCTCTTTCCTTTCCTCCTACCATTCTTCCCCATTTAAATGCTTTCATTCTTCTCCTCTCACTTGAACACTTTCTGTTATCTGCTCTCATTTCTTTCTTGAACTCCCTTGTGGGTCTTTTTCCCACATACTTCATTTCTATCATTCAATAGTGTAAAAACGCATAAAAGAATATTTTTAACGCAATGACTGTCATAAGTGATGACAACTGCTCAAAATATGGGCTGGTAGATTATATGGTTTGGCATATGGATAGATGTAAGTTGATCTTGTAACTTTTCATATCTGTCTGATAAGGTTATGCGTGTTTCATGCAACCTCCTAGGGCAATAGTTTTTAGACTTTGAGCCCAATTTGTGTCGTGGCCCTCTGAAAACCTTCAACTGTTCAATTAATTGTTTTTAAATTATAATTTTCAATTAACCTTACTACCTGTTCGGGCTATCTGTATTTGATTACACTTGTAGGGTAGGTAGAAGTTAGAGGAAATGTATATTTGCTTGGCGGGAGAAGGGGAAACCATCTAGGAAAAATCACCCTCAGTTGAATCCTGACATGTCCAAAAAATCACAAACCAGCTTATATATTGGCTATTCGAATATGACTAAAATATCTTAAAATAGAATTAACAATCCCAGTGGGTATTTTGTATGTTATGGTAGCAATACCACTTGAAACTAAACACAAGGCTACTATAACCAACTAGGTCAGCAAGCAATTGTCAAGAATTAGTAGCCAGAAGGAACCTAAAGAGTAACTTTACAGTTTTTATCATTTTAACAAACTTCCACTTCCATTTGAATTTTGCACCTTACTATAATTATTAAAATTCCTTTAAAAAAAGTAGATGTAAAGCTATAACCTCAACAAGCAGTGCAAGGCACTTTGGTCTGAGGCACTTTGGTGACCGCATAGCCTAAGACACTTTGGTGGTTGCATGGGCTAAGGCACTACTCTCACAGTAGAATAGACTACCGATGACAGGCAGATTGTGGTTTGAATCTTGGTCGGGTGTATTGAGAGTATTTTTTCCTAAATGGTTTCCCATTCTGGGTGATAAAAAAAAATTGCAATCCCCAGATTAGAAACCAATGTCCTAGAAGCATGCGGTCAAGAATGAAGCATGTATTGTGGCACAAACCTTCCTATCCTCACGGAATATCCATCCAGTTTGTGCTCTGGTGAAGGTGATGGACTTTGTTGACATCTGGGCGGCCATGATGTCGCTGCTCATCAAGATGTCTACCTCATCTTCTATCTCCATTTCAGTCTCCTGGGTAGCAAACACAAGAAGGGGTAATTCAATAAATGTCTTATATTTAGGGTAGTCAAGAGCTTGCGATTAACATTTTCTTAGAATGGTCCACTGGTTTAAAGTTCAAATTAATCGTTCTTACAAATTTTTTTTAATTCACATTATAAAACAATAACGATATTTATATGTGAAATTTAAGGTTTTCGAACAAATTCTTTTATTTTTAAATTTATTTAAAGAAAAAGGAAAAATAAACTAATAAGAGTAAATTTGATGAAGAGAGTCCACCTAGAGAAAAGAGGAAAAATGTGCGAAGAATCCAATGCACAAAGGTGAAATCCTCCTTTCTTCTGGCTTATAGAGTAGAAGAAGTCACACACACATTTTAACACAAATAAAGTAATATTTCAGCACTGTTGCCTTTATACAACACAAAGAAGAGAGTACAAATAACACAAACACTGGATTACTCCATTTTGAATTTAAAGAAGTTGTGTTTAAAATGTGTGTGTGACTACTTCTACTGTAGAAGACAGAAGAAAGGAAGAAGATGTCAACTTTGTGCATTGAATTCTTCCCACATTTTTCCTCTTTTCTCTAGGTGGGCTTTCTTCATCAAATTTACTCTTAGTAGTTTATTTTTCCTTTTTCTTTAGTTCTATCAATTTCCTTTACTATAAAATTATTTAGCCATTGGGCCACCTCATTTTTATACATTTTATTTTTAAATGTAATTTTCATTTATTATGCAAAAGTTTACATATATAACATTTGTGGTGAGAATCCATTATGATCTTTAAATTGGTTTCTTAATTTCATCAAGAGATTGCAGTGCCAAAACCATATACACAACCTCGATAGTCAAAGTTTATATACATAGATCAATAAAAAAAAATATGCAAAGAGGAAGGTTTAATTATTGTAAAATTTGATTATTATTTTCATCACACTAAAATAATTTAGACTTAAATAAATGTATCTATAGCCTGTCCATTTTACTATCTACTAATTTATTTATTTTATCACCATATCTTACTACCAAAGGTATATGGTTGGATGCACATATACGAAGCAAAAATGTTAGGTGTAAGGAAGGTTAAATTTAGAGTAAGTATACCTACATTTGTGTGAAAATAGAGTGAAAACTCACCTTTAGTATAAGTGACCGAGATTATAGCCTTGATATTCCAGTTATCGGCAGTCTAGTATATAGCAAGAGTGACGCCTCAAACTATGTGGGCACCGAAGGATGTTGTCCCACATGTGTTAAACATATCACACCTCAAGCCATCTTCGGCAGTCTAGTATACCACGAGAGTGACGCCTTGGACTATGCAGGCACCGAAAGGCATTGTCCCACATATGTTAAATACATCACACCTCAAGCCATGCTATGCCAATCCCACTGACCTCATATCGCACCCTCTGGAAGAGCTGCGCCTTGTTGTCTAGAACCGTCAGTGACTGGCTAGGTTTGCGGTCCCCGGTGAAAAGGAAGCTGATGTCCCCCCGCTCCCAGTGCATGTCGTTGAAGTCCACAAGCGTCGTATCCAAACGGATTGACGAGCCGCGCTTGTGGATGTGGCAGATGTCCGAGGGAAGGATGCGAGACACTAGGGGGACTGAAATCCAATATTAACAAAGTTCAATTAAAAATCAAATAGCCGAAGCTATTATTTATGCTTTTTATTGAGGAATTCTCCACCTAGATATAATATTCTGAAAATTGAAAAATTACACCTGGACACGGGAATCGAACCTGGGACCTTTGGCTTAGTACGCCAATGCTCTAACCACTGAGCTATACAGGAATCGTCTCGTGTCCAGGGTCATTCTTCGCTCATATTTTAAGGCAGAGTTTATGATGTACGTGCGGAAATCATCGGCTACAATTTTGTGATTTTTTTTATTAAGATCACGAGCTATCAGATAATGCAGCCACCTTCGGCTCGGTAGTTGGATTAATACTGCCACTTGTACAATTATAATAATTATTATTATTGTAACTGTAAAAGTCATTTTTCAATTTTCAGGAAAGTTCAATTAGTACTACACTCAATATAACCTCTAAGAGACCTGCAGGTTTTATGGAGAAATGTGTGCTGGGGTAAGGAGCTACTACCAGCCATGACAAACTATTGTTGCAAAATTTGTCTTTTAATTAAGGGAAGATTGATCATGCGCTACCTATAGAATGACAACACTGTTTCTCGATAGTAGCCAGAGATGAGATTCAGTTTAGCATAGCTGGGATAAGATGCTGGACCTTTCATATAAAAACTCCCAGGGAAAGAAAAATACCTTTATTAAAACATATTTGGGTCGAGTTTTAACAGTTGTTGAGACCTCATCAAGAAGAAATATAATATCTCAACTTTTCAAACAAAAATTTATGAGAAAAAATTCAGCTGACCAGGATTTTAACACAGATCTTCCTGTCGCCGGCAAACCACACAAGACGAAACTGGCACCTTAGCCTGCATGCCCACTGGTGCAGGTGTGTGTACTACTATAAGTGAAGACGAGTATTTAGTTCCGACAAGGTGCAGGGAGTGACAACTTACCCCAACTCTGGAAGTCCCACTTGAGCTCCATGTAGAAGTCTCCCATCTGGTTGAGGGCGGCTACCAAGTTAGGTCTGCGCTCCTCCATTTGCTCGCGCGCCTGCTGCTTCAACTTGCGCACCAGCGACAAAACTGCAATAAGATCTCTTACATTGTTACTGTCCTCCAGAGCTTTGGAAGATCGCCAACCAGCCTCTAGACAGTGGGCCAGTCGGGGTTGCAGGAGCATGTGGGATATAAGAGGTTCAGAGTTTATAGCATGTGTGGTCTCAGGCACCAACACAGTACACACCTTGGCTTGTGTTAACTTAGATATTGACCACACATACACTAATTACTTACCACAGTCTTACTACTTGTTTGGGTATGTACTAATTACGCTGTGTGAAGGATGAGGAAGGTTTAATTTAGACCACGTGTGCTCATATTTGCTTGGTGAGACAGTGGAAAAGCATTTAGTGAAAACCACCCTCAGAACACCAGACTGTGATTCTAACACCATCTTTATTTAGGCAGTCTAGTCTATTGTAGGAGTGACGCCTAAAGCTGGTTGACTCACACACTATTATTATTAAAAAAAAATTTCTAAGCATCACAGCTTAGGCTTACTACCCGTTAAGGTTACACTATGGGTTAAGGCTTAGGATGGCTTAATTTAGAGGAAATACATCCACATTTGCATGGAAAGAGAGTAGAAAACCATTTAGGAAAAAAAAACTCGGTGCACATGACTGGAATCGAACCCTGCTCTTCCCATCTTTGGCAGTCCAGTCCATCACAAGCGTAGTATGTTAGATCAAATATTTTTAATTGTTTTAAAGGTGAGTAATACAAAGTTTAGGAGGTAGAGAGAAGATTTTGACTCACTTGTCTGCCGGTCGCCATAGCTGATGGCCTCCGCCAGGGGGCTCCATCCCGCTAGGTTCTTGATCTTGACTGGGGCCCCATGGGCCAACAGCAAGTGTACACACTCTATAAAGAAGACACACCAGAGCCATGTTTATTTTTCTCCACCTCAAACAACGATATAACAATTGAATGGCAGGACACACCAACTAGCTTAACCTAGGACAGTACACCTTCTACTAATTGGATGCTGGATAGCATAAAAAGCTTGTATACAAATGGTAAATACCTTCAATAGCATGACTAGGCATCGAACCAGAGCCCATATAACTGTGGTCGACCACGTAGCCCTGAAGATACAGTGAAGGTATATTTTTATTTTAAGTATTAAACATGAACCGACTGATATATCAGCAATGGACATACAAAACTAACTTAAATCTAGAACAGACCCAAAAACCAACCCACCAGATGTGAATTCATCTTGTTTAAAGGGGAAGCACCAATTTTACCAATTATAAATTTTTCGGTCATGCTTGGAATCAAACCTGGGACCCTTAGCTCAGTAGAGAGACACACTACCATGAGATAATGTGTAAGACAAGACCTCTATTAGTGATTCTCTTTAACGTGATTAGAACTTAATGTGGTAGAGTATAAATGTAAACTCCATTTACACTATGGCCCTATCTACTAAGCTACACCATAATAGAAACGTGCAAGGTAAGTTTGCAACTGTTCAGGGTTAACCGAGTGTACACGTATGAACCAGGAAGAGCCAGGTCGAACCTTAACTACATCAGATACTTAAGAGACCTAACAGGTGTTATCAGCAAGAGCGCTAAGTCATTCACAGACAAGGATATAAATTCTAGAGAGGGTTTTGTCAGAGGTGATTGCAGTTTAGATCAATATAAGATAACTCAGAGATAAGATAAACAATGGCTGACTCGTGTTTGTCGGTGAAAACTCCCATTGTTAAGATATAAGTAGGTACCTAATTCAATAACAATCCATGATGGTGTTTAAGAGCCACAGATAACAAGTAGCTTAGGTTGGTAATAAATACAGCTCCAGTGAATGATGTATTGATAACTTACTGTTATATTTCATATCACTCATGTTTAAATCAAGTAAATATCAATATAACATGTATTTTGACTACTTGATATGAAGCATCGTTGCAAAACCAGTTTTAATCAATTTATTCTAAATTCAAATCTTGTTTTAGCACCGCATCCTACTACCTGTTCAGGTTATATGCTTATATGTACTAATTATGCTAATGAGTTAGGGATGAGGAATGTTGAATTTATAGGAAGGTGTACCTGCGCAAATGTTTCTTAAATTTAAATTACATCAGTGGTATTTAGAATGGGACGGTTTGTCCTTGATGGGGAGATTTGTGTAATGGAACCTTATGTTCCTGGGTGGAAAAAAGTCGGTGGGGGAGAGGGTGGGATAAGACATGTTTTAAATCAGCTTGGTTATTGTAGTTTTTCAATTCGCATTTTCTTGGACATAAAAAGGGTGGACTATTTAAAGGTTGCAGTTAAATGGCTCAAATTCACAAATATATCCCATCTTTTTCGTTGTAAAATTTCCTGTTTTTTTGATTCACAAGATTTTTCAAAGAGAAAAACTAATCTTTTTCTAGTGCTAGTTCTTGTTTGATCAGCAAATATTTTTCATTAAAAGGATGTTACAAAAATATTTTAGTGATAATTTATCAAACCAGATCAGTGAGCAATTATTCACAGAAGACAAGAATGATTAAAAATAGGCTAGTAATGTAATTAGAGAGCAGGGGTTTCCAACTGGTGCCGTGTGCAGTGCATGATGCCTTCTTTTGAAGCCCACGAAATTCCTTGGAAAAGTAATCTACTGTAGTAAATTGACGTTTTTAACCAATAAACGGGAATTACATGGGGAAAATCCATTAAATCTACAAATGATGCCTTCATTCCGTAGTAAACTTAATTGCACTTTATTTTTATAACGACTTGTGTATCCACAAGAGTCTATTTTCCTCACAGCCCTTAACCGATTATGATGCGGCTCTGTCACTAGACTCGTGGATTCAATTGTGGCCCTCAGGCACTTTAAAATTGGAAGCCCCTGTTATCGTAGAGTGTTTATGTACCTTTTCTGCCGAGCATGACAGCCAAATGCAAGGCCGTGTTACCTGAAACGCAAAGCAAAAAGACAATGTTACATGCTGCACAGAAATACAGTGTGTTTAACCTTTGAATATAGAACTGGCAGGCTCACAAAATACCGTTAGCACAGTCGCAGTTGTCAAAGATTCCCAAAGAGAGCACTCACACTAAATATAAGAAACAAATCACATTTCAATTAAAGTTTTTTTTCACTGTGTCTCACTCATTACCTGTTCAAGATATATGTGTATATACTAATTATGCTAATGTGTTAAGGAGGAAGAATGAATTTAGAGAACCTGCATTTGTGTGAATGAACAGTGGAAAACTATATAAGAAAAAAAAATTTGATAGCCGAAGCAGGTCTAACCAGGTTAATTGAAAGGAGAATGTCAGAAAGCCTGCAATGATGGGCAAGCAGGCTAAATGTCAAGCTCATCTAAAGAGCTTTGCCATTTACTGCAGTGGTCAGGATTCGAATCCCAGTAGCCTACTGTAGGGTGGTTTTCCTAAATAGTTTCCCAATCTTCCTCTATGCCAGCAGTTCCCTAAACGTGGTGCTTACAATTATTCCCAGTGGTGAGAAGGCAGAACCCAAACAAAACAAGCAAATTAGTCGTAAAAAGATAGGGCCACATTAAATCTTATAAATACATCAGGACCAAGTATTGACAAAAGTAAATCAGAGTTAAACAGTGGTTGGAGGGTGTAGACATTGATTGATTCAAGGTCAGACAACCTTGCAGTCTGCATTGTTATATCCCTGAGCATAATTAAAAATGTGCCGAAATGGTAAATATTCAGCTCATTATCTTGGTGGTACTCCAAATTACAGAAATTATTGGGGTGGTACACCAATAGGAAAGTTTAGGAAGTGTGGTATATACAAATATGGCTATATTTTCTCTAAATATATATTCTTAATCTCTACCTTATCGGTGTGGTTAAATGTGGATAACCCAAAGAGGTAACAGGAGGCAGTGTAAAAGAAATATCAATAAAGAAAAGCAAACGTATTCGCTCTACAGACAATACAATATAAGTTTGAAAAGTCAGAGTTTAATGGGGGGAAATTTAGCTTCCGGGGCAAATTTATGAATGTAGGTGAAGTGGTTGTGATGAATAGAACCTCCCGATCAAATTGAAGAAGCTATAATGACTGACAGTTTGGAAGATGATGGTCAATTTGAGGATATCTTCCAAGGGTCGAACGATATAGTGGGAATGTAGGAAGTACGACAAACTTTACAGCCTGGTGATGGCAGTTATCTGTGCATGGAGGTGAATACAGGAAAATATGAAGAATAAAATCCACTAGAACATAGCTTGTGGATTAAATATTCATAGAATGAAACATGAAATGAGGACGATACAGAACATTCTCACTAACGAATATGGCTGGATTAGATCAATGGCTTCATTAACTTATACTCTTTATTTATATTTTATTATTTCACTAATGATGATTAACAAAACAACAATAAATATAGCCTACAGGCTAAATTAGGTGTGATGTGACCAGTAACCCAAAAAAATTCTCACTCGCTGCCGAACCTCTCTAGCAATCGAATGGAAATTATTTTTGATAAATTTTTTCACTCCTACACATTAAGTTAGTGTCACAATATTATCAGCGCAAAATGCCACAATTTTCTGAAATATTTTTTTTTCTTTTTTAATAATGGAATATGTTACGATAACTGATTAATATATGGAAAATGACTGAAAAATCAAGCAACTTTGACTGGATAAATTTACTAAGAAACAACTTGTGCTTACTAGAGGAGAAAAAAATAATCAGCCAAGATGTAAACTACAAACATAGACAGTCCCTGTTTAAATCAAAGGTATTGTAAGCCTATCTAAGGCTCCTTGCACACAGAATGGTTTTTTTCCCGTGGCAGGACACGGCACAGTCCCATGAGTTCAGTCAACCATTATGTAGAATGGAGCTTTGCACACGCCACGATCATGGTTATTTCCCGTACACGCTGCCGTTGCACTCACGGCGCCCCACTGAACTAGTACGATGCCGCGGTTGTATCTGGTCGCAGTAGGGCATGGGATTATTTGGAGCTATTCACACGGCAAGGGCTTTTCTCGTACGTTCATCCCGCATCATCATCACTTTTCAGTCCTGTGTCGAGCCCCAAACTGCAAGTCCGGTGAAGGTGCTTCCTAATTTTCAAGTTACGCTGAACCAGGCTGCCGTGCTTAAACATTATAATAGTACAGCGAACTACGATTTGGACAGTCGAAAATAATTGAAGAATTTTGCATCGTTCTCTCGTAATTTTGTGAACAATGTTACAAAAGCTTCCACTCTGTCCCACCCTAGATTAAAAGGATAAACCCACAAAATTCTAAATTGTCATTTTTTTCTTCATAAATAAAATAAATACAAAGTAATTTCCTTTTACGATCCATCATACTGACTCATTTGGTGAATGGAAATCTTGCTGTGCAGTTACCACGCCATGTGTACCACGGCAGCCTGCCGTAGCCTGTACGGTGCCAAGTCATGTCCGGCCACAGTAAAAAACAGTGCTGAGTGCAAGGAGCCTAATACCAGAAGTAATAAGTAATAGTAGCTTAGCTATTTTGTATTAAAACTATGACCAAAACAATCCAATATCACCTAGTAGATAATATTGACAATCTATTCCTATTATCTATCATAGTTTCCAAGTTACCAGGATGGCTCTAAGCGTGGGTGTAGCACACAAAGTTGTTTATTAGGAAAGTGTAAGATGACCACAATATGACTAGGCAACAGAAGATGTGATGTATGTAGCCTAGTTCCAATAGTTGACTAAAGAAATTAGAATGTAAGCCCATACGGCTCGTTTTGCCAGTAGCCTCACCACAATATGTACAAATACTCCTACTTTGATGCTTGCTCAGTAGACTAATGCAAGGTGACCGGGCTCTAGAGATGGGCGATAAATCACTGTGATTTTTTCACCGATACCATTTGATCACCGTTACTCCTAGTGACTCAATCTCAAAAGTATCGGTGATTGAGATTTCAGTGATCAGAGATACTCGCATCAGATGGCAACAGTTATTCGAGCTACGGAGCTAGCTAGTATTGTTTCTTCTAGACACTCAAGTAAATACTCGCTTCGTGGTCCTTGTTATTCTTTTATTTTCTACCAGCTAATTGAAAATCGACCTTATTTACTGGCATATTTTATGTGTTATTTCTATTTAAAACACTTGATCTTGTTGATCTCATTTTTCAAAAACAGTATCAGATTGCTACGTAAAAATAACTTTAATGACCTAAATGTTTCATTCACATGCATTTTCAATACAAAATATTTTTTGTCAAGAACACAATCGAAAAGCGAGCTTACTAAGCGAATCACATTTCGGATTATTTTTAAAATTAGGCTACGAAATCACAGTCACTGTAGTCACTGATATCGTAAAATCACTGTTTAGCCCATCTCTACCGGGCTCACACACGCAAGCAGGGCACAAGTACCTCCGGTTGATCTAATGCTCGATCATCGAAAGAGTGCTACACACTGGGGTATCTCTGCCCAAAACTTTGATATTTATCTACCTAAGCGGGGTCACCTACTGCTTGTTTGTATGATCATGTTTATTCAGTCGGCACAACGAGGATCTTTCTAGTAAATTTAATTTACAACGCTTTGCTGAACAAAGTGCCTATTCACCAAATTATGACGGTTACTAAAGAATGTTTGAATCTGCGGTCTGGTAATACCGTTCCCATGTGATCAATGTTTATTCTTAATTTAAAAACCAAATTAGGACAATGAAATAAAACAATTACCGTAAACTAGGGAGCGTTGCATGATAATTACGACTTTAAACACTAAATCATTGATAAAAACCAAGTTATTATTATATTTTCAACTTACTAAATAAAAATTTAAACAAAAGTTATTTAACTAAAATATTTTCAAATTTTCTTGTGTCCTCTTTTTGTAACTTGGCAGAGAGTCTCTTCCAAAAATCAAACATTGATTTGTATAACCCATGAGTTATTAAAAGTAAAAGAAACACATACCATGTTTGTCTTTCTTCGAAACATCATTAGTTCGCAAGAGAGATGATAACTTTCTTACATCTCCACTGAAAACACATTCATGTAACGGACAGTAGTCGACATCTTCAGCCATGTTTCATTTTAACCAGAGACATGTGGATGGAGTGGAATAGAGCAGATATCAATATGCCTAAAATGTGTATGCGATAGGAAGTGCCCCTAGCGGTCCAGATCATACTATATTCACCGTGCATTGATGTATGTGGCAGAATATGGAAACACTTGCATGAAGGTGATCACTGAAACATGTGGTTGATCTTAGCTTATGATGTTCTAAACTTGTTTAAATATGTTAATTTCGATAAAACGAATCTATTAAAAAAGCCACAATATGAATTAAGAGTTTCTGTAATGTGGGATGTTCAAATAGCTATAAACACACACCAATAAATACATAATATTTGACATTTTCCTTTATGGGAATTGAGTGAAGAAAAACGAAACAAATGGGCTCAAATAGATAACAGAAATAATATAGTTTATCTGTTATCATCTATATTTATCCTGACTTTGAATCAAGGTAAAATCTATGCCAAGAAACCAACCAATTTTAATAGTTTTAGGCTATATATATTTTGTAAATTAAGCTCGGCAAACATTAACCTCCATACCTCTTAAAAGACGAGTCCTAGTCACTGCAGTGCTTTGAAATTTCATCTTTGTCCCTTGTATTTTTTAAAAACTAGTTACTAGCCTATCTCAGGTTTTGTTATTGCTGATTTGTAAATTTTTTGTCTAGTACCGTATAGGCTAAATAATAAATAATAAAATAGCACCCGATTCAGTGGCCACATATTCTAGAGCAATAGACTAGACTGCGCATGTACTGAGGTTTTTCCCCCTAAATAGTTTCCCTTTTCTCTCCATATAAATCAGGATAGACCTCCTCTAAATTCAACATTACTCATCCTTAGCCCATTAGCGTAATTAGTACAAAAGCGTACAACCCGAAAGGGTAGTAAAACGTGGAACTAGAAATAACCTACATTTGTCATTTCACATCAGTAGAGACTTGCTACATTTTAATACATGACAGAGACCTAAATTGTGAAATAATATCTTGTCAATGCTGTTTACATTAAATATAATAATTGTGAGTCTATTATTCAATGTTGGCACATTAATATAAAATATACAATCCTGAAATGTAAATATTCCGAACCTAACCTATATTTTGTTGGCATTTTGAAGATGATGTTATAGGTTAATTGAAATATATTAACATGTAGTTATAAATATATAAATGAAATATAACGATTTAGTTGAGGAGGCTTATAACTTTCAATTTTACATAGGTACTGGTAAGTTGAATTTCAGTTTATTTGGTTACATGACTCGCTTTAAATAAACCTAATCCCTTATCAAAAGATTGGTGTGAATAATACCCACTATTAGCCATTTGCATAGTTTCTTGCCTACCCCTTAAGGGAATGGAGTGATTAGGTATTATGTATGTATCTGTTGCGATACTGTACGTTTACTATCAACTTTAAGGTATGTAGTGGTCAGTGCATCTTCCTACAAGCCTAGTGATCTCGGGTTCGATTCACGACTGGAACATTTGGTATTTTTCCCTAAAGTTGATCTACCTCAACGGTCATCAGGGTTTGGTTAGTTAGGCTTAAGTTAGGTTTAAGAGTTTTTACTGGTTCCACACTCTCATATTCATTATCATTACTACCTCATCTCATCGGGACACGGATAGAGTCTCTACGGAAAAGATGTATGATTGGTACCTTCGTACATTCGGGAGTCCCTTGGGCAATGGTAAATCAGTACTCGCTAATATTTCCACAAACTGGGCTAGGAGTGATGTAGACCAGACGCGAAATATTATATTATAATTTTAGGGTGAAAGTTTCAAAATTTTGCCACATCCAAATCTCATGCGTTTTCACTAGCACCATCAGCGTCTGAACGGTGCCTACAGAACGTCAGGTGTTTTATATAGCTACGTCTATCTACGGATTGTCCATTCCAATGTAGCAGGTGGTATAAGAGCGATATTAACCCAATTAATTAAATAAATAGATTAGTGATAAACACGTATTACTTAGTTTTGGAATGTAAAAATACAAATATCTCACTCATTTCATATAAGTATTTTTTTAAATTTCATAAATATTGTATTAAAATAATATCCCAATGTCTTTGAAGGTGATGTTTCTAGGTATGGCCATCTAGGTGTTTGATTGAAATATATTATTAAATAATTGGCTTGAAATTCATTGTAAATCAGTAAATGGCAACGTGTGCCATTTGTTTGGTTTACCTAATAAACAAACGGTTTTTTTTGTTGATCAGATACCTTTACCTGTGACAGTGCGTTTGGGGTTCGAATCACAGCCAGGTATACTGAAAGTTGTTTTTCATAAATGGTTTTCTACTCTCCTACCATGCTTTTTCCACTTTGATTACATTTTTTATCTCTTATTTATTCCTTCTGATTATTCAGTCTGCTCACTTGTAATCTGCTAACAAAACTATATATTTTGTGTGGTTTAAGTCTACTATGATGTTTATAATAGGAGTAGATATAGAAATATATTTAAATATAAAAATTTTAAATCATCCTAAGAGCCAATAAACAGTAGCTTCACAAATCATACCAAAAGTTGACTGAAAATAAAACTAGCCCTAAGAAATCTTGCTTGTAATTTTCTTTGTTTTGAACTATCTAAGGTTTTCATTACTGAATATATTTTTGCCGCCAAAATACGTTGGTAATAGATATTTCTTCAACTTTTATAATAAACGTTGCTTCAGAAACTTTATTTGGCAGACTACATTTGAACGGGTTGTATCTTCTTTATTAGGTAAAATATTCTACTCCTTAAACTTACTTTGATAAACTTAATTCTTTACTGAACTAATAAGTACATCCATATTTTAATGTTCATCTTTGTTTTTGTAGGTTATTATTTTATAATGGCGAAAGTACAATTGTGCAATGTTAGTGTATTGGACAATCCTTCAGCATTCCACAATCCTTTTCAATTCGAAATAACTTTTGAATGCATTGAAGATCTCAAGGAAGGTAAGCTTTGTTTTTTAATTCTTTCATAAACTAACACGTTAACTTTTTATTAGTTTAGTTCCTACATCTGTTAACTTAAATGTCAAATAGGTCACCATTTTTGGCAACATTTTACTTAAACGACTTTTTTGTGACAAACTAGCCAAACTTTACACTTGATTGTCCATCCTGTTTTCATTATTGTTAAGAATCTTTACTAGCCAATTTTAAATTTAATTCAAGGCAATTGCATGTACATATTTTAAGTATTTGTTTTTGTGATGAGTAACAATAAGGGTATACTACTTTGAATGTGGGTACTGTACTGTGTTCTTTCTCACAGCCTTCTAATAATTTAAATTGTTTACGTGAAATTACACCTTTTGTGTATTTTCAGACTTGGAATGGAAAATGATCTATGTTGGTTCGGCAGAGAGTGAGGAGTATGATCAAGTGTTGGACACAATTTATGTTGGCCCAATTCCGGAAGGAAAGCACATGTTTGTCTTTCAGGTATAATACCCAGCAAAATTAGGGCTCACTTGATAGTAAAGGTCTGTTAACACTATGTAACAAAAAATGTTATAAAACAGTTATTTTGTAATTTGTTACAGTTGAGTGTTGTAAAACATTGACACAAAGACTCAAAACTATCTAACAAATTATAGGCCTAACATGATTTATCTAGTCTGCATCATGGCGTTTGAGGAGGATGTTCTTGTGATTGCGGTTTGTATAGTTTTGTGCAAAAAAAAAAGGGGGGGGTGGGGAGCCCAATACTGTTTTGGGTTTGACCATCTCTACTTGTGTTAGCTAAATACTGTGAGAGTGACCTTTTCACTGGTCCTCAATGTGATGACCATGACCTGTGGGCTAGAGAACTTAGAACTGATGACAGTTTTAAGAACTTTGTTTTAACTAAAAGCCAGGCCTTTGAGTATTTAATTAATTTGATTGGCAATCAAATAGAGAGAAAGAACACATCTTTTAGTGATGCTATTCCATTGAAAGATCAGTTTAGTCAACTTGTTACTGTTAAGGCATACACAAGTCCACATTATTATAATCATCATCATCAATAAAATCTGGTATCATTATAATAGGTGCCCAATCGCGGGGCAATATCATTATAATTAGCGCACAACCGTAAGACGATATCGTTATAAACAGTTTATCATTGGTGAAATGGGGGTCTACCATTACAGATTGATGAATTAACGGTCGAGGACTGGATGTTGTGTCTGTCCTAGTTTTGTTAGATTATAAGGCATATGAAGCTACGACAGGCCTAGCAAGCCGGTAGTGGAAAATATATGGCTTTAATAAAAAAACTGGCCCAGGCCACAGGCTAGAAACACTAGTGGATGTAAAAAAAATAGTGCTTGCTGCTATACAAATGTCGCAATACCATAATAATATAATTTGTTTCATTCATTAAATGCCTTTTACATGGATAAAACCGCAAAATTATTTTAAAACCCTCTTTATTATCTATGACTGGCTGCATTACAAATTTAGATTTTTTATAAGAAATTCTAAAGTAATATAAATGTAAGTTGTGATGATAATTTTATTTGATTGGATTAGAATGAAATATACCAAACAATTGTAAATCATTTTACAAGTGATTTTAATCCATAAAGTTATTCCATAAGCACATTATATTATTTCATACATTTGATTCGAGTTTGACCTCACACACCCTAAAAAAAATGGAAAGTGAATGTTTAAAAAATGAGGCCAACCGTAGCAGAGATTCATGTTGAGGGTGTGTCAGAATTGTTGATTGCACTTTTCTAGGCGGATCCCCCAGACGTGGCAAAGATCCCAGTGGCAGACGCGTTGGGGGTGACTGTAGTGCTGCTGACAAGCTCCTATAAGGGGCAGGAGTTTGTCAGAGTGGGGTACTTCATCAACAACGAGTACACCGAACCAGAGTTAAAGGAGAATCCTCCTACACAGCCTCAGTTTGACAAGGTTAGTATTGGTTGCTAGTGATGCGGGGGTCATTGCTTGGAATGGTGGTTTTTAGTTATACTCTATAGTCACAATCTATACGTAGGTGTTTGAAATATTCTAAATTAGACCAGGATTTAGAAAGTAGATCTTATAAAGAACCAGAGCTCTTAATGTGGAACATTTATACATATGTACGTGCGTACATGCATACAATTACGAGGTAGGCAAGAAACTGTACAAACAGCTCAAAAAACAACTCTGTATTTAATCCATCCTCACTAACTTTTTCCCTCACTTAACTATCCTTACAAACTATCTTCACTTCAACAACCTTCATTAACCGACTCATACATGCACTTTTATTATTAAAACTAATAATGTTTCTCTTTTTCACACATTCGTCTACAACAGTTAGCAACGTCTTACATGGTTTACCCCTTCCTTTTGATCCACACTCTCTACCTTCATATATTTGCTTCGTCACTCGATCCACACTTATCCTCTCAACGTGCCCAAACCAACATAAGACACTTCTATCACATTGACCTATTGGATTCCCTTTCAAACCACACTCCTTCAGCACCCATTCATTACTGACTGTCTGTGGAACATAATTTCTCATATAGTATATTACGGCCACTTTAACATGTGACAGTGCATTCAGGTTTCGAATCACAGCCAGGTATACTGAAACTTGTTTTTCATAAATGGTTTTCTACTCTCCTACCATGTTTTTTTCCACTTTGATTACATTTTTTATCTCTTGTTTATTCCTTAAATTCAACCTTTTCCTCAAATGATTGCACGTCACCATCTATAGAAAAATTATCAAATAAATTTAATGCACATCTTAAGACTGAATTATTTAATTTTTTTGCAACATTATTGATTATGACAAATCAAGAAAAATTTGGTCTCACTCAAATATTGTTATAAAGGGAAAATGGTGCCAAACAGCCATATTAAATTAAAATTAATTAATCATATGTTATTAGAAAGTACTTGATATATTTGTAAGCTTATAAAACACATAGAGATCAACTTTTAATTATATAGTTTTCTTGCACGAGCGACTGAAAATTGCTGTGAGCTCGATCAGTTGCTGAGCCCTGGTCTATACCAGGGTATTCAACCTTTATTGTTCGTGTACCTCCAAATATAATTCCTCTTAAACTTTGTACCTCCAAAGTTGTTTGTGCTCACTGCAAGCTATACATATTCTACATTTAGGAGAGATAGAAAGAATGGATCTCCCAGATCGCATGTCCTTGTGTCTGGATCTTTGGTGGCAAAACCTAAATCTGGCCCCGAGTATTAAGTGTTTGTCATGAAATAATATATACCGTATTAGCCCGAATCTTGTTGGCCATCGCACATAATACAACCTTAAAATTTTGAAAGTGCTCTATATGAAAACTAATAGGTCTGTAATATACCTCAAGGTATTACAGTTTTACTAGGCCTTTAGAATGCTTTTACTGATGTGCAAGCACTCATAAAAATTTCATTTTTTTCTCTAAAAGTCTAATATTAGCCTCTGAAATACCAAATTTGCTAGAGGCTTGCACATTATTTTTTTGTCGCACCTCACGTATTGCTCTTAATTTAAAATTAATATCGTAGTTTCTTCTCAGTCCCTTGTTTATTTGAAACTCAGAGGAAGCCTTCTTTTTAACACCATCAGTCACCTGCGAATCTGCCCTGGGTTGTTTTTAATACCAGTAACACAGCACAGATTAACACTGACCCACTGAACTACAGATTCAGTGACAACGAAGAGTGGAAATACTCTATCCTCGTTTTGAATATGAGTCTATCACTAGACAGGCAATTATTTCCATTGGCCGGTACAGGTCCCACATGCTATAAAATAGACCTTTGAAGTAACCTGTATTTTTCTTCTTCTTCTTTCTTTCAGTGAAAAATGTTCGGCTGCACATAGAACAGTTTTCAGGACATTTTTGGAAGAAAAACATTCCACTATTTAAGGGCCAATATGTTATATATATTTAAAACTGTATGTACCCCTAAGATATATTCGTGTACCCCAGTTTGAATACCGCTGGTCTTGTCTTGAACACAAACAAACCTATATCCCGATCTACATCCATCTTTTAGATGAAGGCGTTGGTCTGTATTTGAGCCACTTGGCTGTACCCTAAGCTTTTCCCAAGTAGCCCTTCTCTTCTGATATCTCTTTAGTTTATTATTTTAAGCGGACTACTAAATGAGATGTGTTATCCGGTAGGTGGCGCGCAACATCTTATCGTCTCAGCCGCGTGTGACTAGGTTCAAGATCAACTGGGACGACTCTGACACGGTCGCGAACCCAATCGGCCTGGAGCTGTTGGAGAACCACGAGGAGTCCTCCATGCCTGTACCCAGCACGTCGGCCGTGTTCTTCAGCGAGAACAGCAGCCAGAGCGCCATGGAGGTTATGTAGGAAAGGGGGGTGAAGGGCAGGTAGTGAAGGACAAGATTGTTGTGACAGCCTACTGACACTCATGTCCCCGCAGAGGGTGGAGGAGAGGCGGTCTGTTAGTACTTGAAATAGTACTCGCTATATTTTTATAAATAATTAATGTTTTAATATTTTAAATGGTTTTTTGCAAAATTATTATAGAACACTTGATAATATTAGTCCTAAAATAATTACTTTTTATCATTAAATTTATACAAAACAAGACACAAAATCTCCAAAACTCATAATCTGCAGACCAAATCTAGAAGAATAAAATAATTAACGTCTAAACATAATTTTTAATTTTGTTAAAACTCTTAGGCAAGTGTTATAATTTAAAGTCCTAGTAGTATTTATCTATCCCAAGAATGTTTCCTTCCACATATTAAGTTGGCATTACTTGTTCATAGCTACAACCTTCGTATAGTCAGAGTAGCCCTCTTTCACTTAACCTCCAGTCATAAATATTGGTCAACAAGAGTCTTGTGTCAACATTAATTTAGGATTGTTTGTTCATGTAATGTTTTAACTCAATTTGCAAGAAATTTCTGTTAAATAAATCACAAACCTTCAAACGATTAATTAAACATAATTTGTTTAGAGCTGTGTGGGATCTTGACCTTCAGGAACAAATTTAAGAAATTGATTGTTCCCGAAACTTGGGCAGAAAAAAATATTTCCTGGAATTTTTCTTGAAAAAATATAAATAAGCTACTACAAAATTTTCATTAAAGATTAATCTACTAAATTTAAATTAACCTTATCTGTTAAGGATATCAACATTATCAACTGTTTCCAGCCGGTGACTGGGTCAGTTTGGTAAAACGTCTCCATCTTCCTCTATTCTTCCACCATTCTTCTCCTCTCACTTGCACACTTTGTTATCTACTCCTCCCATCTCTTTCTTGACATCCCATATGGTTTTTTTTCTTAAGTTAAGTAAATTGATACCTGAAACTACAGTATATTGTATTTAATATCTACCTTGCACAACAACTGAGCTCCATTAAGTAACATAACCACACTCCATATAAAGCATCCATGGTAATATTTATCTCTGAATTAGGGATGGACGGGAACTACTTTTTTATTTCAGAACAGGATGGGAAATGAGTCAAAATATCGGGACTCGGGACGGAAATGGGAAATTTTTAAAATTATGCTTTAGATTAATTTTAGATTAAAAAATATTGATCTCCAAACTAATATGGTAAGACTTTTAAAAGTTATAATACAATTAAAACCTGCTTCGGTGGCCGCATGGTCTCAGGCATCACTCTCACAGTAGATTAGACTGCCGATGACGGGAAGATTATAATTCAATCCTGGTCGGTTTTCCCTAAATGGTTTCCCACTCTATCCACGCAAATATATGTACACCTTCTTTGATTCAATCTTTATCATTCCTAACACACTAGTCACTAGTAAATAGGTGTGTAACTGGAACAGGTTGTAAGATGTGGTCCTAAAAAAAAGCTAATAAAGGTAATAAAAATATTAAAAATAACAATAAAATAGAGGTTTGCTAATAGCATTTTTTATTAAATTTTGTGTGGAAATTATTTTTACTAGTTAATTTCTTTTGAAAATTGTGTTATATATTTAATCATTATCAGAGCACAAAAAATATTATAAAACATAATGTTTGGCACCTCTTCAATGTGCCCTAAGTATGAAACTGCAAAATATTATTTAGGTTTATTAAAACCCCTTAAATGTTATCTGGGTTTAATACCCCTTAAATGTTTTCTCTAGATTTGACACCCCTTACACTCAACTCCCTGGCTGGCTCATCAACAACAGACGTTGATTCCTCATAAATATTTGACCCTGGCAAGCTACTTACTTCTCCCCCCTCCCCCTCCCCCGCCTTTTTCCTCTCATTTCCACACCCCAAAAGATCCTATAATATATCTCTGTCCTTTAAATAATCTTTCAAGCGCTTTCACTTGCTGAACCTAACAAATAACTGTTGAGAGCCAAAGCACAATAAGTCATGTGCCTCCCCAACTTTCTTTTCTCTCTACAAGTGGTAAAATAACCCTCTCACCATCCCAGGCACCAAGTTTGCTAAAGAACAAAGAAGACTGTATACCAAAGAGATTAACAGTGATGAGTCCCGTAACTGCAATACCCCACCCTTTGTTTTGTTGTTTCCCGCCCGACCACCTGGAATTGATAAATTCCCGCCAGTTCAAGATCCCGGCCACCCCTACTCTGAATAGATTTAAGCCAGGAAAGCATATTTTAGCACAAAATAATGTTAAAAGTAGCGTTTAAATTATCCATGAAAAACACCTTCACTACACTAATTTGCATAGACATCTATTATTTAAATATTATTTAGAGTAGCATCCATTAACTTATTTCCTAGATGATAATATTTAGATAAACAAATATTTTTGGAGTCCAACAGTGCTTTTTGTGAGAGGTTTAGTAATTAAAATGAAAGAATGTGGTTTGCTTTCATTTATTCAGATTAGTTTGAATCTTTCTTGCAAAAGTACTTACTTAGTAAAATTCATGCTATGTTTGTTTTATTTAAGAACTTTTTTTAAGATCTATTTTTAAAATTTGCTTTATTAAAAATATATAATCTTAATACTTCCATTAAGCCTAGTTTTTTAAAATTCATATTACATCAAAATCCTTACTAAACACTTGTTAGACAATATTTTATTTTATTTAGTAAAACTTAAAATCCAATAATAAACTAATCTAAAAATTTAGTTTAAACATTTATTCCCTTAATTTTTTTTATTTTTTTTACAAGATTACATAATTCAATCTTATTGTTCAGAACTATAACTGGAACTAAATGAGTTTTTCTCTTCTCGTGATCCTATTCAAAAATATTTTTGACATTAACCAGTACATTTATCTTAATTTAAACTATCAAATTTGATTCCTTTATGATCAAATTGCCATAGGCCTCTAATTCTATCTTTTTATCTATCTTTTACTGGAATGAATGGGAAGGCTAAGCTTGGACTAAAATAAATTGATATGAAAAAATAAATAGCTTATAAACTTAAATTGGAAATTTATTTTTAAATTGTTTTTTTTCCTGTCTCAATCCTGCGGGAAATAATTTTCTGCCCAAAAATTTCTTGTCTAATGTCATTCCCGCAAAGGCCTAATTTTGTTTGGTTTTATTCAGCTGGTTATTAAAAGTTTTATAATTATTCTTTGAAAGTTTGTTTTGTATTTTGTGTGGCACTGTAAGAACTTTGTAGAAATATTTATTTTTAAATTGTTTGTTTCTTTGTTTCTTATAAAATACTTATTTTTTAAATGACAGGTTTGTCTTTCAGGAACATTAGTATAAAAAGATGGAAAGTGCCTTGGTGATAATGTGTATAAACTTTATAAATGATGTGTATATTTTGTTTTATGTTTAGTTAAATTCTGGCCTAGATGTGTTTTGTTTTAATTCCAGGGGTGCGTAAGATGTGTGTGACAACACTGTATAGTAATATAATTAATTCTAGTATCTTGTGATCATTTGTTGCCGCAACGGTTGCGCAAGCTAAGAGATGTCCTTCTATGAAGGACTCGGTAAATATTCTCTATTTATACAATATGTATTGGTAATACGCTGAATAAAATTGTATTGACTTGTAGTAAACTTGGTTTTTTCTTGAATTGAACCATTGTGGATAAAGATTTGATGTAATTAGAATAATAACCTGCTTCGGTGGTTGTCTAACGAGTCACTCTCGTGAGACTGTACTCACAATTATATAGATATCAGGGTTCAAGTCTTGGTCAGGTTCATGTGTATAACCTGAACACACTTTAAAAAAGACATCGTGACCCAAAAAAAATTTTTAAACTACACATTGAAAAGAGGATAGAAGGGCAAAGCCTACAAACTTATTAGAAAATTGTAGGCCTAAAAGTTCCCAAACAAAACAACAAAACATAAAATTCTATTTATAGTAGTCACCAAATTCTAGCTAAGAAGGTACTAGTTGTTTTCTGTTAAGTTAACACCCTGAAGTTGGAAGGCATTAGCCCTTGTAACCAACTTCAGTGTGTTGACGCAGTCTGTTAGAGTTGGTTGATACGTGGGAGGGTTTTATAGGTGGCTTCTGGTTATGGAATCTCCTAGAGCCTTATTCCAATGTTTGGACTGAGGTACTGGGATTTGTATCCGCTTTGGGGTGCTCTCTGATACAAGCCTTCGGTCTGATAGGACATGTTTTTGAATGTGCGAGGGTTAAGTGCGGAGCACATTCATAAAAGAACATGATTGAGTATCGAAATTATTCAATGTAATCCTACGTTTGAACATAAAATATATACATAAATCAATTAGGTGCCTAGCAAGTCTAAGATTATTGAATAAATCACTAGTAAACTTATTTCAGACAAGAAACATTATTCATATATTATTCATATAAATACAAACTCAACCTTAAGTATAATAATGATAAAAATGGGAAGACACGCTGCAACCAATGCCGCCAAGAGTACCACTAATCAAGGGACATAACATTCGGTCTCCGATACAAAGTGCTAGGATACGAGAAGTAAACTATATTTCCACAACAAAAGGCCAAGGTTTGTAGTGTAGCATAGGACGTATTAAATTAAACCAGAGTCTGACTATTTTATATGGCTACCACGTGAGGCAGGACCCGAGGTACGACAATATATTGTGATGCTTGTTGGTACTGCTAAACAGTAGTTGTTAAGCTAAATATAATCCAGGACACACCCCTGATAATTAATGTATTACTTAATATTAATTTCTAATTATATGAATCCAGATTAACACACAGTTAAATACTGAAGATTTGTGGAGCTTCGACTTGGCTTTGAAAAAATTTTGCCTTAAACAATTTAGGAAGCTTCTCCAATTAAAACACTATGTTGAATTATTTCCATTCTGAGTTGATTTTTTTAACATCTTGTCCTACCTGTTAGAGTTAGATGCAGACATGCCTACCTAGTAATTAATTTAATGTGTTATGTTTAATTTAGGGGATATAAAATCACATTCATAATAGTATAACATTCAATTAAGTGTTAAATCACTGGTCTGGGGCCTGGTTGTTAAGTTCATCCTATAATTATAATTATTTCTGAGCCACTAATAAGCAGTATTTGAGCTCGAAAACAAATTTTACTAGAAACACTGAAGAAAAAAAAATCTTTTTTTAAGACTTTTAGTTTTGATCCAAAATTTTCTTGAATCTCTAATATCCTTAAGGGTTTGAGGTCTAAAAGAGTATTCTAGGTCTCATCCCTAGTAAAAGTGGATCTGACTCATCTTAAACACAAACTCTTTATTTATTTTTTTTAAATAAGGAAAGTAATTTCAGTGAAAAACTAAGCATGGGGAAATGTCACAAATTTTAATTAGGTAAAAAAATATGTGTACATCCTGACAAGGTAAGGAAATCAGTTAAATAATGTATGTGTAATATTTTATATTTATCATAATTACACTTTAAATTAGAAGCTCTTTGTGACAGTGAAAGCTTGTCTTGAAATTTTTTTTATTATTTTAGAGTTTTATATAAACAATATCTACTCCAGTATCACTCAGGTAAGTGGTGGCTATTCCTCTTAATTAAAACAATATCTACTCCAGTATCACTCAGGTAAGTGGTGGCTATCCCTCTTAATTAAACAATATCTACTCCAGTATCACTCAGGTAAGTGGTGGCTATCCCTCTTAATTAAACAATATCTACTCCAGTATCACTCAGGTAAGTGGTGGCTATCCCTCTTAATTAAACAATATCTACTCCAGTATCACTCAGGTAAGTGGTGGCTATCCCTCTTAATTAAAACAATATCTACTCCAGTATCACTCAGGTAAGTGGTGGCTATCCCTCTTAATTAAAACAATATCTACTCCAGTATCACTCAGGTAAGTGCTCTCCCAAATAACCTTAGTTATAATTACATTTTTTTTAGTGAATGATGCTGAACTAAACCCAGTATGAAAGGTTAGTATTTGAACTTCCAGTTTGATTTGTGCCAGACATGCGCATTGCAGTATTTATTCTGTGATGTATTATTTCTGCGAGCAAGATGAGAGTGGCTAAGCACACTCCGACACAAAAACATAACAATATCGGAACTGCATTCTGAAGCTCCATACTCTTTAGTTCTTCTATGTCCATTTTATATCTGCGCTCCTCAATGCCGTAATAAATGGACATTCTGTTAAGAATGCCCGCCTCACGGAACTGCAGAATCCTGGAATATTTAATCCAACTAAGTTACACATTATTTCATACGTACATACTTACTTACCTAATCATGCCGTACTATGACGATGTAGGCAAGAAACTATGCATATAACTCAAAAAAACAACTTTGTATCAAGGCTAATATTGCACTATTATTTATTTATTAGAGGTATTTAACATGCACTTTCTGAACCAACTGATTATATTAGCACACGATAATGTCTATGAGCGAGAACGAAAGTACCTACAAATTTTGCCGAGAAAGGTATTTTGACATACCTTCCAGGGATCTTTTACTTACCACAACCAACATGGGACCAATAGCTTTACATTAATATAGTTTGTAATGTGTGTTTTGTGTATCTTGAAAAGTAGCAGGCTTCCCTTGGTGGGTTCTTTCCATTATGGCTTAGCTTATAAGGTAGAGTCATAATGCAATCCACCAAGGTAAGCTTGTACCTACCAGGGTAAATTGAGTATACATAATAGCTCAGATTGGTGATGATTAAACATAAATGGAGTATTCTAACTAATAATATTTTTAATGGTGAAGGTCCATAATAATTGTCTTAAGACAGATTTTTTTTTTCCCAAAACAAAGTCTAATCTGATATATTTTCAAGCTTCCCACAACTCAATAAAGATTTGAAGGTAAAATAAAAGATTTTAAAACAAAAAAATGTTGATTTGACCCTTTTCCGTTAAAATGTGTCTACCTACAGTTGTTCATCCTGCTTGTGTTAACACCCACCTGCAATTCACCAACTCGATGTACGGAAACTCTTTCACTACTGCGCTCGTGGCCCACGAGGTGTAATACATTCGTCCGACAGGGATAACTTTGCATATGCTGCCATCTGGCAGCCGGTGACGCCATCTCTCAATGTTTGCCATGGCGTTGGGGATGCCCAGTAGAGCGATGTTGCCGTTGCAGACCTCCCGGTAACCTGTCGTGTAGTTGGAGGTGACCACCGAGTATTTATCCCGGATATCTTTCTGAAAGTCATCTCGGGCATTCTGGGTACAGGAAAGAGTAACTCATTAAGACCTTGTATTAGGATGATGACACCTATCACAAGTCTGAAATAGAATAGTCTAATATTGCAGGTCTGGGACTTGAAGGTCCAAACTACACTAGAACCAGGAGGTCCCAGGTGCTAGACAAGGTCCACACTACACTAGAATCAGGAGGTCCCAGGTGCTAGACAGGGTCCACACTACACTAGAATCAGATGGTCCCAGATGCTAGACAAGGTCCACACTACACTAGAATCAGGAGGTCCCAGGTGCTAGACGAGTTGTACACTACACTATAATCAGGAGGTACCAGGTGCTAGACAAGGTCCACACTACACTATAATCAGGAGGTCCCAGGTGCTAGACAAGGTTCACACTACACTATAATCAGGAGGTACCAGGTGCTAGACAAGGTCCACACTACACTAGATTCAGGAGGTCCCAGGTGCTAGACAAGGTTCACACTACACTATAATCAGGAGGTCCCAGGGTCTAGACAAGGTCCACACTACATTGGAGTCAGGAGGTCCCAGGTGCTAGACAAGGTCCACACTACACTAGAACCAGGAGGTCCCAGGTGCTAGATAAGGTCCAATCTACACTAGAACCAGGAGGTCCCAGGTGCTAGACAAGGTCCACACTACACTAGAATCAGGAGGTCCCAGGTGCTAGACAAGGTCCACACTACACTAGAACCAGGAGGTCCCAGGTGCTAGATAAGGTCCAATCTACACTAGAACCAGGAGGTCCCAGGTGCTAGACAAGGTCCACACTACACTAGAATCAGGAAGTCCTAGGTGCTATACAAGGCCCACACTACACTAGAATCAGGAGGTCCCAGGTGCTAGACAAGGTCCACACTACACTAGAACCAGGAGGTTCCAGATGCTAGACAAGGTCCACACTACACTAGTATCAGGAGGTCACAGGTGCTAGAAAAGGTCCACACTACACTAGAATCAGGAAGTCCTAGGTGCTATACAAGGTCCACACTACACTAGAATCAGGAAGTCCTAGGTGCTATACAAGGTCCATACTACACTAGTATCAGGAGGTCCCAGGTGCTAGAAAAGGTTCACACTACACTAGTATCAGGAGGTCCCAGGAGCTAGACAGGGTCCACACCACAAGAATCAGGAGGTCCAAGGTGCTAGACAAGGTCCACACTACACTAGTATCAGGAGGTCCCAGGTGCTAGAAAAGGTCCACACTACACTAGAACCAGGAGGTTCCAGGTGCTAGACAAGGTTCACACTACACTATAATCAGGAGGTACCAGGAGCTAGACAGGGTCCACACCACTAGAATCAGGAGGTCCAAGGTGCTAGACAAGGCCCACACTACACTAGTATCAGGAGGTCCCAGGTGCTAGAAAAGGTCCACACTACACTAGAATCAGGAAGTCCCAGATGCTAGAAAAGGTCCACACTACACTAGAATCATGAAGTCCTAGGTGCTATACAAGATTCATACTACACTAGAATCAGGAAGTCCCAGGTGCTATAAAAGGTCCACACTACACTAGAATCAGGAGGTCCCAGGTGCTAGAAAAGGTCCACACTACACTAGAATCAGGAGGTCCCAGGTGCTAGAAAAGGTCCACACTACACTAGTATCAGGAGGTCCCAGGAGCTAGACAGGGTCCACACCACTAGAATCAGGAGGTCCAAGGTGCTAGACAAGGCCCACTCTACACTAGTATCAGGAGGTCCAAGGTGCTAGACAAGGTCCACACTACACTAGAATCAGGAAGTCCAAGGTGCTAGACAAGGTCCACACTACACTAGAATCAGGAGGTCCCAGGTGCTAGAAAAGGTCCACACTACACTAGAATCAGGAGGTCCAAGGTGCTAGAGTGGTTTTTCCAAAATGGTTTTCCACTCTCCTTCCACGCAAATGCGGGTTCACTTCCTCTAAATTCAACCTTCCCAATTCCTAATCCATTAGCGTAATTAGTACTAGAGCGTTATAACCCGAACGGGTAGTAAGACGCGGTGCTAA
Organism: Timema podura; assembly: GCA_033556935.1. NCBI lineage: Eukaryota > Metazoa > Arthropoda > Insecta > Phasmatodea > Timematidae > Timema > Timema podura. The sequence goes on from JAVRXN010000003.1 coordinate 48,994,686, forward strand.
ATATTATTATTCCAAGGTGCTAGAAAAGGTCCACACTACACTAGAATCAGGAGGTCCCAGGTGCTAGAAAAGGTCCACACTACACTAGTATCAGGAGGTCCCAGGTGCTAGAAAAGGTCCACACTACACTAGAATCAGGAGGTCCAAGGTGCTAGAGTGGTTTTTCCGAAATGGTTTTCCACTCTCCTTCCACGCAAATGCGGGTTCACTTCCTCTAAATTCAACCTTCCCAATTCCTAATCCATTAGCGTAATTAGTACTAGAGCGTATAACCCGAACGGGTAGTAAGACGCGGTGCTAAATATTATTATTCCAAGGTGCTATAAAAGGTCCACACTACACTAGAATCAGGAGGTCCCAGGTGCTAGAAAAGGTCCACACTACACTAGAATCAGGAGGTCCCAGGGACTAGGTAAGGGTCTGAGCATATAAAGTAATCTTGTAAAACAAGTCTTGCACCGCCTCACGCCACTATCATCAATATTTTAATAAAATAATACTTTACTGGCCAATGATTAAAAAACAAAAGTTTCACAACCACAATCTTCATTTATAAATTCAAATGCACAGTCTTTACAATATTTTACAGTGTATTCAAACTGTGCCGACACACCTTGTCTGTGTTGATTGCTTTCCAAGACAACTCTTAGCCAACACGGCCATAGCTTGAAAGCTCCATCATACAACTGAAGCTCAACATACAACTGACCTCCATCATACAAATGACCAACATACAACTCAGCTCCAACAAAGGTGTCGTTCTATTTTGCCCTTGCTCTTACGGTAAAAGGTTGAAACAGAATTTAAATACATTCTTTTAGTTTTACATTACTTGTGATAATTTGATTATAATAAATTTAATTTTACTTTAATATAACAAAATTTTCTTTTAATTTTATGTTAATCCGTGATTATAATAAATAAATAAAATTAATTTAAATATTGGCTTTAACCGGCACAGCCTCACCTCTATGATGTTGTGAGAAAGAGAGTCGTTCAAGATGGCGATCTTGTACCCTGTCTTCCCCGACAAGAGTTCTTCCAGGCTAGTTATGGGAGGCGCCCATACGCTAGAAGCCGTGAGTACCGACATGAGTTTGGCGCAGTAAGCCTGCACCATCACGTACGCTGTCGCCGAGAGGATGCCGAGTAGCAGGCGGGAAGAATGGATGTTTTGATGCCAGCGGAAACCTCAACACGGAAACCATAACTTTAATCCAATCTTCTGTCTTGATCAAGAGTGCTAACATAGCTCCTGTAGATTTAAGCATCTCTTGGGGATCACTGTTCGAATCTCGACCAAGGATTTAAGGTGGGGTATTTCTTTCTGTAACTAGTTTTGTTCGTTTTTGTTTGCTAATTGGTAAACATCTGGTCTGGTGTCTGGTTGTTGTGTGTCTCAGAGAACAGTGCTAGCAAACCTTTGGCACTGCTGTTTAAAGGTTTTTGTTCGACCTTGTAGTCTAAAAAAACATACATATCTAATCACGCCGTTCCCTCACGGGGTAGGCAAGAAACTTTGCTTATAGCTAAGAAAAACAATAACTCTATACTTAATCCATCCTCACTAACTTTCTACAAACTTCCCTATCCTTGCATACTCCCTTCACTTCAACAACATCCATACAACGAGTCATACATGCTCTTTTATTTTTAAAACTCTTAAATGTTTCTCTTTTTCACACATTTGTCTACAACATTTAGCCTCATATTACTTGGCCTACCCATTCCTTTTGATCCACACACTCTACCTTTATATATTTGTTTTGTCACTCGATCCACACTAATCCTCTCAACATGCCTAAACCAACGTAAGACACTTCTTTCACATTGATCTATTGGATTCCCTTTCAAACCGCACACCTTCAGTAGCCATTGATAACTGACTGTCCATAAGAGTGTTTCCACATACATTTCTTAGATATATAATTCTAACTGCATTCCCCTTGCTCTTGTGTTTCTCCTGACAAACCCTCATTTCACATTCATACAACAATGTTGGCGATGATTTCAATAAAACTATAAAATAAAGTAACTATTTTAATTGCTTACAAACTAACCATTGGTCCATAATTTTTTGTCATATGCCATTAATTTTGGCTCTTGTGAAGTACTTATTAAATAATAATGTTATTTCAAAAACTTTCTTAACTATATGAAACCATATTTCAGAAACATCCCCAAAATAGGTTTACCTATAATGTTTTTAACTCTTATGTTATTTATCACTGTAAAAAAAATTATTACAATAATGCATCATAATATGAAATAATTATAATACAGGTTCATTGAAAAAAGGTGTTCAGCATTTTTGTATAAAATAATATGTAATAGATGAAATAATTAAATTAGATAGACAGAAGAAAACTTACAGTGTTACCATGCGATTTACAGCAAAGATTAAATAAATCGGTCAAATATTTCTCAAGGTATTTAATTATGAAAACCTGCACATATTTTCAAATGTCCTGTATAATAACTATACTATATAGTGTAATACTTATAAATGTTTTTATTCAACACTACATCTCTCAACTACCTATCCAGTTCATACTCATATGTACTAATTGCACTGATGTGTTAGGAATTAGGAAGGTTTATATTTTTAAGGATGTGTACCCACATTTTTGTAGAGAGAGAAAATAGAAATCCATTTATTAAAAATCACCATCAGTCCACCAGGCTGAGATTTGAACCCGGATCTCCTTGTCACTAGCAATACAGTCTATTGCGAGAGTGACGCCTTAGATCATTCAACCACCAAAGTGGGTGTAGTAAAATTAATTAATAATGATGATGAAAGATTCAATTAGTCCATTCTGCTACTCAAATTCCTATGGGCATACGAAATAATTCCTCCAAAAATTAACAACATGCTGGACGCACACTCTCAAAAAAGATTCACCAGCTTGTTCCTAAAATATTAAATGTGTAGAGCAATCACCTTGGCTGCAGAAGTAGCCATACACGTGCAGTAAATCCCGAACAAAGTCAGGCGAGGAGCTCTTGTTAGCGGGTAGCCACCGGTTGGCAGCGCTGGCTGTGAAATGGAGAGTGACTGAGACTGCTACCAGGACACCCACTATGGTGAGCCACAAGGAGGGCGAAAAGGGCATGGCCACCCAGTTCCACAGGGCGGAGGGAGCTGTACTTCGTATATAGAGTCTGTACCTGCGAGAATAATCCTACGCTGATTGGCGGTACACGCCGAATACACAGAGGGAAATACCAAAATATGTAGTAAATAAAATAAAACTTATTTTAAAATGTAGAATATCTCGCTCTCTGCCCGGTCTATCTACATATTTCTACTATTGCTGTGGATATTGGGAAGGTAGAATTTATAGGAAGTGTATCTGCATTTACATGAAGAAAGAGTAATAAATTATCTAAGAATGAAAACACTTTAGCCCAGCCAAGATTTGAAACTCGATCTCCAAGTTTTAGGCAAACCAGTGAAGATGAGACTGATACCTTAACCCATGCATCGGCCTGTTGCATGTTTAGCAGTCAATTTAATTATAAACATGATTAAAATTAACTTTCAAATAAATTATATCAGCTTATCACTTGTATTGTGGTAGCTCTGCACCTATTGTAGGCAACCATTTTTATAATCCGCAGATCAAAATTGACACACACGGGTATTTGTACTTTTAAAAAAAATTGTCACTTTATCACTCAAAAAGTAAAAAAGTATTGAGCCACATTTGTCCATGATTAATAATAATAATAATATTTAGCACCGCGTCTTACTACCCGTTCGGGTTATACGCTTAAGTACTAATTACTCTAATTGATTAGGAATTGGGAGGGTTGAATTTAGAGGAAGTGAACCCGCATTTGCGTGGAGGGAGAGTGGAAAACCATTTAGGAAAAACCACCCCCAGTTCACCCGACCGAGATTCGAACCTCGATCTCCCCGTCCTCGGTGGTCGAGCTTAACACAACTAGCGCGTTAGCCAACTACGCCACCAAGGCGGGTTGTCCATGATTAGATGCCCTTGATATTGTTACCACAGTAGAGTTCGATTCGAGTTTTATTTGAGTTTGAATACTAGATAGCAATATTAATTTTTGTAATGTAAATATTTCACCTGAGTTTTTGTAACAGATCCATGCACAGACCACAATCTCAAACTTGAATTTTCAAGAAGGATTTTTTTTAATGTTATGATCACACAAATTTGTATTTTTAAATAAATTTAATAAATTTGGAAGCTTTTTTTTTCTCCCAATCAAAAAAAAATTGAATACTAAGGAACTTTATTTTATATAAAATAATATACCCGTATTAAAATGTACTAAAATCAAGATAAAATCGAAAATTCCAACAACTCAGAATTTTTGAGTTTTATAATAATCTCAGAGAAGAGTTCAAACAAAAAAACGCAACTCAGACTTGAATTTTGGAGTATGCGCATATCTCTTCATAAAAACAAAAATTTGAATTAATAAAGGATTTAATAACATTGATTCCTGTTTACCCAGACACAGTGAGGGGGTGAATGAAGTCTGCGACGGATCGTCGATCGTTGTCCATCAAGATCCTCGGCAGGACTTGTGTCTCACCTCGTTGAAGATATCCCAGAATGCCGTTCCAACTCATGTTCGGCAGGCGGCCCCCGAACGTGGCTTCCCGCAACACACTTAGGCTAATCCTGTATTTAGAGCTCTGTGTTAATAGTCATTAGTAGGAACCTTAGAAGCCTCTAATTCTTTGAGGTATCTGAGAAAATATCAGATTCAAGATTCAAAATAAATAAAAACATAGAATTTTGAATTGGAATTAGTTTTAAAGCTATAATAAAGCAGGATTCACACTCATAGGACTGTGCGCTGACCGTGCCACTACCATGCTTTGAATACTAACTGCACGGCAGATGTACTGTCCTGTAAGTGTGAATCCATAATTATACTACTTATTGATGTTTCACCTCCAACATAGTTACAGGGAAAACTAGACCCTGGACCAAAAATTTAACATTTAACTGAATATAATGAATTTATTTCAGCAAAAATTGTTAACATTTAGTTACTATTTATATTTTCTTTTGTTCTGTCATATTCCTATTTCCTCTTTTGTCTATAATTTTATCCAAGATTCGAATTTGAGATTCAAAGGTAAAATAAAGATTCAGATTTGTAAAATAGTGGATTTTTTTGATCCATCTCTACATACTCGGAAATATATTTTTTAATAAATAGGTATCTAGCATGTCAATGAAAAGTATAAGGTTTTATCAACACAAAATTTACAAACTAACCTAATGTAGTCATTCAAATATATTTAAAAATGACATCTTAACATGAGAATTGAATCAGGAACCTCTGGTTTACCGCACTATTGCTCTATCATTTATCTTTCCAGGTCTATCTTTTGCCCAGATAGATGCATATACCACTCATAGTTTTAAGGAGAAGTCTTGAGAGATCATCAGCTACTAAGAAATACAGCAGAGTGACTCATCAGCTTTTATATTGCCGAGTTGTACAAGTTTTAACTGTCCAATGGTTGTTTTTACATACTATATATTGAAACTGACATTTGAGCGGATTAATATTCACTCAAATATACTTTGTAAAATGACACCATCCAAAGACAGCTTTTGTAAAAGCTCTTATTTACTTTTGTACCATATTTGGAAGAAGGTAAAGGAAAGGTGGATAGAAACAAATAAAGGAACAAACACGATATGGCTTTCACAATGAAAAGAAGAACATAGTTCACACTTTACATTGCTGCCACTGGACAAAGAGGTAATGGATGCCTCTTGAAGAAAATCACCTTTCCTGTACCTTCTTCAAATAAAATACAACTACCGCAAAAAGCGAAAAGAGGTTTTCCTTATAGAGATATATTACTTTTGTACTAATCATTCAAAAAATTTTTTATTTTAATATCTTAGTGGCGGCTATTCACAATTTATACTATCCAACCCAACTACCCAACATTTGTTATAAAATGGGGGAAGTATACCCCAGCCAGGGATGGAATCAATTGGTATTGGGGTCCAACATCTTAGCTCGATCAGTAAACCAGGCTGTTAATTTTAAAATGTCAGCCCTTTGCATGCGGTAGATATCGCGCAATGCTCATGAGCCATGACAGACAAACTCTTCATTTTATTAATATAAAAGAAGATATGATTAGTGGAATGTTTTTTAAATATTCACTTGAATCATTTTAACTACAGCTAAATCTAATTAATATTGGAAGAAGGAGGCTGTGTGATACTTGCGTGAAGTTGAGTGTCTGCGACAGGGTTGTCCACACAGCCCCGTGGAGTCCCCCAAGTTGTGTCTCGTTATTCTCGAAGAACAGCAGGCGCCCCATCTGTTGACATACAAACACCCTCATGTATGTACAGCTAATGTTTGGAACCAACCCTTAAAACCCACTTCGGTGGCCAAATGGTCTAAAGGCTTTCCTCCCGTAATAGATTAGACTGCCAATGACGGGCAGATCGGGGATTCAAATCGCAGTCGAGTGTATCTTAGAGTGTTTTTTCCTAGATTATTTTCACACACTCTCCACGCAAATGCGAGCCACTTTCTCTAAACTCCAACGTTCTCATCTCTAATAAATTAATGTAAATATTACATGTACATATAACACAAATGGGTAGTAAGACGTGGTGCTAAGATAAAAGCACTTGTTATGAATGGGGTCATCAGCTCTCGGGATTGCATTCATATTATACCACATGGCGACTAGACTCTTGACTTCACCAGGATTCAAACCAAAGGCTCACAGAGGTACTACTTTAAACAAACCTCAACAATCTTGACCATGTCTCAGGGCTCCTCACAAAATAAACTAAATGTTCATGACACTTCTATGATTGCGTCAGTCCTCAGGCGCTCTGCCCAAAAAGTGATGTGTAAATCTGGACACGAGACAATCTTAGGAGTATGAGCAAATTGCGAGCTAATCCAAAGATACCAGATTCAATTACCATGTTGTCGACCAAGCTCTTTTAACACTTGAATTATGATACATGTAAGGCCATATTCTGTAATGAAGATTTAATTTCAATAAAATGTTGTAGTTATTTATTTCATAACATACCATCCGCATTAGTAGGCATGCAGACCAAGGCGTCAGTCTCACCTCGTTGGTATTTTTTAGTATGCCACCAGGATTTGTCGGCTAAACTTTCCTGGTCTTCTACTGGCAGTGGCAGATATGTGATCGTCTTCCGAATATGAGACATCATGTAGGTGTGGGTACTTCGCCCCAATGAGATGTTGTGATGATAATGAAATAGAAGTCTTGGATATAAATTAAGCCTAATTAACCATACCACGGCAGCCATAAGAACTATTAACCTTAGGGAAAAATAATTACGGTACTGGCGGTAATTAAACCTGGAACCTCTATATTAGTATCCAGGAACGCTAACCACAAAACCAAGAGGCTGGTTGTTTAGCTTACTGATAGGGTTTCAATTAAGTGAAAAATGACAACCAAGACACTGGAATCGAATCCAGCATCTTTGGCTTTGTGCGCCAATGCTTTACCATTGAGCCATCTAGGTTTGTCTCGTAACCAGAGTCATCTTTCATTAGTTGTTGGTGTATTGCCATGCAAATCCAAAGGTCCCGGGTTCGATTCCCATATCCAGGTTGTCATTTTCCACTAAATTGAATTTTATTCATTTACCAGGACTGATTATGTGGATAATTATCATGTATCAGTTTGTGAGTTAATAATACTGATATGGAGGTTGAGGATCAAATCCCAGTCGGTTGTGTTAAGATGGTTTTCCACTCTACATACAAACACATGTGGTTACATTTCCTCTAAATTATAGCCTCAATTTTTTTTAGTACCACGTATTACTACCCATTTGGGTTATATGCTTGCGCTAATAGTTTTAGGGATGAGGAAGGTTATATTTGTGGGAAGTGTACCCACATTTATGTGGAGGTAGAGTGGAAAACCATTTTTGTAAAAACCACCATTAGTACACCCGACTGAGATTCGAACCTCGATCTCCCCATCATCGGCAGTCTAGTCTACTGCAAGAGTAGCGCGTTAGACCTTGCGGCCACCAAAGTGGATTCCTCGAAACTACTCCATTTGTTTAGATATACTAAGTACTAAACAAAGTCTCTGTCTATGTAGTCGAGTAAATAAGCCCTCCTAATCACCTCTCATTCATTAATACAAGATTTCCCTGACGTTCGTTACCTCAAATGCTGTTACATTCAGGGTGATCCCTCCAAGGTTCCTACGAACCGGATGCGGCCGACAGTTGGTCATCATGTTTTCGCCACCGCCGAAAGAGGGCAGATGTAGCAACCGCCGCCAGTTCTCGGTAGCTGTGTCCCACACGTGTATATTTGGTTGCAACATGATGTGTCGTCTTTTATTCGACAGAACTCGGTTCGACCAGAGAGATCGGTGAGATAGAAGCTGTGCAGGTGGTTGAACGAGTGATTAGTTCGTTATAAATGTTCTCACAAGTGCTAATACTCTTTAAGTCTGTGATAAATATCTTAAAAAACAAAAACAATAGTAATAACAACATGACATTGAGGTAATAAGACACCGCATATTAAAGGGAGAGGGTGGGTCAAATACTATATTTCTCAAATCCGAATCTTAAATTTTCTTTAGAATCCAAATTCAAATTCTCGAATCTTTAAAAATGTACAATTTTAGTTCAAGTGAAAATATTTAAAATTCAATTTAGAGAAAAGTTGTTTGAGGCTTGCTGCCATTGACATGTCGATTACATTATGTAATCAATGTAAGTTATGTAAATTAATGATATTAATATAATTTTGTCCTTTTTTTATTTTGTTTTTTTTCCAACTACACAAGTCTGTATTTAATTCCATTTACCAACAGCTTAAAATTGTTAAAGTCAAAGATCTTCATAATTGTATTCAAGATACTTTTTTTGAGAATTTTACTGATCTTGAATCTCTCAAATACCGTAGGATTTGAGGGATTCAAGTGTCCCCTCTATATAAATAATATTTATTTTAAGATAAGAAATAAAAGACATCTGACCAACCTCTTTGACCTCCAAACAACAGGGACAGTTCTTTAAATATACCAGTACCAGTGGATCATTACAGCGTTGGCTGCAAGTTTTCACACTAAAATTGATTCAAAGCTTTTTATTGTACACATTTTGTCCGCCATTTCCCTCCTTGCGCAGGTCCTGGGTAGATGGTGGGGGGGACTTGTATCACCACCTTTAGCTTGGGTCCAAGTCCAGGAATAGAGAGATGTGGGACTGACATCCTACATGGGGTGAACTTAGAGGAGCTAGTATTGAAATTTAGTGAAAGTTAGAGGAAAATTTTTATTTTAGTCCGATCCCTGAACTTATGACTTAACCAAGTCCCACTATTACAAGTGACTATTAAAATTCTTACATAATTGTATATATAGTTATACAACATACAGACACAAAATAGTTTTCAGGTTTTCTAAACTGGACACTAAGTTTACCACTAACTGTATTCAGTCATGAACCCGCTTCATTAAATCAATAAAAGTTAACAAAACAAAGTTTGACCATTAATTATCCATAGTAAGTGGTGGCAATTTTCTATGATTATGAATAGTTTTAATGGATCAACAGTTCTCAATTTTACTGTTGAGTAAATTACTAACGGCTCCAAGTTTTAAACTTTCCAAACTTCCACAGAGTCCATGTAAGTAATGCCTGAGTCATACACAACACTTTATAATTGAATATATGTATTGATTTTTAACAGGGGGGGCACTTCTTAGGTAGGTCGGTAGCGTGTCTGCCTGTTGAGCTAGGGGTCCTGTAGGGTGTCTGCCTGCTGAGCTAAGGGTCCTGTAGCCTGTCTGCCTGTTGAGCTAAGGGTTCTGTAGCGTATCTGCCTGCTGAGCTAAGGGTCCTGTAGCGTATCTGCCTGCTGAGCTAGGGGTCCTGTAGTGTGTCTGCCTGCTGAGCTAAGGGTCTTGTAGTGTGTCTTCCTGCCGAGCTAAGGGTCCTGTAGCATGTCTGCCTGTTGAGCTAAGGGTCCTGTAGCGTGTATGCCTGCTGAACAAAGGGTCCTGTAGCGTGTCTACCTGCTGAGCTAAGGGTCCTGTAACGTGTATGCCTGCTGAGCTAAGGGTCCTGTAGCGTGTCTGCCTGCTGAGCTAAGGGTCCTGTATCATGTATGCCTGCTGAGCTAAGGGTTCTGTAGCGTGTATGCCTGCTGAGCTAAGGGTCCTGTAGCGTGTATGCCTGCTGAACAAAGGGTCCTGTAGCGTGTCTACCTGCTGAGCTAAGGGTCCTGTAACGTGTATGCCTGCTGAGCTAAGGGTCCTGTAGCGTGTCTGCCTGCTGAGCTAAGGGTCCTGTATCATGTATGCCTGCTGAGCTAAGGGTTCTGTAGCGTGTATGCCTGCTGAGCTAAGGGTCCTGTAGCATGTCTACCTGCTGAGCTAAGGGTACCGAGTTTGATCCTTTAGATACAATATGTGGTACCAAAAAAATAGATAATGATTGTCTAGTTGAAGTGGAAACATAAAAATCTATAAATGATTGGTAACATTTTGATTTGCTTAGGAATTTAGCATATCCCACTACTCATATCGAGGCCAGTCAGCAGTTAGGTTGGACCATCCACCCACCCTACAACCAAGGAAGGAAAAGAAAAAAATGTTTATCTTTTAATAAAAGTGGTGGATTAATAGATGAATAGTTTCAAACAAGGGCAAGCTTGGTGAGGTGTTTTCAAACACATTCTCTCTCGTCTGAAAGACTTTGGTTTGATTCCTGGTTGTCTTTCCCGGATGCAAAAGGTGGTGTGGTTTGAGGGACTCAGGTTTTCTTTAAGTGTATCTCCAGGCACTAACAACCTCTTTGTGTTGTTTTTATTAAAAAGAGGAATTAAAAAAGTGATTAATCTACTACAAAATTAAAATATAGGTAAAAATATAGACATCTGCGAAGCATATTTTTTTTAGTTTGAATTGAATTATGTTTTCAGACATCTTAGCTAAGTTGATAGTGTGTTTGTCTACTGAACTAAAGTTCCTGGGTTCGATTTTCAGCAAGGCCGAAAATTTATCAATGATGAAAATATTGGTTTATCCTTTAACATTGAAAAATTGACGGGCAAGGACTGTTTGTTGTGCCTGTCCTAGTCTTAAGTTAGATTATAAGGCATATGAAGCTACGACAGGCCTAGCAAGCCGGTAGTGGACAATATATGGCTTGAATAAAAAACTGGGCCAGGCCATAGATTGGAAACAGTAATAGACGGAAAAATTGAATTATATTAAAAAGAGATTTACATTATTAAAAAAAATTGCTTACTTTTGGATCCTACTCCTATAAGTTATTCTGTATAAATGTATTGGTTGAGCGTTATACAAGTTTTAACAACGGCGGTGGAAAAATCACTACAACATTCTTCCATTATCAAATGTTTATTAAAATAATACTAAATACACTTATAGAACAAACATTACAAAATAACAGTAAATTTAACAATGAAAGGAGGATAGAACGGCAAGGCCTACGCACTTATCAGAAAACTGTAGGACTCAAAGTTCACAATTAAAACACATAAAAATGTAATTTTCAGGGTACATCAGTCACCTTCTTGAGCAGAAGAGAATTAAATACAGACTTGACTATGACAGCATAGCTAGAGGTAGGTCATGGTTACTTCGATTCTGTTGTTGCCCGTTTCTCGATTCAAAATAAAGTTTAGCATTGGATTCTGCAATTGCCTGTTCAAACTTGTGTCTTGACTCTTGGTAGGTGGATATATGTTGGATTTATATTATATTTAAATATTGAATTAAGCCTAAACCCTTTTTTTTAAATCAAGAAACAGACAAAAACAGTATCTAAGTGACCATGATCTACCTCTAGCTATGCAGCCATAGTCCAGTTTGTGTTTTACTCTCTTCTGCTAAAGAAGGGGACTGATGTACCCCGAAAATTATAATTATGTGTTTTGTGTTTTAAGTGTGAATTTTGAGGCCTACTATTTACAGGGTGGCTACAAAACATATTTTACAAAATTCCCTGACTTTTCCAGGTTTTCCAGGCAACATTTTTCAATTTTCCCTGACTACTTTTTTCCATTTTTAATGGTGGATGATGACTTGTTTTTTTTATTTTTGATCACATATTAAAAAAGTTTGTATCTACTAAACATAAACAATTTTATCAGTTATTTTAAAAATTAAAATGTTATTTATTTAGGTATTACTAACTTTTTGTTTAGTGTTTAGTTTCAAAATTAATGGGATTTTTAGACATATTTTTTAATTCCCTGACTTTTCCTTATTTTTAGTTAAATTCCCTGACATTTCCCTGTTTTCCCTGTCATTCAAAAATTCCCTGACTTTTCCAGGTTTTCCCTGTCTGTAGCCACCATGTATTTACTAGTAAGTGTGTAGGCCTTGCCCTTATATCCTCATTTTGATGTTTAATTTAATAAATCAGTTTGGTGCAATTTTTCCTTTGTTTATATAAACTAACAATAAAGTGTCCAAAGATTTCATTGTCAAGAACCTCCTGTTCCCCGCAATCAAATTATCGCTGCTAGACGGCAACCATATGTTACATATTACAAACAAAGATATCGAGATTGGATCACTGTGAGCAGCTGACAATATACTTCATATTCTTTTATGTTTCAATTTTGCAGGCTGTTTAATGTCATTATCACAATCTTTTTTTTTAATATAAAATTCTTTATGTTTAACAAAGAGGAGGCCCAATGGCCAGATGATTAAACAGTAATGGAACTTGATAAAAATAAGAAAAGATAAACTTAGTGAAGAAAGCCCACATTGGGAAGAGATGTGGGGATAATCCAATACACAAAGGTGACGTATCTTCATACATTCTTCTGGCTTCTAGAGTAGAAGTGGTCACACACACATTGAAAAACAAAGATTTGTAACTTCAACATTATTGACCTTTTTTTATTTTATCTAAACAACGGTTTACCACAAAGGTTTAAATAGTTTTTGCTAGTTCAAAATAAAGTGGTTAAGAATTTTCCTTATTTATTTTTTTATAAAGACAACAATACCAAATTATAAAAACTTTTGTGCAAAGGAAATTGATAGAGCCAAAGAAAAAGGAAAAATAAACTACTAAGTGTAGATTTGATGAAGAAAGCCCACCTAGGGAAAGAGGGAAAATATGTTAAAATGTGTGTGTGACTACTTCTACTATAGAAGACAGAAGAAAGGAAGAAGATGTCACCTTTATGCATTGGATTCATCACACATTTTTCCTCTTTCCCTAGTTGGGCTTTCTTCATTAAATTTACTCTTAGTAGTTTATTTTTTTCTTTTTCTTTAGTTTTATCAATTTCCTTTACTATAAAATTATTTAGGCATTGGGCCCCCTCATTTTTATACAAAAACTTTTGTGTTGTGTTTCAATGTGTGTATGGCTTTTTCTACTCTATAAGCCAGAATAAAGGAGGATATAACCTTTGTGCATTGGATTCTTCGCACATTTTTTCCTCTTTCTCAACTCACTTTACATTCATTGGTATAGCTTTACTTTATTTCTTATCAATTTCTATTATTGTTTAGTAAAATAATATCAAAATCTTGCAAAAACAAGGAAAATAATGTGCAAAGAACAGCTGTATTCAACATGCATCCAAAGGAAAATAGAAAGCCAAGGACTTTCTAAAAGATCTAGATAGAAATAGTTCACATCACAGCAATTTTTTAGGGCCCCAACATTAAGCCATGGCCAGTGTTCTACCTTCTTGTGCTGAAGAAATAGTCTGATGTGCCCCACTTATTATTGAGATGTGTTTTAAATGTCTATCAAACAACCAATGTTTATAAAATCCTCTAACAACTATGGCTGTGTGAAGATTCGAAAGCTTAGACTTTACTTTGAATATTTGTTCACTTCAACTTCGATTTGAAAGTAAAATTTTGGATTTGACAATTATGAAGCTTCACAAAAAAAAATAATTTAAAAGTTAAAACCACAATTTTTTTTCTTCATTTTTTGCTGTTATTTCCATCACAAATTATTATTATTATTATTATTAGCACCGCGTCTTACTACCCGTTCGGGTTATACGCACTTACGCTAATGTGCAATGGTAGGGTGATTGTGAGATGAAATGGAGGACCTACAGTTTAACGTGGAATCCGAACCACGGTGGAGGCCTGGCATTCCTCACATTCACAAGTTGTGATTAATACACAACTTGTCAGAGGTGAAGGAAGGGTTTGGCATTCAGATAAATCTGTGCCAGGACCGAGGATTGAACCCCGGACCCTCAGCACAGAAGTCTGACACCTTACCCCTAGATCACCAGGTCACCCATCACAAATTAATTTTGGCATAAAAAAAATCTGAAATAATTAAATTACATTTTGTGATATTATCTTAATTTATTATTTTAAAAAGAAATATATTAATTATGTTTGAAATATAGCACTTTGCAAATTAAATTTTTAATACCTAAATTTACATAGCTATGCAAAGTATAGTTCATCCAACATTAACTTTTATTTAATATTCAAACTTAGATTTGGCTTTGTAAATATCTCATATTATTTGATTTGACTTAGCTTCAAATTGAAAAAGTGGACTTTATACACGTCTAGTAAAAACTAGATTATTCTTAGCAATGTTCAAAATATAATTACTCCAAGCAACTCTGATCCAGTGTTTTCAGAAGAAAACTCTCCCCGAGACTAAAGTTGATATTCTCCACGTAGCCGGCACATTCAGGCATTTTCAACACACCAAAGTTTGATGACCTAGCAAAGAAATGTTTTGAAGACATACTCGCAATATTTTCTGGCAAACTCCCGTGAGTTTCCCTTGAAGCTGAGCTCTGGAATGAAAAATGACTACTTTTAGATTCACGATCCTGCTTTTGTGTCGAATCGTCTAATCTTCGATAGAATGTTATATTATTGTTCTGTTTGTCACCATGACGGTTCGTCTCTAGAGAACTGAGGGTTGATATAGATAGATCATTACCAAGGGGAGAGGATGTTGAGCCTTGATCTAACATTTGGTGACTCGGGAGGTCACTGCCAAACATTTCTTTCTTCTGCAAAGCCAAAACCCGCTCGTATAAAGGTACGTACCGGAACTCTTCGTCTGACAAATCTTCCTCCTCCCTCGAAAAAACCCCACTAGAGCTCGACTGTTTTCCATCCGAGGAGGGTGACACAAAACTAGAACAAACACTGATGTCAGAGGAGTTTTTGTGTTTATCACTGTTTGTCGACAAGACATGTGTGAAGGTTGATGAAGCTTTAGATACATCAACACGTGCCGGGATAGTTGTGCAATCATCACCACGAGCTGAAGTGTCGTTATGGCTTGTGCCACTGACAATGCTTTCAACGAGTGACGTCAAGTCCATGATGTCATCATCACAACACTCGCAACATTCGTCAATCATATTGTCCTCGCTGAAATTGGGGTCAACATTTTCTTTATCTTTATTAATACACGACCGACCACTTCTTGGTGAGCATTTGTAAACGTTACCTTTATTTCTAATATGTGCGCTCATTCCTACAGGTTGTGTTTCACGACCCTTCAAACAGTATTTATCTATCGAGTTTACACTTGCTGGCGTTTGTGTACTGCATCCAACCTCCTTACTTACTAGATTCATGTTGAGTTTCCCGAGTAAAGTTTTAAACTGAACTTTAGGTTCATTCTTCTTACCAATCCTTTTAACCTTTTGTTTGTTAGGTTTATCAAGCTGTGTTGAGAAAGGTTTGACCCTCGGAAGGTTTTGATCTTCTATGCATAAATTATCCAATAACTCGTGGATATTGTTTGCATCAGAGTCGACTGGGGCCTGTTTCAGATACTGACAGAGGTGTTTTTGATGTTTCGGCATGCTGCTACCATCGTTACCCTTGCAGCCACATGAATCCTTGGCTTTAGTGTCATTTTCTTTTTCTATGTTCTTTTTACCATGTTTTATCCTGGATTTCCCTGGAAACAAAGACATCATTTTCCTGTTTTAATTTGATTGTATATTTAATATGCACATTTTAAACTAACTAACCTAAAACAACAATAATAAGGCTAAACACCAACCAGGAGTTAAATAGAAGAGAAATTAACATTGGGTGCCACCAAACAATTATAAAGAAAAAGAGGAAAATATATGGGTGAAATCCACTAGTACATGAAGTTCTCCTATAGATCCAGAAAAGCACCGCGTGGTTGAAAAATCAGGCTATAGAAAACATTAGTTAAGTGGAAAATATGCGTTAGGGGGTACTAGATACCAACCAGACCTATAAAAAATCAACTTTTGTTTGTATTTTAACATGTTTTATAGTTCATTTTTGTTATGTGTTATCTATAAATTATTGTTTATAAAAGATATTATTAAAAAAATTTAGAGTTATTAAAATACCTAAATAATACCAGTAGTTCTATAGCCTAACTTTGTTTGTGTGGTTTCAATGTCTCGTTTCTAATGATAAAGGATCACCTCCGAAAGTTCAATAATGTGTGAAGTGTAATATAGTGCAATAGTTCAAGAAGAGAAGAAATGATGAGAGAAGTGTGTTTTTCTATCTAGGCCTAACCTAACTATCCTTTCAGGGTGGCTTCCTTCACTATCAATTACTTTACATTATTGTAGTGTTTCTACACTGTCTTACTAGACATTTACAAGCCATTAGCCATTAATTCATTTTACTAAATAATACCTTGATTATATAAAGCAGAATTACTGTAAATAAAAATACAATTTGTCTAGTTTTACAATCAAGATGGAAAAATACTTGAGCACCATTATAGCACTAGTGGCAGAGAAACAAGGCACTAGCGCAGGGAATCACAGTGACCAATACTCGTGCACGTGCTCTATTAGACATGTGTAGTGGAGAAACAAGGCACTAATGTGGGGAATCACAGTGACCAATACTCGTGCACGTGCTCTATTAGACATGTATGGTGGAGAAACAAGGCACTAATGTGGGGAATCACAGTGACCAATACTCGTGCACGTGCTCTACTAGACATGTATGGTGGAGAAACAAGGCACTAATGTGGGGAATCACAGTGACCAATACTCGTGCACGTGCTCTACTAGACATGTAAGGTGGAGAAACAAGGCACTAATGTGGGGAATCACAGTGACCAATACTCGTGCACGTGCTCTACTAGACATGTAAGGTGGAGAAACAAGGCACTAATGTGGGGAATCACAGTGGCTCATTATCAGAAATTGTGTAAGAGCATTCTTGGGATTGTGTAGTCAAAAAACAATCTCTATTTTGCCGATTGTGTTAAATCCAAATTGTGTGGTAAAAACTGTGCATAGTAGGAGAACTCTCAGTAGTGGCAATGGATTATACCCATATCTTTTCCTCTAACTATAGGTAGGATTTCTTCATTCAATTTTACTCACTCACTATTTTTTTCTCACTTTTTTTTTCTTATTGTGCGTTATAAAAAATTTAGCAATTGGGTCTCCTCTTTGATAAATAAACCGCTATCCAGAAATGTTTAATGTGTGCAAATAAAAATGAAACCATCTTACAAAAATTAATTTCAATTTTTTTTCATCCTAAATATCTCACCTTTTTTACTTTTGGCTTGTTTCTCTCTTTCAAAATCCTCGATGAGACGTGGGTACGCTCTTTCCAACAGTTCTCTGGGCTCCACAGTAACGAGCACGACCCCGTCCCCCTTTCTCTCCGTCACGACACTGGACAACCATCCGCCTACATCCTCCCAGACCACCTCCAAGCATGCCACACCTCTCTGGACACGCTTCCTGACGATGCGCAAGGCGGAGACGAGTCGGCGGTGGTCGCTAGTCTTTGCCGTGTGGAGCAGATGCCATCTGGTGAGCAGAGGCAGGAACTTGTCGAGGGCATAGTCCTCTGTCCAGCTCAGGAGTCTCACAGAATACCTCTGAAATGAGCCAACACGAAGGGTACATTATCGTTAGAGATGGGTAAAATTCTACCTTTTGTGAATTCAAAATCTTACTTGAACTTTGTTTATCAGCTTCAACTTCATTAAAAAAAAATGCTTTGACAATTAAGAAGCTTCGCCAATAAAAATGTTGATGCCTAAATTACTCAATGTAGGTTCATAAAATGAATTATTGCCTAATGGCTGGAAATGTATAATAAGACAGTGTAGAAAAACTGTACAATAATGTAAATTAAGTGATAGTGAAGGAAGTCAACCTGAAAGGATAGTTAGGTTAGGCCTAGATAGGAACAAACACACTTCTATCTTCATTTCTTCTTAAGCTTTTAACACTTTCACAGTTACACATGGTTTTAATTTTTGTAAATATTCCTTTTTAAAATAAAGAGACACATAAAATAAAAAGAAAGATATTATATGGAACTACATGAAAGTATTCCAGCATCTGTCTAGTGCTGGATATGTATAAGGAGTAATGGGACAAAAACAGATAAGGCTTAGAATATTCCACTACATTTTCTACTTCATTTAAAATCGTTGGCAGATGTTAACCTCCAAATTAAATTTTATACTTTTTTTTACTTTAATTCATATTTGAACTTTAAACATAGTTTTTCTATTAAATATTGTATATTTAAATGTCTTTGGACAATAATACTTAATGACTGCATTATAACTCATGTGGCTAGTGCTAACCTCTAAATTCAATTTTTTACTTTTTAATTAATTATTTATTTGAACTTAATAAATTGTTTTGTCCAGACTATATAGTTAATCTGTAAGTTTCGTTACAACTTTCTTAACGTGTATTTATATATTTTTAGACTTTTCATCAACTTATATGTAGCCAAGTTGATGATGAGTTATTGTTTTTATGTTTAATGTACATATTCTGACATATTGTTTTTAATAGAAGTAAATCGTAATCATATATTTTGTCTTACAACATCACTTTTTACATCTATCCAAATTAGTAACTTTGTTAATTAACTTAATATATATATTTTGAAAACAATATATCCAAGACTTGACTTTTAATCATGTTTTATATGTTTCTCACTATATGAAAAAGGAATTTTTCCAAAAAATTTAAAAAGTGTATGATTATGGAAGTGTGAAAAAGTGGGAAGTGTTAAAAAGTGTATTATAAGATGACGAGAGAAGTGTGTTTATTCTAACCCTAGGCCAAACCTAACTATCCTTTCAAGTTGTCTTCCTTCACTATCCATTACTTTACATTATTGTACAGTGTTTCTACGCTGTCTTATTATACATTTCCAGCCATTAAGTAATAATTCATTTATTATAAATCTAATTTTAATTCTTTCTGCTTTAATTTTAATTGTATATTTTTAAGGAGTCAAGGATTTGAATTTGGATTCTAGTTTCAAAAGAAAAATTATGATTCGGATTTGACACAGCTCTAGTATAAACATTTTAAATTGCTTCACAAGAGATTTAATGTTATAAAAATTCTCGACAACTCTAGTCGGAGACTTCAACACAAGCCACCACAGATAGATCCTCCCCTCCCCCTCTTTTTAACCCTCAAAAGACTGGATATAAACCAAGTTATTTCTGCCCGCCTTTCCCCCTCAATTAATAGGAGAAAGTTAAGCCCATGCCTGGGAACTCAAAGTTATAATGGCACCAAGCATGGTCTTACAATGAAGTCTAGTATCCTCGGCTGCCTCCATGTCATGTCTACTTGGGGCATGTCCCTGGTGCGAAGGAACTCGTCCATCATGTCCTGGGAGGGGAATTTAGGGTCCTGAAGGGCTTTCTTACGTATTCCAAGTTCCAGCGACACCAACTTGCGGTCTTCCCTGCGCACAAGGGAACACAAATGTTGCTTTCGTGTACACGAGCATTATCTGTCATAGTGGGGCTTGACTCTTAGCCGAAAGGTTATGGTTCTATCCCATCAAACTCTACTAGGGGTGGTTTTACCACAAGGTAATTATCAATTATTCTAAACCAAAATTTTTTAGGTGCTCACTTTTGAATGGGTATGGGTTCTTCGAATCTTCAAGGGTATTTAGAGTATTAACAAAAAATAAGGTTTGGAAAAAAAAATTGAGATTTTGATTGGATACATTATGCTTCTTTTTTGTGGTTTCTCTTAATAAAATATAAGGACAAACAAAACAACTAGATCTTAGACCATTATTTCAACCAAGTCAGACCTGCATCAGTGGGCTTGTCATAACATGTCACTCTTGTGTTGGATTGGGTTGCCGGTGACGGGAAGCTAGAGGTTTGAATCTCGGTCGAGAGCACTGAGGGTGGTTTTCCAACTCTCTTCCACACAAATTAGGATACATTTCCTGTGAAATTCTACCTTACTCATCCTTATTCATTAGTTTAATTAATGTATTTGTATCACTCAAGCAGGTACCAAGATGCGGTAAAAAAATATATAAATTAAGTGGGAGAGGTTAATTAAACCAATTTGGAAAAGTTTAACACTTTTGTTAACAATGATTACTTAAGATTCAAATTTGTATTTGAGATTTGTAGATAAAATTAATATGAATTAGCAAAAAAGGGATCTGACCGATTTCTACTTTTGAATATAGTTTTTTGAAGATTTATTACACCTATAAATAATATGAATAAAAAAAATAATTGGGCCTCCAAGATGCAATAGTATCGCAAGTAGTTGAAATAGTAAAAAATGTTTTATAAAACTGTGACTTAACAAACATTCTTCAACTCACAACGTCATGCCCCTGAGACCCGCCTTGTCCTCCAAACAACCAAGGGACTGGCCACAGAGCCCGCACCCCTTCTTGTCATGGAATGCTCTCCTGCCAGTGTGGCCACAGCGCTCACACAAGTCCTTGCGGCTCATTGCTTCAAGCTGAAACTCGAGGCTGGTGAAGTATGGGTCTGAGCGCCAACGTTTCAATCTGGAAGAGAATTAAATAAACAATTAGCTGTTAACCAGCTTCGATGGTCCAATGGTCTAATGGCATTACTCTCGCAATAGCTTGGACTGACAATGATGGTGTTCAACGAGGTGGTTTAACTTAAATAGTTTTCCAGTCTCCCCCCACACAAATATGGGTACATTTCCTCTAAATGTTACCTTCCTCATCCCTAACATACTAGCATAATTAATGACATGTGTACATTTCAAAGGGGTAGTGATACTAGGTGGGAAAAAAGTGTTTTTTTTTTGTTTGAGTGGTAAACATGCACTCCCTAGGCTTAAAAATGTTTTATATCTAAACAACTTTTTATAAAAAAAACTTTTTTTTAATTTAAGGTAATAATTGTATGGAAGATGACGTTTGAAGGATAGTTAAAAATAGGTCGAAAAACAACAATAAGGTTTTATTCCCTTTACATGTTCCTATAAAGTTTTCTATCATTCTTTACGTATTTCCCATTACTTCCTTTGGTGTTTTTTGGCGTCTTTTTTTAGGAAGTTGTGTTACGTATCTCCCACATCCTCCTGACGAGTTCCAAGAAAATGAAACCTACATCAAGGGACTGCCATTAACTATTTGTTCAGTGACAGCAGTGTAAATTACGAACTGTCTTCTTTTCATTGTAAAATAGACATTGCGTTATTTCTATTCATTTTCCCTGTACCTTCTACCAGATAAAGCAATGAAAAGAGAAAAGCACCTTACATTCATCTTACACTGCTGCCTCTGGACAAAGAAGCAAGAGTTGCTTCTTCGAGGAAATTGAACATTACCATCTGATTGGATGAGAACACTCTAAGCGGGAATGTGGGATGCACAATAAACTTCCCGGAAAGGCACACAAAAGGAAAACGAAAGTAAAGAATACCGAGATGTATTGAAAAATAAAATAGAAACAAGCCGATATGATGTGTCTGACCTATTTGTTCCTATCCTTTCACCAAATATACAATAGCATCTATTAAATCAATTATGTTTAGCCATTACGGCTTTATCTAAGACCGCATTTTTCAACCGGTGTCTGCGAAGGACAATAAGGTGTGCCACTGGAATTTGGGGGAAGCAAGGAAAAAAATGTGAGGATTAAATATTTTTTTAAATATATGATCAACATTATTTATAAAAAATAACACAATTATTTTAATTTTAGCTTTTGCCCATTTAACATAATCTCATTAATTTTTTTTTTATAGACAAAATTTCTCCTTAAAAAACTTAAGGTGTGCCTTGACCAATTTAGCACCTTGGTTGGTGTGTCATGAGTTAGAAAAGGTTGAAAATCTTTGCACTAAGAACTAAGGATGTCAAAAGTTGTTGGGAAGAAATGCACCTGTATTAGCTTGGAGAGGGAATGGGAAAACCACATTGATGATTCATATGTTTAAAACTACCCTTCGGTGCACTTGGTCGAGATATAAACCTCCTCGACCTCCCAGTCACCAACGCCAGAGACAACATGAGCACCAGTGCAGATCTTTAAATAAGACAAAGAAAGGTTTTATAGAGATTTTTATTTTTTTATTTTAAAGGTATTTAACATGGACTTTTTGAACATTCATCATCAACTGTTTCCAGCCTGTGGGTGGGTCAGCTTGCACACTTTTTGTTATCTGCTCCTCCCATCTCTTTGTCTTCCTTGTGGTGTTTTTCCTACATATTTCATTTCCATTATGGCATCCTCTCCTTCTCCATCCTCATTACATGCCCATACCATCTCAGTCTTGCTTCCTCTACTATCTCATGTATTCCCTGTACCCCAACTCTTTCCTGAAAAACTGCATTCCTACCGACTGATTATATTAGCATACTAGTTAGAAATTAACTTAAATCTATAACAGACATAACACCCAGCCCCTCAGTCATTAATTCATCACTGTAAAAGGGGAAACCCACATTTCACTTATGATAAATTTGTTTACCATGCCAGGAATTCAACCTGGGACCCTTATCTCAGTAGGTAGACTCGCTACTGACTGAGCTAAGACTTGAAAAAGAACATAAGTCTTCCAGTTAAAACGCTGATGCAGACCTGTCCAGAACTTGGTCATCGTTCATACTCTCGATGAACTTCATGGCAGTCTCCTTGCCCACCCCCACAACCCCCTTCTCGTTGTAGTCGCAACCGCAAAGCATGGACAGGGCGATCAACTTCTTGCGGCTCAGAGACAGTCTATCCTCTATCTCGGACATCTTGTACACGTCGACGCTGAACGCAGAGGCGCTGCCTGAACCCTGGTGGCTGATTGTGAAGTTACGATACACGGTCTGAGCCCCGTACAGGAAACAATCACCGTCCTGCGTGATGCAGCCTGCAACACACTGCAACACCAGAAACTATTTAAATAATAATAATTGTTATTATTACCCACTTCAATGGTCAAACAGTCTGAGTGGGCATTCTTGCAATAAACTGTACTACTGATGATGGGGAGATCAAGGTTCGAATCCCAGTCGGATGTACTGGGGACTTTTTCTAAATAGTTTTACATTCTCCTTCCATATAAATTTGGGTATTTATTTATTATAACATCCATCCATTCATTCATTCATTCAGTAAAGTGTTAAAATATTGGTCTGGTGTCTGGTTGTTCCTTTTGTTATGTGGGAGATGAACGACCAATAAGCAGTATTAGAGCTATAAAACAAATTCCAATTCAAAATTTAAGAAAACAACACATTTTTATGATTCTCAAATCTCAAATTCGACAGCCTACTTTCTCTAATGCTTGAATCTCAAATATCCTTAAAGATTCAAGGGTTACATCCCCATATTATTATAGTTTATGCAAGTAATTTAGAATTACATCTTTTTAATTGAATTCAAATAAAGCATTATTTTTTTTAGTCCATTAACATTAAGTGAACACAAATACTTGAAAGACATTTAACAAGTTCATCAATGACTTCCAACATACTTTAACAGCTTGGCTGGAAAGACAGAAAGGGGTGAGAACAAAACTTCAAAAGGCCAAAGGATCCCCTTACGGTCAAAATAATAAAACTTTGAAAGAAAAAAGGTCCATAAAGGACTACAGTTAAGAATACAATTCCTTCCCAGAATGCCAACAATCCAAACATTACTGACCCTCGCAATGTTGAGACGAGCGCACGTAGCCTCTGCCTCGCCCTCCCCCTTGGACACAGCTCACTCCCATAATGCTCAGCAACTCCTCGCACTAAGATGCAACACACAGAGCAAAAAATTCACATTAACTTTCTCACAGGAATGTTTTACATGCTCGGCATCTCACTACCTGTCCAGCTATGTGAATATTTACACTAATTGGATAGAAATGAGGCGGGTAGAATTTATAGGTGTACTTCACATTTGTGTGGAGAAATAGTGAGAAAATATTTAGAAATTAAATCATGACACACCCAACGACGATTTGAAACTCGACCTTCCCGTAGATGGCAAGCAAGAAAGGCGAGAATACCGGCTTTGTCTGAATGTCCACTTTAGTGAGTGTTGATCAGATTCCTTTTCTATCACCATGTTTTACTACTGGTTAGAGGTTTTTTCTGGGGTTTTTTTTACATGATTTGTACACACAAGTGGTGTTAAACCCACAAATGCGTTTATTGTGAACCTTGAACCACTGCTGTGCATTGCATGCAATCACATCCCAAGACAAAGTCTGTACTGGATGTAGCTGAACAGCATCTGAATCACACCTCGGTGATATCAACCTTGGGACGAGGTTGGGGACAAATGTTTAGGAATTAAATAAACAATAAGTAGAGATGGGTCGGTCAAATCCACTATTTTAGTCCTCGGCTCTGAATCTCCCATTTACCTTCAAATCACGAATCTTGAATTATTCAAATATTGTAAAAGAACTATGAACATAAGAGGAAATAAGAATATAACAAAATAATAACAGATAAAAATAATAACTTATATATTAAGTTGTTTTCTTCTTTCTAAAATGCCTCATTATTTAACATTCATGCATTGAGTTAAGTGTTAAATTAATGTACTGGGGGTCTAAATGTTAAAAAAAAATTCTATAATAAATGTTGGTGTTGAATTACCAATAAGCAATAATAGAGTTCTAAAGCAAATTCCAATTTTCAAAATTTTGAAATTTTGAATATAATCTTGAATTTAATATTTTCTTGAATCTCTAAGAGTATCCTTAAAGAAACTGTAAGAGATTTGAGGGTTTGGGGATTCAAGGATATACATGAGAGATTCACTTTAAAAACATATAACTTAGTAGAAGTGGTTACTATTAACATATCCAAAGTGATTGTGCACCCAGGAAGAAACATAAAGTTGTTCTCATTGAAGTACCTGTTTAAGAACAGAGCGGAAGTGACCCCTGCCCCCTCCCTTGCTCGACTTGGTTATTGCGGTGGGTTGCGAGGAATTCTTCCCATGCTGCTGCCTGTTCCGACGAGCCATTGTGTCGTGCTTCAAGGCCGGAGCTATTCCCTCCAACACAAACAATGGCTTCACGCCCAGAAGCAACAAGCAGCTCGTTCGGAAAAATAGGTTCCTGGAATATTTTTAATAAGTTTGCGAAACTTAGTTAGTTTGTGCTTAAAACGTAGGTGGTCTAGATGATTTTAATGTTTAGGTATTCATCTCAGGCCTACATTCACTAAACTCTGCATTATTTCGCCACACAACTTACAGACTAACTAAACCTTGGGCAATGGGGGATTAAAAAAAAATTGTAAGTTTTAAAACCAGGATTTTTAAACCTATTTATTGACTAAGAACTTTTTAATAGTCAAGTCTGCTGTACCAAGGTTAAGAATAAATCAATTTTCTACTGAAAGGATTCAAACCAAACCCTCAGAAATGAAGGACCATCCCTTGTTCAGAAGCTCAAATTATGAAAGGTACTTTTTTAATTACTATAATGGAAGAGGTTACAATCTTCATAGTGAGATAATTTTTTCTAAATTAAAAAATAACTATTTTTGCGGCAAAACTTTTATCTGTTAAGACTAAAATTACTTGTCAAGGCTACATCACTCATAGTTCGGTTTGTGGAAAGATAAGCCGGTACTAATGTACCGTTGTCCAGGAGACGCCCAAATGTACTAATAGTGCATCCTCTCCGTGGTGGCTCTTTCCATGTCCTGATGAGATGATGGTGATAGTGTGTATGAGTGTGTGGAACCAGTGGAAACATTTAAACCCAACTTGAGCTAAACTCTGGTGACCGTTTGGATAGTTCCCCTTAAGTGAAAAATACCCTTGGTAGGCCAACCAGCCGGGAATCGAGATCTGGACCCCTTGGCTTGTAACCATGTGCACTGACCACCATACCACGGGATCGGTTAAAACCTATACTAAATAAGTCAGATTCAATTAATATATTTAAATTTTCTCTATGATTGTACATCACCTAAGATACATTCTCGGCTGCACGTTGTGATGATCAACATTTTGGCTGTCACAAACCCAGCAACTCAAGTCGATAGCTACAGCTTTGTCCTGTAATTCCCATAGTGGCTTACGGTCACAAACTGGAGCCAATATAGACCACAAATCTTTAACACCCATTATTTTGGTGATTGGACCAGTGACGTATAAGAGATTAATTTATACTTTATAGGGTTGTAAACCTAGTTATGCTTGGATTCAAAATTTAAATCTTAACCGCCATTTTAAAAAAACATGGATAAATCATAAATGTATAATATATATGTCATTACTTTGAAAATATATTAAAAATTTTTGAGTTTTGAAATAAAATTTTATATCTTTTATAAAAAGATATTTAAATTTATTTTTTTATTTCCGTTTGTTGTTTCTCTCATTCTAATTGGGATTGTAGATAATCCAGTCCAATAGTAGCTAGATGGCAGCACAATTAACAGTACTGCTAAAGTTCAGTCCATTGATCTCTATAAAATAGCTAGATGGACATTTGTGGCTAGAATTTTCGTGTTGTCGTCTGCATATCACTGTGTAAGAGAGAATAAAACGTTCAAGTATTTCATCCTCTCCTATACACATATAAGTTAATATAGCATTTTGACATTGTTCAATAATTTGATTGAATATATGCAATACAACAAAGTGTGACTAGCTAAATGAATTAAATGTGTTAATTAAAGGTTTGAAGAGCATAACAAAGATTTAAACAAGTATTAAGATACCATATTTCGTTCCATTTACCAAACTTTCAATATAATATGGTTTCTGGAACCATATACAAGGTAAAACCCCATTTTAAATATATTGTAGTCTTGATAGAATGTGAAAAACATGGGATGATAGCTACATATTTTAAAATATTAAAAAGTATATTTGTATTTGTAGGCCTACCCGTAAAACTAAATTGGTTATCCTTTGATATAAATGTTTCTTCAGCCAAGTGAGGTATAATACTTCACTATTTTCAAACATTAACACTTTAATTTATCAAAGACTTGTTTTCACACAAGAACATTGAAAGAAATCTATTCTATATTACTAATCAAGGAGGTAAAAATAAGTGAGATTATCGGTATTGTGTTCAGCTGGCAACAATGCGGAAGAGTGTGAGGTTGTCCTTTTTTTTCTTCAGATTTTGACTCACCTTAAACATCGATTAAAAATAACCTTTCTTACGATGGATTTTCTTCTCTCCTCCTTG
This sequence comes from Timema podura, assembly GCA_033556935.1. Lineage (NCBI taxonomy): Eukaryota > Metazoa > Arthropoda > Insecta > Phasmatodea > Timematidae > Timema > Timema podura. The sequence goes on from JAVRXN010000003.1 coordinate 49,022,142, forward strand.
TAAGAAAACGTTAGAAGGAAATATTGAACTTTCCTCCTTCTAAAAACCCTTAGGTAATTTAAGGATGGCCCCCTAATTAATATAGAATGGAAGCATCTTTTTAGTTTTCACGAAAATTTGTTAATATTTGCATTTAAACAATATTTTGACAATCAGTTGTCAAAACCATTTGGATTATTTCCTTGAAAATATTAATTTGCGTGTCTTTATATATAAGCTACTATATTGCATAACGTTATTATGGTTTAGTAATTCATTTTAACTTGCCAAGCTACTCGGCTAGGAAATAAATCAGTTTCTTTGCACTGCTACTAAAAATAGTGCTGACGTTTAAGATATTCCCCCCACAGCATCTTTTACTAGCTAAAATTTAAATAAGTTGCTAGAAGTACTTTTTATTAAATGATCTGACTAATTTGACTAACGATTTATTGCCAATAATAAAGTATTTACAAGAACCCCATCATCTAATATTCATGAAAGCGGCTTATTTACTGCAATTTCCTTCTATTAAGTTTTTGAATCATTTCAAGTCAATCTAAAATGGGATATAGTAAATATTTTGGATAATAATATAGACTTATAATCGGGTGATCCTTAGCTATAGTAGTTGAGAAAGATATGGTATTGTTATTAGTGCTGCTGTTTAGCGGCAGCGCTCAACATTAAGATCCTCATTTCTCTTAAAGGTAAATTATCTATATTTAGTGATTGCCTTGCAAGCTGATAAAAATTGTGTATTTGTTGATCAGCTGATATGTCATCTTCCTCTAACCTCACATGATCATTTAGAATTTTGTGGCTACACTTGTACAACGTAGAGGAATACTTTTTTTTTAATCTAATTTTTTTTTTTGTAATTCATTACTATGGAAAAGAGTTTGGAAAAATGTATGGATGAGATGTAAGTAGACTTAAGCCTGAACTTGGCATCACAACTTGTTACCTTTTCCTATTTAATTTTTTTTTAAAACCAATGTAATTGAGATTAGTGAAACATTTTTACAATATTTTCAAAAATATAATAAAATTGAAAATAAATTTGGCTATTTTAAACTTAAACTATCAAACTAATCCTCATGTCTTTTTTATTATTTGCAGTAGGCCTATTATTCAAAGTGCACTTTTTGAATCAAGTGATTACACCAGTACACAACTTATAAACTAACTTAACTCTATAATGTACACAACATACAGCCTCATGCCATTAAATCACTGTGAAAGGGGAAATCCACATTTCACTAATGATACATTTTTTGGACCTTGCAAGAAATTGAATCCCGGACCCTTAGCTCAGAAGGGAGACACACTTTTAACTGAATTATGGTGACAGACTGCACTATTGTTAAATAAAAAATGCAGAAAATGGCATTTGAATTTGTTTTCCTTATTAAGATAATATTTCATATAATTAAGCAGCTAATCTGCCGTGAGACGAGCTTTTAATCCCCATTTACATTCTTCATATTGATACAGTCTCTAAGCAGAAGTGAAACTTTACAGTAACACAACTGCTCTGTTCACAGGCACTCATAGTTTCGTTTAGCTAGGTTTTATTTTACAAAATACAGATTAGTGAAAATTAGTATGTGTTGATACTTAGTAAAATCTGTCTTGAGCTAAAGTTGGCTCAACTTTAACTTTATTAATAGCCGCCATTCCAGACTGCATACCATTTGCAGGTATATAAGTTAAATGAATTTAAATAAATGTGCAAATAGAATTGAACACACAGATTATGATAAATGAAATGGTCGCTATTTTTAAAGTGTAAATTCTCGTTTATCCAACTTTAATAGTGTTTAATCAAACTCAAATGATTAATTAGTACTATATAAATAGTTGTTTTTTATTTCTTTGTGGCTAACATAACTTTTGCAAATGAGTAATGTTACCTATTTTATCTTGTGTATGATAATCTTCTAAAAAATAGCACAAAGTAAGCTATAATACGTATTGATCACAACGGGGAAGTAGTAGTGAATTTCACAAATAAATGTATTAAAATTGTGTAGTTGCTATTTTGGCGGTATATAATTAATTTTAACGTACATCCTAAAACTTCATCTTGGCTCCTTGTTTGAGTTCATCCATCAGTTGCATTCGTGGCCTTCCTGATCCTCTATTGCCCTTGTCTTCTATGATGTCACTCAATAAGACATTTATTCTCATAACATGATCCAGTCAGTTGATCTTTCTTCATAGAATCACCTGCAGAATGGTTCTATTTTCATTTACTCGTCTTGAAACTTTTTCATTAGTCCCCTGATTTGTCCACTTTAGCCTCTCTTTTCTCCTCCAGCACCACTTCACAATTTCTTCTCCCTTTTTTACTCACGGTCCGTATTGCAGCTCTATACAAAGTGAGGCTCCATATGCAACCCTTCACCTGTTTATTCCTTATCTCCAGGTTTAATTTTAGTCAGTAGTACCCTAGAAAGATACTACAGTTTTGTAGCGTAACAAAATGTTTCTATTTCAGAACTGAAGCCGCGGGCGTCACAGGTTGTGTATTGTCCAACAACCAGGGATTGTGTCTTGGGGGTAAGTTGAGCCACCAATATCTGGCCAAACTATTTTGTAGCAGTGACAGTTCTAGAACTATTACTTTTCTAGTGCAAAACTAAACTGCACTAATCCACCGTCAGTACTGGGATCCGAACCCCAACCTCCCCTTAATTGGCAGTCCAGTCTATTGCGAGAGTACAACTTTAGATAAGGAATAAGCAACTTGTCAATCGTGCAGTAGGCCTAATTGACTGTTGATCGTGTAAGAAAACTATATTGTCATTAAAAGATTATATTTGAGTCATCTAAACTTGAAAATCTATCAAGTACTTTCAAATAATATTTGATTGTGACCAAAATTGCCTTTATCGGTCATAATCGGTAATGTTAAAACTAGGAAATGTATAGTTTGGTAGGAAAATGCACATTTTATTTGTTCTGTAATTTTTTCTATAAAGGTAAAGTTATAAGTATTTAAGGTAAGACTGAAGTCAAGGAATAAATATAAGATTATAAAAAGCCAAAGTAAACTGGAGAAATGATGGGTGATTGCGGGATCTTTGGTAATTTTATAAATAGATCAGGGATCAAAAAGGTTGTTGACCCCTGATTCAGATCATTTAACCGCTGAAGTAAAATTATTAAGAGAAGGTTTTCAGGTGGTTGCACAGTCAAATAAACAAAGTTCTCACTGGGAGTATTTAACATGACCTCTTTTAACACACTTCTCAAATTAGCATACAACTTACAAAATGACATAACACTTCCAGGAGACAATTCATCAATGATATATTTTCTGTAATTTCGGGAATTGAACCTGTGATTTGTGACTCAGTAGGCCGACATGAGAGTGAGATAAGGTATTAGACAAAGAAGTACAGTATTTTATGATTTAGATCTGTTAGACAAAACACAGCTGATGAATCACAGATGCCTCTGTCAGACAACACAGAGCTGGGTAGTACATGAATCACAAGTTCCTCTGACAGACATAACAGTTGGTTCACAGTGTTCTGTTGTTTCAGTGAAGGGGAAGGCTTCTAATGAGAGTTCTGGCGTCATCACGGCCATCGCCAATCAAGTGGCGCGGCTAGAACCAGGTTCCAAACCACCCATCATCCTCTTGGAGAATGACAACAGGTAAACTGATGAAGACTGTATTCAAATATGGTAGATTTGGTTGGGAGGTGGGGGTTTACATCTATCAAAGCATAAAGGAAGCTATTTAAATTTACCAAAGGTTGTGGTGGGTATTTAATATTTCATAAATATAGTGAATGGGTATTCACTTTTTAAATTTTTATTTTGATAGCAAAATAAATATATTTGAAAGATTTGTGAATTATCTATTTTTCATTGCATATAAATTAAGATGATAGTAATATGATTGTATAATAATAAAGATTTCAACATTCCTACAAAAATCACATTTCCCAGAATAGCTTGAGTCTAAGCTTCTTTCATCTTGGGTAACATCACCACAAATATTTTGGAAACTTCTAGTGGTGGAAAAAAAAGCCCACACTACTCTAGAATCAGAAGGTCCCAGCTGCTAGACATGGTCCACACTACACCAGAAAGAGGAAATCCCAAATGTTATTCTTGAAATAAATCTTGCCAGTAATATTGTTTTCTTAAATCAAGTGCTTGCCGTATTTGGGTGTGTGTATAAATAATATTTGCTAAATAAATATATTAATGATAGTTTAATTTTTTTCTTTTTTCAGAATTTCTATTTGTATAAAATCACAGTTCTGTTTCTAAATATATTTGTTCCCATGAAGTTGGAAAGTTCAAGTGAATCATAATACATACAAAATTTGACTAGGGTCGCAATACATTCCCTGTTTGCAGACAATGTATCGTGATGCAGAAGGGGGCTATCACTGCTGCCATCTATAAAATAAATCAAGCAACATGAGCAACTGAAGACTGTGTATAAATTATATGTGCTACTTTTATTATTATTATTATTATTATTATTATTATTATTATTATTATTATTATTATTATTATTATTTGTAATCAAATAATCGGAATTGTTACTCTTTGACATTTTATTACTATGTAAGATTATTTGTAAATCTTTCTAAATATATATTGAACCTAATATGATTAAATAAATAATGTCAAGATTATTTATTTATAAGGTAGGTCAAATCCTCAAATCCTTAAAAATATCTGACGATTAAAGAAATTATCAAATTCAAGATTCGAAAAAATATTTTGAATCAAAAATTATTTTTCTAAGTTATCTTATCAGCTGCTTATTCGTGATTTATTCTACATAATTATAGAACAAACATCAAAACCAGACCCCAAAACATTAATTTATCACTTAACTGATTGCACTCTTCAGGACACGGCCCGCCGGCTCATAATCAGTAAAAAATTATATCAAGAGGGAAAAAAAAACATAATTTTATATTTTACATAATAGAATAATAAAATAAATAAGTATTTAAAGTTATTTTATAAACACTCTAGTAGACAAGGAATAGAGTACTATTTCAGGTGCATTCAAGCATGGTCGGGAGTGTTAGTTCTTGTCACCGCCGAGACACTCGAGACGCAAAAAGAAATATAATATATTAAGTGTTCAATCCTAATATAGTGGGTACAGTATTGCGGCCCACGAGCCAACAAGAGAGATAAACTTTGGCCCTGGGACCTTGAAAGGTTGAAGAGCCTGAAGATCTTTCATCTAGTGTAAAACAATTTATTACACAAGACTGTCCCATTTCAATAACTGAGCAGTTCAGGATTTGAATCTCTGTCAGGTGGAAAGAAAGAGTTTCCTAAATTGTTCCCCCCCTCCAACCTCCCTCAGCAGTGATTTCTAACCTAGGAGTAGCGGCCCCATTGTTATAACCAATTTATAGAGATTAAAACAAGCATAGGTGGTCACACAGGCTAAGCCTCAAGCGCATCTGGTTTGTTAGTGACAGAGAGGTCAAGATTCAAATTCTGGTTGTTTGTACTGAGGGAGGATATCTACCCCCTCGTCTTCCACTCAAATAAGGGTGGATTTTCTCTAGATTATACCATGCTCATCCAGCCTGGACAGGTAGTAGGAAACAGTGAGAAAATAATTACAAAATTAGGATTTGAATGCTTGCGAAGTTTATCAAATGGCCGCGGTGTCATGGATTGGTCCTGGAGAGAAGAAGGTTGGGAACCACTGCCCTAGAGCATTATTGTGCTCAGGTGGTTATAAAGAAACAATGTGCGCACACATACAAACAAATAATTTAATCAAAAAAAACAGCACATTTGACGAAGAGAGGAAGTTATATCTTGGATAATTTACCTCTTTAGTTGGTCAAACGCTCAGCTCTGCTTGGCCCCAGAAGACCTTCTCCGCCTCCACCTGTCCACGCCAAGTCGTACCAACTCTCTCTCCTCGTAGCCCCAGGCCAGGAGTACCAACGCAAAGCTCACAGCACCGATGCACAAGTGCAACAACTTGTGAAAGTCAAATAGGTACATCTGTCAAAAAAAGTGTCAAATTTTTTTTATAATTATTCATGGTACCAGCTGGGAATTGAACCCAGGACCCCTAGGTGCAATGACCAAAATACCAAGAGGCCGGTTATGGCCCTGATATGTGTGAGTCTTGGCACAAATATACTTCAATTTCCTTGAGAATAACCTTTTAGTGCAGCTGAAAAAAATGACATTGCAAGCATTGATTGGAAGTCACTAATGTCAAACCTTGTATACATACTTTTATTTACTTTATAAAACTAGATATTCAATCTAAAGAATTATCAAAAGCTTCTATTAATACTTCCTTAAAGTTTATTGTTTGGTTGGCTTTTTCATGACTAATTGAAAAAACATAAAATATTAATAAAACGATTGTTTTATTTTGTTTTGTGGGTGTGGCAACAAGAGCTATTATAGTGTAAGAAATATTAAATTAAAATGTATTTTATTCACACTTTTATCTTATTAGGACCAACATAAAATAATGTTTTTTATAACGTAGGGGAAAAAATCCATAAAAAATATTAGTTTCAAAATAAAAGTTTTTATTTTGTAAACACAAGCACACAGATAAGGGTTTTATTGACTTATCAACTGCCTTAAATAGGATGAAGTTATCTGGGAAAGAGTTGGGGTACAGGGAGTACATGAAATAGTAGAGGAAGCAAGACTGAGATGGTATGGGGATAAAATGAGGATGGAAAAAAAGAGGATGCCGATGAAAATGTTGGAAATGTGGTATGTGGGAAAAAGACCGCAGGGGAGGCCAAGAAAGAGATGGGAGGAGCAGATAGCAGAAAGTGTTCAAGTGAGAGGAGACGAATGGAAGAAATCAAAGGAGGAAGATGGAGGCATTTTAATAAATTGACCCGGCGACAGGCTGTAAAGAGTTTATTATTATTATTATTATTATTAATTACCTTAAATCGTCCGGTTTGCCATCTTTATTTATGAAGTGAAAGCAACCTTTTAGAAGCTCTCTTTTTCTTTTGTAAATCATTTTTAAGTTAACTACACTACAAATGCCGCTCCGCTACCACAAAAAATAAACATCCAAGTTGTTATAGTCATAATTTCATATTTTAATAATGTAAAAACACGTTAAAGAAAAAAAAAATACCAAATGTTTAATGTGAAAGAATACGTGAAAGTAGATCTGGTAGCTTTTATTAACTTTCAGATAATGCTATTCATATGGAAATTTAAGCATACATTTCAGAATGTATGTGAACAAAAAACCAAAACAACTTACACACGTTGTCACAAACCATTATTGAGTGATTTATTGAAACTCACCTCCGATATTTTGGTTAGGGTCCCCGTGAATACCAGCATTCCTAAGAAATACGACCCGGGAAGAAGACCCTTCAGCGGTTGGTACGTCGTATCGTGGTACTTTTCTTTGATGAACTGAACACTATAAGTAAGAAACCACAGATAGTGAACCAATGCCATGTTGTATTGTAAGTTTGCTTTTAGGTTTTGTTTAAAACATGCTGGGGAATTTATCGTCTGATTCACAAAGTCAAAATGACTCCAAGTCTGGGGGCTTGAAACCCAATCAAATATTGCCAGTGATGGCTGAAATAACTCTCTCTTCCAGTTTACCTGTGTGCAATCCTCGCCGCCATGTTGCAACAGTTGGCGAGAATGAAGCCCACTCCTCCCAACAGGGTGGTCAACCCCCAAGACACGATTAGGAACAATATGGACAGCAGCGCCATCATGTAGTTGTACCTGCGTGATGGAGACAAAAATAATGTAGCTATGATAGACACAAGCAAACCCAAGGTGGAATAAAGCTAAAGCTTTTATAGTTAATTGTAGCGAAGCTTGGAATATCTAGCCGCATCCATTATCATCCCATCATCGGCAGAATATTCTATTGGGAGAGTGACGCCTTATACCATGCGGCTATCGAAGTGGGTTTCATAAGAGTTATATATAGTTATATAAAGTATCGATAATTTTTCCACATCCCTGACTATGGACTTCAAGAAGAGTGTCGTTAAGCAGAATATTAGTATCAGGAGTCGTTACCCACGGACATGTGTTGATAGGCTATTACCTGTCTAGTTGTCGTGTGCTCATGGTGGCGAAGGAGTAGCACTCTGTGACGCCGTTCACCGCAAGTAGCAAGACAGACAGGCAATGGGCCCTCATGAGCGTGGGGCCCGGGCCGGAAATGAGGCCGCGTCCGCCGTATAGGAACAGTAAGAGGGTGGAGTAGGACTGACCAAACACCAGGATGACCAAACCGAGACTGGTGATACAGCGCAGCAGTTGGCAGAGCACGTTGGATGATTCGGACATGTGCTTCTGCAGGGGGAGTGCGACAAATATCAACAAAGGGAATGAATAAACAAGAGAATGAGAGAATTCTGATCTAAAATCTTTATTTTAGAAAACATGGTGAAAATAAAATGTTAGCTTTCATACAATGGTATGGGTTTTTTTTATCTCTTTAAGGTGAGATGATAGAGAGTAAGAGTTAAGGCTCGTATTTTTGTAGTTCTTATGAAAACAATTTTTTCAGGCAAAATGAATCAAATATTGCTCCAGTAGAAACATATAGTTTAATTTTCTACACACGGTGATGTCAACAGTTGTTGAATATCTGTCAAGAACATAGCATCATTAGATGACAAACTTTTCAAATGAAGAGAAAAAGTTGTCAATAAATTCCAAGACACCCCAGATACTCAACAACTGTTGATGTCACCATGGGAATAAAATTAAACTCTATGTTTCTGCTGGAGTAATAATTTATTTATTTTATTCCAATTTTTTTTAATGAAAATTGCAAAAAACACTGACCTTTTACTGGGTCTTTTTCTATCCCACCTTAATGTATAAATGTTAATATTTGTTGCATTCAATTTTTGATTTAATTATTCCCTTCCAATTTGTTTTTTTAATCTTTGTATTAATTAAGGAAAATTAAATAATGTTTTCCTAACTAAACACATCTATAGTTGATTCTACTGATTGCATAAAATTGTGAATTCATGTAAAGACTTTACAATTTGAATTTAAAGTATATTTTTTGTGACCCTTTTAAATCTCAAATCTCTAGAATATCATAGTATGTAAGGGATTCAAGAATCCCATCCCAAAATAAAAAGTGATCTAATCCATAAAAAAATAATAGTTTTGAACATAAGCCGTACAACCGCGGACCTGATTTTGCTCCTGAATGGGTGAATCCCTGCGCACCATCTGCGAGAAGTAAAAGTAGGCGGCGTCCTCAATAGGTCTGAATAAGAACCTGGCTGCCAGAGAGCCCAGGTTGTTCACCACGTCGTATATGCCCTGCTCAGAGAACGTCAGAACAGAGAAGAGCGTCATGATGTATCGCTCTCCTTCAGTCAACACCTGCTTCAATACCCCTTGCTTGAAGAAACTCCATGTGAGGTTGGCAAGCCTGTAGTTCACCGGCGGCTGAGAACATTTCAAGACAGGCGGGGACTGATGCGACATATTTAGTCAATATATTGACCCTCTTAGTGCCACAAGCTGATCTGATTGGCTTTGACTTCTACTGTTAAAAGTGCCATGAACCGATCTGATTGGCTTTGACATCTACCGTTAAAAGTGTCACGAACCGATCTGATTGGCTTTGACATCTACAGTTAAAAGTGCCACGAACTGATCTGATCGGCTTCGACTTTTACCGTTAAAAGTGATAGAATCTATTATATCGGCTTTCCAGATCTGTGCTAGTTATGGCATTATCAGATAGATAGTGGGAATGTAGTATGTCATTAGAATAATAACATTCCCCTCTATTATTATCTTTAAGAATGGCAGCGTAGATGACCTTTTACTAGTTTATATTCATGCTAGAATATGGCGCTCAGTACAGTTAAAATGGCAAATATTTCTAAAGTAGGATGACAAATAAAAATTTCTGTAGTTTTATTATTAGCATATAAATTTCAAGACTTTATTTTCTTGTATGTACTAAAAAAATCATAAATAAACATGTTGAAAAGCATACATTTTTTTATATATATTTGTGAATCAGCCTTACTTTTGGATAAAGTACTAGTACTAAGTTATATTTATATTTTCAATTCATGTATTGGTTATCATTGTAGAGCAGTACTAGCGGATTAAAATTATTATATTGGATCTTAAAATTTTTTCATAAATAACAGTTTGTCGATTTTTTGTTGTTGTTGTTTGTATAACCTTACAGAAATTGTGTAATAGCTGTAGCACTCCTATCACACAAAACCAAGCTGGCACTCTTCGCACATGAGTTTGGTATAAGTGTGAGACTGATAGGATTAAACAAACTTAAATATAGGACTAACACGAAAACCATACCTCGGACTTGAGCCCATTTTAAAACTACATATTCTTGACCTTGTTCAGAATCAAACCCTTTAAAATTAGTTGTCGACAGTTGTCTATCTGAGAAGAGAACAACAGGGAGAGTTGTTCTATAGGTGTGTAAGAGACCTGCTATGGAGAAGAGAAGTGCCCTTGAAGTGTAAGGAAGTGTTGAACAGGGTGTACTTTGTACCGATTGTCACACATGCAGCAGAGACATTAACATTGAATGTAAGAGAGACAAGGAAAGTGGAAACCATGGGAGTGAAGTTTGTAAGGAGCATGTTAGCTGTCATGAGGAGAAACAAGATAAGGAATGAAGTTATCTGAGGAAGAGTTGGGGTACAGGGAGTACTTGAGATAGTAGAGGACGCAAGGGTAAGATGGTATGAATATGTAATGAGGAAGGAAAAAGAAAGGATAGCAAAGAAAATGATGGAAATAAGTATGTAGGAAAAAGAATGCAAATGAGTCTAAGAAAGAGATAGGAGCAGCAGATAACAGAAAGTGTAAAAGTGAGAGGAGAAAAATGGAAGCGATTAAAGGATGAATAATGGTGGAAGGACGAAGGAAGATGGATGCATTTTACTAAGCTGATACGGTCACAGGCTGGTAACAGGTGGTGGTGGTGGTGGTGATGCTGATGGTGATGATGGAGTTGTCTATCGGCATTCGAGTGCAAGTGTCTATTAACACCTCAGATTAAAAATTCAAATAATCGCAGATATTTATGGCAAACAAAAGCAATGAATACTACTTGTCTGAAAATTGAAAATAGTCCAATTATTCTGAGAGAAATATTACAGTTATAAGGATGTTACAATATTGAACATATATAAGGTTGGCATACCTGGTTTTCAATCCTTGCAGGCAGGAAATCGGTTAGAGACTCAAACGGAAAGTCGTCCTCAATTTCCTCTTTACCCGTCCTCGGAACGTCGTCGTCTTTTTTCCTTAGGGATATCTTCTCGTTCCGGCGCTTGATGTAGACATAGAAGTAGACATAGTAGCCGATGACGTAGACGCAGGCAGATATGACCTGGGCAGCCGAAAAGGCCAGCACTGCAGATTGGGGTTGGTACACAATGAGGGGTGTGAAGATGAACGTTCGCACCACGATCTGGATCGTGTCCAACACCACCTGTACACGGGGTAGCCAAAATACAAAACATTTATCTTTCATGGATCACCTCTAGACTAGTATTACTTTGACTCACTTTGTCGGCCGCATGTTCTAAGGTAGGTGTGTCAAGTACTCTTTTGATCATAAGGCCCACGGTGAACATTAAAAATACTGAGGGTGTTGCACTGAAAAAAAAAACTCTGTATTGTCATTAACTTAGGAACAAAATTCTTACAGCTTGGTATATTTTTTTACAAAAGAAATTAGAAGGCCTCTTATGAAAAAACAATAAGACTAACCTTATATTTTACTCATTTGGTGCACAAATTCAACAATCTTTGGGAATTGTCAAAATAAGAATAGAGTTAGTACTCCAACTTCACATACCAGAATTCTCAAAATTTCATATTATAAAATGTTGAATTTCTTTGATATTTATAAAAATAAGAATAGGATATCATTATTAAATGGTTCATCACAAGGTATGCAGCCTCCACATAAATCAATGATGTGGCCGCATGTAGCACACAAGTTTTACATGCCTGGTCTAAAACATCACCCTGAATGGGTTGTCAAAAGCCGTGCTTAAAAAAACAGTTTCTCGCTGTTGCTCTATCACACATCATGTCCTACTACCTATCTGGGCTATCTGCATGGTCACATTAATGTACCTGTGTTTGTGTGGAGGGAGAGTGTAAAACCATTTTGGGGGAAACCGCTGTCAGTACACCTGACAGTGATTCAAACTCTGACCTCTGCACCACCGGCAATCCTGTCTATTGTGAGAGTGATGCCCTAGACCAGAAGTCTTCAACCCACAGCCCACTTTCTCATGAAAAATATAAAATTATTTCAAGAGAACAAATGACAAATATAGTTATATATTTTAAATAATAATAAAATAAATATGTATTTTATTTAAGTGTTTAACGTTATTTTATAACCGATTATAGCTTTTTGCATGAAGAAATGTATTGCGTTTTAGTACTAAAGTACTTTTAACCTGTAAGTTGCAACTCTAGAAAACAGACAAATCGTGCTACTTTCTGATAGGAAAAATCTAAAAATAAGAAACAACAAAAAAACAAAACATTTATTCACGAGAAATCCTAATCCTTAGTGTGAGTATAAGTGTAAAAGAATGAGCTGATACGAATATTTATTTAATCCTAATATTGTCAGTTGAGTACTGTGAGCCAACAAGAGACAGAAACTTTGGCCCTTTTACCTTAAAAAGGTTGAACATCCCTGCCCTAAACCATGTGACCACTGACATACCATTTATCCTTGATTGTCTGGAAACCAAAGCCCTCAGTTTATAGGAAACTCTGTCTCAACCGCCGGTTTCTGAACCAATCGTAATTTAACTTGAGGGAATGATTAATTTTTACATTCATTACTGTTTCTAGCCTGTGGTCAGTTTTTTATTCAAGTCATATGTTTCCACTACCGGCTTGATAGGCCTGCCATAGCTTCTTATGCCTTATATAACTTAATACTATGGCGGCCCAACATCCAGTCCCCATCCATTAATTCATCACTATGAAAGGGTAAACCCATATTTTCATCAATGAGAAATTTTTTGCCATGCCAGGAATCGAACCCAGGACTCTTAGCTCAGTAGGCAGACTCAAGAGAAGGATTGCATTTAGAAAATCTATGGTCGCTCAAGTCTTGTGACTTTTTTAATGCTGCTTTTGTTTTTACAGATCTTTACTTGAGCTAAGTTAAATACATCTTAAGCCTCGTCTATATACTCTGTAAGTTTCGTATAGTCCTTAAGTTCATATTAATTCCAATTGTGTGACTACTCTTTGTGTCCTTAATCACATGATATAACGTCAACAACTGGCAAAATATAATATTATGTTGGCTGATCAAATTTGTCAAAATAAACATATTTCAGTAAATTCTAACAACACAACCAAACTTTTTCTTAATTTTATTTTTTGTTTAATGTTGTTTGTTTAAAATTAAGATAGTCTTAGTTTGTTTAAACATCTTCTAGGAATTGCTTTTAAGTGTAAATAAATTAAAATATAAT